>CM056564.1:22759891-23152391 GCA_029721515.1 Synanceia verrucosa
TTCTCTCAGCAGACCCTCAACATGTGACACTGTTTATTTTTGCAGCCTTTAAAGTGTGAACAACACTATTTATATGGATATACTTTTTATTACCAACATATTATAGCATGTGCAGCCTCACTCAGTGCTCATAATGACATTATAATGATTATTAAAGTAAAGGATATATAATTCATCATAGTTTGCTTTAGTTATTAATGTTTTATTACCAGTTATTAGTATTTTTTTAGGGTTTTGATGAACTGTACTCCTATTTAATAACCTGTTTTACCCTGCAGGGACAAATAAACTGCATATTGAGCATTTATTTTTAATAAATGTGACATTAAAACCCATCACTGATGCATTGAAGTGTTGTGTTCTTGTATATTTACCCTCTTAGCAGACTCTAAACATGTGACCTAATGTTTTTTTTTCACTAATCAGTATTATTCTTTAGGTTGCTAATGAACTGCCCTCCTATTATGGAGCATAAACAAGCTACAACCAGCAATTACATGAAAATAAACTCCATATTGAACATTTGGAGGAATAAAAGTGACTTTAAAAACCTGTCAGAAAAATTAAAATTCATTCATTCACTTCATATTCACACATTAACAGTTCGTGTTCTGCATATATTTATCTGAATATGTCCAACTCTCCACTTTTGCAGCCTATAAAATGTGAATAAAACTATTCACATGTCCAGAGGTAATTTTTCATGGTTTGCTTTATTTATTAGGTTGGTGATAAACTGTCCTCCTACCTAATAACCTGTTTAGTGAGATGAGATAGAATATTTTCACAACAACGCAGTAGGAAAACCTAAGGAGATTTAAAGATATCTGAAAATATATACAGTGCAGAATAATGCAAAAATGTAATATAGTGCAAAACTGACAATCTAACCAATACAACAATATCTACAAAAACTATAAGTGTGTGGCCTGTTTTCATTCATTCACCTCCACATATGAAGAAAATGCACATATATAGATGTAAATATTTGATGCAGACACTGAACATATTCATTTTAAGGTGGATAAATCAAGGCAAACAGCAGGAATATGAATCAATTACATATTCAGATCAAGTGAATAATTAAATCCCTGTACAGAAAGGATCACCCATCATGTCTGTGGAGGTTTGGAGGCTTTGCTGTCATTAATCCAGACTCAATTAGGTGTCACTTTGTTCTCACTTTGATGATAGCCTTGGGCTCAAAGAGAGGGAGGGAGAGGGGAGAGAGAGCCCTAATCAGGAGAGTAAACTCCGCTATATTTCAATTTGGGAGTGCGCTCTTCCGCTCCGGGGGTCTGTGGCACCGGTGATAAATAAAACGCCCATTTACTCCCCCTGTTCGCCCGCCACAGACATCCAAACTGCACTCGCCACCGGGCTCGTAATCATGGCCCGCGTTTGGACGGCGCACATAAATCACACAATTGGAAACGCCATGATCAGAGGTGCCAAACTCCAAAACAAATGCAGCGTGTAACCTTGTCAGGCCGACACGGACTCATCTCCAAACCAAGACACTGAACGGAACAATTGACTCCAAATATTCAAAGGCTGCGCAACAAAACGCGCGCACCGGTTTTTAACGAGATTACAAGCCCCTCACGCGTAATCCTCCCTGGATTATGACACATCTGGTGTTAAAGCAGAGGGACAAAGGTGGCCGCACAAGTGGGCCAGGCCTGCAAACCCTTTCAAATGTTAACCAGCATGGTTAAAGTGCTAATTGGCTGATTGAGTCCATTTATGTAATCCCTCAGTTTCCAGTGGATTTGGATGAAGTGGATTTGGGAGAGGAGCTGCCACGCGATCTCTATTCAAATATCTCCATATGACAACTGCTCCAATTAAAGGCCAGTCACTTTCTATTTGAGGTGCCTCAAAGGATCGCCGCTGTGTGCGTGGTGCAAACAAAAGGATCTTTCCAAAGCATTTAACTCCCCAAAAAGTGACTCCGGCTCGACCCGGGACCCTCCTCCTCCTCCTCAGGGGGATTAGATGCTGGATTTGGGAGGAGAATTGAGGTTTGCAACACTAAAGAGGGGGCTTGTGCGTGTTCAGCACCGTGGAAATGAGATGCGCATTTAAATCTGAGAGCGGGTCCACAGCCTGTGGCCACGCACTGCCAAGAAAGCTGCCCGCCCGCCCCGCCGGCCGGCCCGGGGTTAATTAAGCAGCCTTCAGAGCTGGAGGAGGAGGAGGAGAGGCCAGGTCTGATGCTCTCTACATCTGTGATTTCTAGAAAATTCATCCAGTGCGCCCTCCACCTCCACCCTCTCCTCTCCTCCAGCGCGTAAGGGAGGATTTTTAAACAGCATATTAGCATTCAGATGAGGAGCCGGTGCGTAAAGGCGCAGCGCTGCAGAGCAGATCACAGATTAGACACAGCGGGATGTGTTTTAAGTCTAAAGAAAGATACAGTCTTTGTGCCAGAGATGCCAAAAGATGCTGCGTTCACTGCCTCGAAACAAACTGTCAAATCAGGATGGAGGAATATTAAAATGAGAACTAATCAAAGTGTCATTAAACAGATATTACTGTGGATTCTTTTTCATTGATGATGTCCAGTTCTGGACTAAGTTTGGATCTTAAAACAGCAAATCTAGGAGTGTCCCGATACAACTTTTTCACTTCCGATACGATACCGATATCGATCTGATATGATATCAGCATGAACCAAACATACTTTTATCACTTATTTTGTGTTATGGAGTGTTAGAAAAGGCTTGATCAAGTGATATTACCCAAACAGAACAACAGTCAGCAACAGTAAGTGTGAGAAGAACTGACCTATTTATCATTAACCAATGGGTTACATCAATTAAACCTTAAACATAAGAATATTCCACTATTGAACAAAATAATTAAAAGACCCTGTAAAATAACCTCAATAAATCCAACAAAAACAAAAAATACACAACTTTAAAGTGTAAAACAACCACTGTTTAACTTAAAAATCAGCATAATTTACTACTGAATAGAAGAATCAAAAAATTAATTTAGAAGACCCTGAAAATTGTTTTGGTGATGCTGCTTCAAATTAAGGTGAGCAGACTTCCGTGATTTCTGGGGACAGTCCTGATTTTGTTTTAAAGCTGTCACCAGAAAAAAAAAAAAAAATCCCCCAATTTATCATTTTATGAACAAAATTAAGGAAAAAAATGTTGTGTGTTGACAAGAACAACAAGTATTACGGTATCTGGGTAGGAAGCACACTCAGAATAAACATTAATATACACAAAAATTATGGAAAGTATTTCCACCCAAATTATAATATGCTAATTTAGCAAGCGACACAATGCTAAGCAAAAGTTAAAAAAAAGGTTCAGTTTACTGTGACTCAAACTACAAAGCAGAGAATTTTGTTAGTTTTCGCATGAAAAAATGACAAAAAATGATCAACTGCTTATTAAATTATCTGCCTCTAAATCAACAGATCGTTTCCATTTATCTCCCATATTGCTGTTTTTGTCTCTGAATTTTTTAAAATCACATATCAGAGTTTTTGCATCCATATTTATTCTTAGCCACATTATCATTTATCGTCTTTTGGTCTTCATCTCTGTTTTTACGTTTATGTCATGCACCAAGATACCAAGTTTAATTCCTTGTTTGTGTAAACTTACCAAACTAACTTATTTCTGATTCTGATCATATTCTGCATTTTATCTGTGGTATTGATGACATACTGAAAGCTGAACCACATATTAAAGTATCCTATTATTATTAGGGCTGCAAGCAATGATTACTTCCATTATCTATGGATCATTTGGTTTATAAAAATGTTAGACAACAGAGAAAAATCACCCACAATAACAACAAATCTTCACATTTGAGAAGCAGGAAGCATCAAATGATCAATCGACTAATCGCTACAGCTGTAATTACTACAAATATAATGAGAAAATGAACATAACAAGAAGCGTGATGCGTGGAAATGATGCATATCATAAAAAATGAATAGGAAAAAAGGCAGATTTTTCTGAATTCCTTGGATGAACAGGACACAGAGGCTCTTTGCTGGCTCTGATAATCACAGAAAGGCTTCAGGCTCTCTCTGGGTTTTATTGTACATACAGGTCTTCATTAGGAGCGTCTAGAGACTTCTAGAGGCTTCTGTGTGCGTGAATCACACTGGTTTATGTGTCTTTTTGCACCACTAATATGCCACTATGTCAGATGGAGTCGGTTTTAGTGCAAGGCTTTATGGGGCCAAATTGGTGGCGAATAGGACGGCGGAGCACTTTAACAGCACTCACCTTCTCCTCACCCCTTTTAACTTATTAACTTGTATTAACTCATTTCAACGTGTCAACGGCGCTGCATCTGGATCACAAATAAATCACAGCCCCACCAGCTTTTTACCTCATCCTCACTATTAATGAAGCCAATCTCCGTTTTGACCGTGTGATCACTTCTTAATGCACTCCCAGTGTTTTTTTTTACTTTTAAAAGTGCAATCAAATGCTAATTAAAGCCTGGTGGCGGGGGGGGGGGGGTTCTGTTTTCTTTAGTGGCTCATCATAAATGCTCTTTTGTGCATGCTTTCCCTGCCACAGAAATATAAGCATGAGTCAATTGTTAAATGCACCTGCAAGACGTCCGCCTCGGCCTCTTCTGAAAGGACACAAATGGAAGGTAAACAATGCAATGAAAGCCTTTCAGAGAATCTGCAATGATTAGCTGTTTCTTTTTTTATTTTTTGCTTCTTGTAGTGACGCATAAAGCCACAGTGCTGTCAACACAACAGTCTCTAAAGTTACATTTAATGTTCATTTTTATAAAACATCACGTCTCAGGAGCATACTCTGATCACAGGAATCATAATAATCTCATAAAACTGAAGAAATATTTACTGAGTGCTTCGTTACGTCAACCTGTAAGAGTCAGAGTGTGAATATACACTATACTGCCAAAAGTATTCGCTCACCTGCCTTGAGTCACATATGAACTTCAGTGACATCTCATTCCTAATCCATAGGGTTCAATATGACGTCGGTCCACCCTTTGCAGCTATAACAGCTTCAGCTCTTCTGGGAAGGCTGTCCACAAGGTTTAGGAGTGAGTTTATGGGAATTTTTGATCATTCTTCCAGAAGTGTATTTGTGAGGTCACACACTGATGTTGGATGAGAAGGCCTGGCTCTCAGTCTCTGCTCTAATTCATCCCAAAGGTGTTCTATCAGGTTGAGGTCAGGACTCTGTGCAGGCCAGTCAAGTTCATCCACACCAGACTCTGTCATCCATGTCTTTATGGACCTTGCTTTGTGCACTGGTGAACAGTCATGTTGGAAGAGGAAGGGGCCAGCTCCAAACTGTTCCCACAAAGTTGGGAGCATGGAATTGTCCAAAATGTCTTGGTATGCTGAAGCATTCAGAGTTCCTTTCACTGGAACTAAGGGGCCAAGCCCAGCTCCTGAAAAACAACCCCACACCATAATCCCCCCTCCACCAAGCTTTACACTTGGCACAGTGCAGTCCGACAAGTATCGTTCTCCACACACCACTGCATCCGACGCTTTGCATTGCACTTGGTGATGTATGGCTTGGATGCAGCTGCTCGGCCATTTAAACCCATTCCATGAAGCTCTCTGTGCACTGTTCTTGAGCTTATCTGAAGGCCACATGAAGTTTGGAGGTCTGTAGTGATTGACTCTGCAGAAAGTTGCTGACCTCTTCGCACTATGCACCTCAGCATCTGCTGACCCCGCTCCATCAGTTTACGTGGTCTACCACTTCGTAGCTGAGTTGCTGTCGTTTCCAAACACTTCCACGTACTTATAATACAGCTATAGTTGACTGTGGAATATTTAGGAGCGAGGAAATTTCACGACTGGATTTGTTGCACAGGTGGCATCCTATCACAGCTCCACGCTGGAATTCACTGAGCTCCTAAGAGCGACCCATTCTTTCACAAATGTTTGTAAAAGCAGTCTGCATGCCAAGGTGCTTGATTTTATACACCTGTGGTCATGGAAGTGATTGGAACACCTGATTCTGATTATTTGGATGGGTGATGGAATACTTTTGGTAATACAGTGCATGTACACACTGTATATACAACTTGTATTGTAAGCTGCATTTTAAATTTCTCTGTGATCTATGTAGAATATCACAATATATCACAGTATCGTAATAATGTCCTCCTCATCTCCTCTGGACTGCAGATTGATAAACGTTGGACACCAAAAAGGAAAGTGGAAAATCAAATCAGCAGCTCTGGATGTGTCTTGTGTCCCTCTAATGAGCTGCTGATTGAACATTTCTGTGGGGGAACATGTAGTCATTAGTCTCCATGCTCCGAAGAAGCATTTAAAAAGAAACTTTAGTGGAGATAAATAAAAAAAAAAAATCTAATTACAATACAGGAGACACAGGAATAGCTGTGAAGCATCAATTTAAGTATAATCACTACAATTACTGTTCCCACGGGTCTGCTGGAGCTGCACTCTGATTGTTTTCGGGGGAGAAATTGTATTTGTGAGGATGTGACACCTTTTCCTCTGATGTGGTGCGTCTTCTTATTATCGCTCAGGTCTTGGTTTTGGAGTTCGGTGCGTTCAGCATCCAGGGGATTAACTGCGTTAGCGGCTTGTGAAATGATCAGCTGTGCGATCTGTAATCAATCTGTTAGCGCTTAACGATCACTTTTAGACGGTTGAATGTTTCTGTTTCTTTGAAGGAACAGGTCACCTGACGTGTTTCCAGGCACGATCACTTTTTATTGGCTGACTTTCGATAGGCGCTGTTTAGCGCCGTTAGCGGCCACCATGTTGAGAGCCGTGTTGAGTCAACAGTCGCATTTTCCACAAAAAAAAAATATTACAGAGCAGAAAACAGTTTCCTTCTTCCAGTTAAAATTCTTCTGACAAAAGCACCTGAGCTGTGTTGTCGTCTTTAAGGGAAAAAGGTCTGACTTTAAAGATCAATTTAGTGTGCTAATAAAAAAAAACTTTTTCAACTTTGTGATTTCTTAGAGCTCCTTTTGAGCAAATCCTCAACGTGAAAAGCAGAAATCAGAGAATGTTTTCTGCTGAAACGATCAACCCGTTATTAAAATTATTAATAAACAAATTTGAACATGCTCCTGATTTATATGTATATAATCTGAACCTAAGGACACTTTACATCGGGACTTTAAGATAGACTATGACAAACGCCTGTGTAATAAGTGTAAATTTATCATTTTTTGGGGCTGCAACTAATGACTATTTCCATCACCTATGAATCATTTGGTTTATAAAACATAAGTCTCAGAGTCATAATTTGTTTACTGTCACTTAAAGCAACAGATCCTGACATTTGAGAAGCTGGAATCATGAAATGATGAATATATTAGGAGCAGAAAACAACGAGACGTCCAGTTTTTCCACTTCACACAAACAAGCCTCTGATTTAACGTCTGAGGCTGCTTCTTCATGCACAACACTCGTGCAGTATTTGCTAACTGTGGGTTCAGTGTGAGGATCATGTGATGAAAATGAGTGTTTTATAAGGAAGCCCCTCCAGAATAAAAGGAGCAAATCCATAAATTAACATCTGGCTGTGTCTGTGGCTTCCTGTCAGAGACAAGCCGGCTAATGAGGAGTCGCTCTCGTTGTTCAGGTCAGACAGGCGTTTCCTCAGCTGGAGGATCCTCCTCCTCCACCTCCTCCACCTCCTCCACATCAGCTCTCCACTCTCTTCAAACACAGACCGTGATAAGACCAACTGAACAGCCCATCATGTCGCTGTGCTGCAGCCCAGAGAGGGAACCAAATCAAGCTGTCACTGCACGGCGGCGTTGAGGGAGAGGTGAAGGGGAAGAGAGACCTCCTCCACCCCCACCGTCCTCCCGTTCCCTCCCCAGAGCCCATTATAGCAGGTGCCAACACCAGGAGATGGATCACACACACTTCTGTGCATCTATCAGCGGGAGGACAGCCTGTGTTATGTTAAGAAAAACCTGATCTAGACTTTCAAGGAGCCCAGAAGACCCAAAATATGATTAAAATGAGTAAAAAGCAGCTCTAATGCTAACATGCTAACAACAGCGTGCTAACGATGCTGATCAACAACCTTAATTTAGCCTGTTAGCATGCTACCATTTGTGCTAAAAACAATGTTTTGCACAGATTTGGTCATAATCCAAATTACTTTTGTGCCTTTTCATAGCAGATCATTATTATTTTATATAGTATTAAGACAAGCTTCATGCAGCATCTTCTGGTTCATTATTAGGCTATGTAAGTATTATTTTTAGAGTTCTGCCCTAAACCACAGGACAAGAGAGCCACGAACATCTGGCTTGTTTCTTTCAATCGTCTTTCATCAGTCACAAACTCTGCCCGTACCATATAATAATGTACCAAATACTGAAAAACCTTTATTGTCACATATATATACATGCACAAGTATATTTATGAAATTTAACCCATCCCATACAGTGATAACAGAGAGATAAAGAAGAAACTCTAACTCTGTTTTGTGGCATGTTTGTGACGTGATACTTTAAGAAATGTATTTCTTATTTTATTCATGCGCATTTTAGCTGATTTGAGTGGAAAAACAGGACGTGAGAGCTGTGAGAGTGAACCAAGACAGGAACGCTGCAGCCGTTTTCATGGTTGTGGAGGGACAAAATTTTCCCTCTTGATATAGCTAATTTAATAAAACCGATAACGATATATACCGTATACACAATATAGTATTTTTTGACTTTTACATGATCTGTATCTAAACCACAACCAGAGTAACGTTAATGTAGCAACAGAGCTACTTGTTAAAACTACAATATAAACAGACATTTTTATATCACGCTACGATATTTATAGTAATATCGCACAGCTCTACCTAGTCAATTAATTGATTAAATAGTTTTGTCTGTAAAACGTCAGAAAACGGAGAAAATGTCCAGAAACACGTCCTCAAATGTTTTGTCCGCAGCCAAAAAAAAGATATTCATTTTAATATCATAGAGGAAAGAAACCAGAAAATATTCACATTTAAGAAGCTGGAACTGTGAACTCATTAATCTATCAAAATAGCTGCTGATTAATTTAATCGCTGACAATTAACTGATTAGTTTGGTCTATAATACGTCAGAAAATGGTGAAAAATGTCCAAAAATACGTTGTCTAATGTCTTGTTTTGTGCACAACTCAAAAAAAAAGTTTCAGTTTATTGTCACAGAAGAAAACAAAAGAAAAAATATTCACATTTAAGAAGCTGGAACCAGAGAATTAAATCAATAATCTATCAAAAGAGCAGCTGATTAATTTAATTGCTGAGAATTAATCGATTAATTGTTGCTGAAACTCATTACAAAGGTTTGTAAAGCTGAGAGGGTGTGGCGACCTGCTTCACACTGTTGTTATGGCAACATCTGATATGACGGCGTCAACATCGGAGCAAAACCATGTGAGGAGGTGTTTACTTTCTTTTCTTTTGGCGAAGTTGTAAAATGTGGAAATAAGTTTGAAGATCTTCTGTGTGTGTGTGTATGTGTGTGTGTGTGTGTGTGTGTGTGTGTGTGATGGGAACAGCTGGCTGAGGGAATGAGTACAGAGGGAGAGGTGATGGATGTGAGTGGAGCTCCTGTGACAGATGAGCTAACAGGTGTTCACCACAGCCCTCAGAGAGACGCTATTTATGAGCCGGAAAAGACAGCCAGACGCAGAGCGCACGCCGCCGCCGACCGGCCGCCTCAGAGCTAAAACACATCAGGCACATCTGCACGACTTCACCCAACAGAGAGCGACACGACGGAGCTTTTCTTTAGGCTTTGGTTTGCTCAACAGTCGAGAGCCGTCATCATTCTGCCTCCACTGCAGGATATGAACATTAAATTCACCAAGAGACAAGACTGTATGATCTAAAGGATCACTGTGATGTGCTGCCGCTGCTTTTAAACATTAACTCACTGAGTGCCAGCAGTTTTATCAAACACAATGTGTCTTGTTCCAGTGTTTTTTGTCCATTTTGAGTCATATTTCTAGACCCACAGAATATTTTCTACTATGTCTCTGAAAACAGTGAATAGCTCAAATGAAAGAAGAGACTCTCTATTTCATCATGGAAAAAAATGTTTGTTTTTACCTTGTTCCATTCTTGTTTTATCAGAGGTAGAGTAGAGGACACTTTCACCAAAATCACCACTTCTGTTTGTTTTGCTCTCTAATCTCGATCGTCTCCACTTCCTGTTTTGATCTCTGTGGTGTATACCGTCTCTTTATGCTCTGACTACATCTCCCAGAAGCCCCAACATTACTCACAGGCTGTGTGAGAATGCGATCGGTGACCTGCTGCTGAAAAAACAATTTGATGGATTATTACGTCGATGACACTAAAGAATTTTTTAATGACACTGAAATACGTCAATGGCACTCAAAGAGTTAATGTTTGTTTATCAGCAGTTTTAAGATGAGAAAAAATGTGTTAAAAATAATTAGATAATGAGGTAAATAATCAAATTAATTCATTTATTAATTTAAGAATAAATCACAAAACGGATTTTTTTCTTAGGGGCTCTAACTGAGGGCACGTATATTTTTATTTTTCCTTTTAGCGATACTTTATATCAGGGAGCCCTGGATCCATTTTCTTTGAGAAATATTCTGGATGTGTTTGGTGACGTTTAACAGGGAGTCCTACAGCTGTTACTATGATTCTTCTAAACATCTGCCCTACCTCGAGTAGGTCGAGGGCAATGGCTTTTTTTTTTTGAGAATTAAATCACTGTCGCCATCTTGGCTAAAAAATGGCGGCTGACTGTACAGAAATATGAGTCTGCAGATATTTTTTGTTGGCAGTTATGTAGCATCCTGTTAAAAGAAGAAGCATTCAACTGTGTATTTTAGGGAAAACACACATCAGCCATGTTTGATTTAGTCAGTGTACACGGAGTACTTTATAGAAGTACTACTGGAAGTATCTGAACAGAGACACACAGGATGAATTCCTGTTGTTTGCATGTTTCTAAAGTTTACTATAGAAGACTAACTATAACATGTTTAGGTTGTGGTTTAAATGATGCAAAAACATTTCTAATTTCGAGCTAACAGAGTTTCAACTTGAAAAACTGATTATTATCATGCAGTGAAGTGATAGATTGTGTGAGAAGAACAAAACTAAATGTTGTTTTAACAACCTTCTGGTATTTATTTTTATGTTTTTATCTGTGTGACTCAAAACTAAAAGGTAATGAAACACCTATTTCTGTTTGTGTGGGACATGAATCTGTTCAAGAACAGTTTTGTATTTCTTCTTTCGAGGGTTTTATATGTTAAAAAGTCATATTTAGTGGGATTTATCAAGAGGATATTGGTGAAAAGATAAAGGACTACTCCTGGTCTGTAGTCAGCGGTGGATGGAAACATGGCAGCAGGTGGAGCGACAGATTCATCAAAATCATCACGTTATGAGTTTCAGCCACACTCATGTAAACGATCAGAGATGTTGGAGAGACGCCGTCGTGGAAAATATACAAACAAATATGTATTGTTTCAATAAATTCACTTTTTTATTGTTAAGCAGAAGCATTACAAATAAAAAGGCCTCGATGATTTTGAGTCCGAAACGTGTTTTTTTTTCTACATAACTGTATTTTCCCATAGAAGGCACTTTGGGGGCAGTGTGAAGGCTGGAATATAAAACTACATCAGGGACAGAGAGTAGCTTGGGGATGATAATGATTAGAATATCCTCTTATTCTTGGCACTTAAGAAGGAAGTACATCAATGAAACATGGCGTTGCTCGGCTCGGACACAAACGCTGGTAAAATACCTTCGGCCATCAGTGATTTTATCGGACAAATTGGCCTGTTGCACTGCGAGCGAGGCGGTTTTATCTCAGGAATGATAATCCTTGGTTTAAACCAGAGCTGGATCTTTTAAATAGTCACCACTGAGGTGAGGAACCAGACTTATTGATGCCTTCTGTGTTTATTTCACAAAGTTATTCCTCTGATTCGGGACCACAGATAATTAAAAATAAGAAACTCTTTCATGAGGTGCTTTCCCCTTTACCTTTACCTTAACTAAAGGGAGGAGGTGAAGGGGGCTCTACGCCTGGGCGAGGGCTTGTTTGAGGTCTCGGATCAACATGGACGCCATGACGCTCTTCTCTGTGTTGACGGTCAGCAGAGCAGTGGAGGACTCCTTCAGCTCCAGAGACACCAGGACCAGGGCTCCACTGCTGACGGTCCGTCCAGCAAACCTGCCAAGGAGAAGCAAAGAAACATGAGTCAGCATCTTAAAACCACCAAGACAGACTGATCCTGAGCTGAGCTGTGGAGAAGGAGGGTTCAGGTTTACTGATGACAGCATGTTCTGTGGTTTATAGACAACAACAGAGACAGAGAGGTCACCTTAAAGTTACTGAAAACAACTACAGGCTTCCTGCACCATTTTAAGAGTCACATTTAATACTTTTTAAGACCTTTTAAGACCTCCTTGGCAAGGATTTCATGATACGATACATAACTGCGACATTGTGATGTATTGTGATGTTCTACATAAATCACTGAGAACTTTAAAATGCAGCTTAAAATACAAGTTACATATACAGCATGTAATATACTTATATATGTACAGTTATATTAGTGCTGTCAAAGTTAATGTGGATTTTTTTTTTTTTTTTATTTGTATTTCAACATGTGGAAGTTAATCTGGATTTACAACTGGCCCAAAATATGACTTTTTTTCTTGGGGGGATAAAAATCAATATTAAAAAAAATTAAAAACCAATATTATATAAGCAGAAAAAGTATTGCGATATATTGTCATATCACTAATTTTCCCCACCCTGAATAAATCCCGTAAAATACCTGGATAATAGCCAATAGTCCACTATTACATCAGTGAAACATTTAATGTGAACAAACAAATCATTAAAAAGATAAACGTGTCGCTCAGCCTGCACGCTGCACACACTTCTTTATTTTTTTTTTAACCCGCAAATCGTCACGTTAGAAAATTGTCCAACACCTCACACCTTGTAATTACTCTAAATTAGTGCTGGAGACAAAGAGAGGAAGCGATGTGACAGGAAATATAGAGAGCAGGGTTACAGACAGTCCATTATCCAGCTGACTAAAGAGCCATTCGGGCTGAGACACGCCCTTCATGCCAGTCAAACTGAATTCAGACGCTCTTTATGGACTCTGGCTGTCTATGAGTGTGGGAGACTCTCGGCCGGCATGGGGGACGCCCCATCCCACCGGCTCCCTCTGGACCAGCCGGAGATTTCTCGGTCCGTTGTTTCCTTGGATACCGTCCCTGCAGACCGGGGGCAAATCTGGGCACACATGGTCTCCATTGAGAGCGCTAACAAGAGGCAGACAGGGGCTGTGACCCAGCGTGACCCCCCTTTGAGGGCGACAGAGCCGAGCCCAGGCCCCTCTCCAGCTCCCCGGGCCTCACGAGGCCAACTCCCCGGCCATCTGCCTCCATTTAGCACTACATCCCCGCAACAAAGACCCCCTGTGGCAGCCCGCTTAGGCCTGACAAACAGCCCACAAAGAGCCCCACTTAGGCCTGACTAAAGCCTGTGAAGGGCCCCCACAGGACGGCCCGGACAGGCCGCCGTGCTGCGTGGCAGGAGCGGCTAGCACGTCCACCAATTAGCGTGCACACGTTAAAGACGGAGGGGTGGGCATGCATGCACAATGAAAGTGTCTGGGATCGTCTCTGGGGAGCTGCTAAATTACCATCAACAGAGGAGAGGGAGTTTATCAGGGAGCTCTCAGGGAGGAGAGAGAGTCCTCCTCAGGCTTAATTAAAATATTAGCCACTTCAGCAGGAAGCACATTCTGGCAAAAAAAAAAATACCAACCTCTTTGCTTCCTTAAATAATTCAGGGGGCTGCATATCAATCCAAATTACTAATTACATAATATCATGAAAGCATGGAGAGTAAACATACATGGAAACATCCGGGTCTCTTTGCTCCCCCCTCCACTGTCAGCAGCTTAAGGTGTCGACGTGGTCCCCGTGGCTTTGCTAATGGATTTAGGATATAAATCTATCATTTACTCAGCCAGTTAACACTACCCTGAGGCTGCTTTCATTTCGTCTCAGGAGACGCTGCCATGGGCTGTAAAGAGCCAAACAAAGCGTTGTGATGCTGCCTTTGATTTCCAAGCGTGTTTTGCTTCGCGGCAGCAGAAGACCAGAGCTACGTCACCATCTAACACAACATCAGTGTGTTTTAAGGGACTAGAAGGGGAAGATTAAGGCCTTAAATGGGTCATTGGTATTCTCCTGCACTCTTCACACACTGGGCTAAACACTGGATTAATTGCAGCGTATGGAAAGAAAAGCAAAGCATAACCCCTGGACTTAGAGCGGGCGGATTGGCATCGATCGGCGGGGCTACGGCTAAGCATCGCTCTCCAATTATCTGTGATTCTCCTCAGTGCAGAGAGCCTGTGTGTGCCATCTGCCTCCCCTCCACCCTGCCACTGCAAACACAAAGTGGGCTTCACCTTTACATTCACCCTCCAGCAGGGAAGACACAGGACGCCGAGGATCCTGCAACGAGCCTCCTGCATCTCCAACACTGGAGCAGCTTGGACAAAAAAAAGAGATGTGCAAAGTATGCACCACCACAAAAACACCACCAGGAAAATTAAAGGTGGAGTTGTGCATGATGCTTTCAAAGTATGCAACACACAAAATTACCAGCAGACTATCAATCATCAAGCTGCTCTTTGTGTCATGTTCGACTCTAGAAACCTGTGAGGAACATTTTTCAAAATTTTGAGATAAGAGAATAGAAGACAATTACTTTATTGATCCCAACCTGGGAAATTAAGTTGCAGCAACAGCAAGAATTGCAATCACAGTATTAAAAAAATAATATAAAATTGGACCAGACCTGCCTGCAAAATTTCAGGACTTTTTGAGCACGTCTAGGAGGTCAAAACCACGAAAAACTAGTCAGAAAAGTGCGCAAAACAAAAATAATTCCCAGTGTTACAACAGCGCTCTAAAAAAAGCAAACTCTTACTAACTACACATTTTACACTTCAAGTAGCAGATATGATGAACCATTATTTGTCCCACTAATGGTGAAAAATCATTACAGTAGCACAGATATGTAGGAAGGGTCGTGCAGCAGCATAAATAAGGGCCTATATAAAAAAAATAGAAGCAGTGACATAAGTAAAGAGTAGTAATTAAGTAGAAAAATGTGTCAAAAATAATTAGGTAACACTGTAGAAAGCAAGAAGCAAATAGCATCATCTTTCTGACATTAACTCTTTGAGTGCCAAAGACGTAATAATATGTCAAAGTGTTTTTTTGGCAGCGGTTCGCCAATTGTGGGAGATGTAGTCGGAGCATAAAGAGACGGTATACACCACAGAGATCAAAACAGGAAGTGGAGACGATCGAGATTAGAGAGCAAAACAAACAGAATCTGGAGAAAAAGTGGTGATTTTGGTGAAAGTGTCCTCTACCTCTGATAAAACAAATATTCTGTGGGTCTTGAAATATGACTCAAAATGGGCAAAAACACTGGAACAATGAGTTAATGGGGAAAAAAATAATCAACAGATGATTGACAGATTACACCAGTCTTGTTCTAATCTGGGACCCAAAGTCGTGGAGGTAAATATCATGTTTTCACCAAAAATGAGAAACGCCGAAAGGCCAAAACGTGCAGCTGGATGTTATTGTTCCATGCTGGTGTTTGTCCAGGTGGACAAGTGGAGGAGTGTCCTTCAGCTGAGTGGTCAGCGAGGACAGACCAGAGCCCGACACATGCGAGCAGATCAGGCAGATGGCCAGCGCTATTAGCCCCAATTAGAAGCAGGAACCCTCCACGTATCTCCAGAGCTCGGCCATACGGACAAACTGCAGACGGACGTGAAAGGAAGGAGAGGACAAACAGACTGCAGAGACTGCATCTCCAACCAAACAACCCACATGATCTGAAGATAGATCACGAGCCTTGCTGCAATCCATAATAAAGAGACCAGGCGCTTAATTGGTCGGGTTATAAATGATGCTCAATTACATTTTAAACAGGAACAAGAATTCAACAAAAGGAAAATTCTGTGTTTTGAGAGACATAATTTAATTATATCAAAGTGTAAAGTAAAGAGAAAGCACGGCTTATAAATCAAGGTTTTTTTTTTCCTTAAATTAGGCTCTAACCAGAGGGATTGGCAATGCATGCAAAATTCGATCAAATTTGCTTTCAAACGGACTGAAAAATAGAGCACATTTATTCTATTCCGCCTGTTTAGACATAAACAAGAACAGCGTTTTCTACATTTGCTTTCCTGCTTGATTTATTGCCATCCTCCTTTCCAGCAATCAATTTCTGTGTTTCAGTGGCATCCACCCCCCTCCACCCGGCCTCGACGGCTGTTTGGGGAAAAGCAGTGCTGCACCCTGCTGATAAACAAGAGGAGTGCAGGAGGAGGAGGAGGTGGAGGAGGAGGAGGAGGCCGTTGCTTTGTTAAACAGAACCTGTGTTAACTCCAATACTGCAATCTATCACACAAAGTGCCTGAGGTCAGGCAGTGTGTGTTGTGATCTGACTCATTCTTAGGATTCATGGTAAATCTCATCCATTATTTCTACATTAAAGTCAAACCCTCACTCCTCCGAGGGCGACTACTTTGTGAGATCTCACCCGGATTAGAGAGGAGGGGAGATCAGAGGAGAAAAAGAAGGTCACACATCACATTTAATGCCAAGTGACCTCCACAATAAGCTCTCAGTGGGTGTATCCGATCAGATCGATCCCTCTGCTCTCTGGGAGTGTGTGTTATTCAAAGTATGCAACACACAAAAACACCAGCGCTAAAGCGATTAGCCCAAGTTTCAGTCGTTCATCATGCAAAAAGGTGGATTTGTTGCTCCTCTTTGTTGTGTTTGACTTACAGAAGAGTCAAAAACGAACACAACCATCAGCTGCAGCTCTAATTATTACACCACTGTTGTTTTCTAAGGCTCATTTAGGATCCAAAGTTGTAGGGAAAATGTGGTGGAAATAAAATGATGAATGGGACTAAATGTTCTTTCTTTGGTCTGCAGACGTTATGGAATAAACGGAAAAGGAAGCAAACAAAAACACCTGCATGATAGAATATCAGCAAATAGTGAAAAATGACTGTGGGGACGTTTTCATGTTGTTTTCAGAGGAAAACCTTCACATGTTCCATTTACTGCGACATAAAAATACAAAAAAATATCAGAAAATAATCACAATTGGGCAGCTTAAACCTGTATTTTTTTTTGTAACTAAAATGATTAATTTATTAGGCAAAACTGCTGCAGTTGATTAACCAGTGGCATCATTAGGCCTATTTTAGGGAGGCCGAAGCCCACCCAAAATATTTTTAAGCTTCACAAAATAATTTAGTGTTGTTTTGTTTATTTATTCAAAAAGTGCCAACAAATTCAATATAAAGTGGCCAAAATTTGTGTTGAAATAAATAATCATATAACCTTACATTATTCGTAAATCACTTAAATATGCCCCCCGTTTGCCTTTTCTTTTCACTCTTGCCCTTGATATAGTACTTATAAGTATATATAGCCCCCCCCGGCCTTAAAACCTAGTGGCGCCCCTGCAATTAACTAATCGATTAATCAACTAAATGCAGCTCTAAATCACAAGAATATCAGTTAATTATTTGAAAGTGTGCAGTCAATGACACTTCCCTCCAAAAGACGAGGCTGTCAAACCGGCACCTCAGCTTTTTTCCTCCATCATCTCCAATAAACGGACCTCCTGAGGACAACATGGAGGAGAGTGTCTTCATTATCATAAGACGACGGGGCAGCAACACTGGGAGACCATCTTCCCCTTTAGCCGTCACAGAAGCAGGTGGGAGATTGATAGCACGGCGTCGTTTGAGCTATTGGTTATTCTGAATGAAGTATGGGCTTATTGGATGCACGCCTCTCCCACTGGCTCACATTGATTTCCACTCAGTCCTCCAGCTCTCGGTGCCCTTGTGCTACCGTCTCCCTCTTATTCCTTCACACCGACTTCCTCCCTTGTCCCTTACTCATCCACCGTTTCCTACATTTTTCCTTTAAATATAAAAAAGAAACGATCACCAACTCGAGCTCACTCAAAGACGAAGGAAGAGCAGGAGGGTGATAAAAAGACAGAGGGATGGAGCGAAAGACAAAGAGGAAGTGAAAGAGGGACAGAGCAGGAAACAGAGGGAGAGAGGGAGGTGTAATTATCCATCAGGTGTTCGGGTGTGCGTGACAGAGGAGGAAGCTCATTAGCACACTCTGTGTACACCAATTACACAGCCAGGCATCTCAGGGCATTCCCCTGGCATGTCTGAGCGAGGCTTTCTGTCCATGATGGACGCCGAAAAACAGCAGGGCTGAGTATTAGCTAGGACTTCATGATAGGATACCTATCACGATACTTGAGTCACGATACGATACATTATTGTGATGTTGCTATATAATGTTATTTTGCACACTGAGAAATTTAAAATGCAACTTAAAATACAAGTTGCAAATCCTGTATGCACATATATATATGCATGTTTATAATTAGGGATGTCAAAGTTACCACATTAATGTGGATCATTTATTTATTTAAATTTTTGTTTCAACATGCAGAAGTTGCTCTGGATTTACAATCGTCCCAAAACATGACTTTTTTGGGGAGAAAAAAATCAATATTAAGAAATTAAAAATCAATATTATATCAGAAGAATAAGCCATATCAACTGATATTGATATTTAGCAGGAAAAAAAATCTGAGAACCAATTAATCGACGATAATAATTTTTATAATTTTTTTTCAGCCCTGTAACACTTGAAACAACGATATAAATTAAAGGCATAACACTTAACTTTTTTCTACAACTTTAATTTCACAACTTTCAAGAACAAAGAAGTGAACTTTGTGAACAAAATAACGTGCAAAATAAGTAAATCTCTGAATACTGTGTTTTCCTATTGGCATTAAACGCACCATAAGAAAATTTAATACCTACAGCAAATTTGCGGTAAATTTAAGACAATTTAAGACCTTAATTACCCGGATTTTTAGACTTTTTAAGGAACCGCAGGAATCCTGAAAAAAGCTCAGAAAAATAGCATCAAAGTTAGATTTTTGGGATCTCTGCGTTAAATAACTGTAATATGGTGACAATATACAAGAAAAACAGGTAAAACGTACTTCAATAAATGATTTTTGTTCATCGCTTTACTTTAAGTTTTCGATCAACACTGCCACCAAGTCCAAAACATATTTACTACTATTAATAATAATGATAATATTATTCGATTGGCAGAAATTTAATCAACAACAATTAAATATTTCTGTCATTCATGAAGCAAAAATGCTCACAAAATAGTATCAAAGTTAGTAAATGCAGAGATCCCATAATCATAATCATAATGATCATAAATAAATGAAAAAAATAAGATTAAACACATTTTATGAACAGCTTTATAATAATGGGTGAGGCGATCGTCTTATTTCTGGACAGCTCACCTGTGGAAGTTGCTCTGCGTGGATGAAACCACTCCTACGTTGGCAACCGACAGGACCTGCTTGTTGACGGCCTGGCTGGAGGTGTTTGCTGTTGCCATGGTGACAGTTGCTGAGGTCTCATTCATGCCCAGGAGCTTACCTGAGAGGATGCAAAAAATGTTCAGCGAGGACAGAACAGAAGCTTAACGCAGACTAAATATACAGCAGCTATATTTACAGTGTTTGGGATATAAAATATTTATTAACTTGATGTTTACAGAGTATTTTGGCAAGACTGTCAGTGACGAGACAACAAGATAAAACACATGATGTTAAATAAAAAGGGGGAGGCAAAACAACTAAAGAGTGCCTTCTTCAATAATGAAAAAAAAAAAACCTCTCAAATGATGGCAAAGAGCCAGTTCATGAGCACTTAGTAATGAGCAACGGTTTGAGAGAAAGAATGGAGATAAATATGCACAAGTTAGGTAGAAATAAAAGAGGTCTTAAAGGCAAATATAATGAAAAACCTGCAAATTAATTAACTCGGCTAAATTGGTATAAAGCAGCAATTTGCCAGAGAGGAAAAAGGTCCGGTGAAGTGAGTTGTTCCGCTCGGTTTTGTGGCTGAGTGCGAGGTGTATTCAGCAGAGCTCAAAACACAGCGAACGAGGATTAATTAAGGCAGAAGCAGCATTAAGGAGGCACTTAAGAGCACACTGATGGCTGGGATATGAGCGTGCTCTCGGCTCTCAATGGCCGCCGCAGCGTGCAGCTCTACAGGTGTGTGTGCAGGAAACAGCACTAAGTGCCTCATAAGAGCCGAGCATCCCGCCTTTAATGACAACAGAGAGGAAATGCTCATTAAAAGACGAGCCGCGAGCATTTTGTTTCACTTTAGAAATACAATTTATAAACACTGCATGCGATAGAAAATGGAAAGACCCCTGTCTTTTCACAGAGAACAACAATGTAGTTGTTAATAGGTCTGTAAAATGACTTATTTTAGTTTGTTTTTTAAATTAAGTCACCTTTAAAGAATAGATCTGCTGATATTCTATATTTTTATTAATGTCAGCAAAAAATATAACTCTATATCGATCAGGCTATATTTTACATTTAAAATTTATTTTATACAGCTGCTTCAAATAGTTACCCTAGTATGTATTAATTCACAGCTGAAAATAATCCCCAATAAATATGCTAATAAATAATCTATTAGTGAACTAAATACTACTAATATGTCTCATGTAGAGTCAGAATCACACATTGTTGATGCAGTTTTTTGTTAGAAATAAAACATTATTATCAGGAGATAATTAACAGAAAAAAAACCAGAGGAGATAATTAATTTATTTCAGAAATATTTACATCAAAACTAAATAATCAGCTCTTCCACCATCATTTGCAAAACTTTCCATTTTACAGTATATGGCCATGTGCATTAATAGTAAAATTAATTATTTAGAGCTGTTCGTGTGCATAAAAGACTCTGAATTGCAGCTCAGTAAAATAAGATTTTATTTAAGGTTCTTCAACGTGCTTTAAAGGCACAATTAATAGGGTTTTTAATAAAGACTCAGACCTTCTGTTTGGATTTTAATATTTTCCTGTGTTCAGCGTTTCTGTGTGCCAACCTCTATAAAAATAAATAAATAAATAAATAAAAAAACACACACTTCATCTTTATTATTGGTCATGTATAGATACAGGTACGTAAAAGAAATCCGACCACTGAATTTAATCTGTTCTTCGGATTTTAGGAATCGAACCGATGACCTTGTGGTTAAAGGACGGACACTCAACGCAATCAGCTGCCAGATCGAAGGAAAGCTAGGAAAATGGCGAACGTGATGGTGGAAAAAATGCAAATGCAGTGAGGCAAAAAGCCAGTGACACACTGACAAATCCGACTCAATGTGCTTGAAGCGCACAACAAGAGTGTTATTTTATTTTGCAAAACATGGAGGCGAACTGAGCTCACCTTGCTCCTTGCTGAAGTCCTGCTCTGTCATGCTGCTGGGCATTAATAGCTCTCCCACGGCGGGCTGGATGGACACACTGAACTGGTCCTCTTTGGTGCTGAGGGAGGGAAAACCACAGGAACTTATTTACAGGACGTCCAACATAAAGAAAGAAAATTTAAACACATTTAATCTGAATAAATAGGTAAAGTGAGCATGTTCTGTGCTTTGTTTGTGCAATAAATGTTTCTCTTCGCTCTGTGAATGGCATTTGGGACCAGATTGATTCCTGAACAGATTTTCTGATAAGGTTATTGATCGGCCGAGCGGCGGTGCCGATGCGTTCAGCGGGTTGATTTGAGCTGGGGCTGATTACTGGAGGAATAATTGTTATTCCAGTGAACTCAGATCAATGGTGGCTGATGTCTCACCTGCTGGTGAGGGAGCAGGAAGGAAAAGGAGAAATTACCAAAGAGATAGAGGAAAAAGGTAAAAGGAGGTAAAAGAGGAAGTGAGGTGCGGGTTGTGACAAAGATGTACACCTGAAGGTTTGAGAGGGGATTAAAAAAAAAAAAGCCTGAGTTGATATGAGTGGATGTCAGGTTGTCTTACCACAACTGGAAGTTGGCTGCTTGTGTCGAGTCGCTGAAGTCAATACCCATGGAAACCGTCAGCGAGGCCTCCGGCTCCAGACGCTCTGAGAGTGGAAAAGAAGGGGAGGAGAGACGAGAGGAGAGAAGGAAGCATGAGTGACAAGGGCACAGTGTGCATCGTGAAGGAAGGGAGTGGAGGAAGAGGAGGAGGAGGGCAGCAGCAGAGTGGAACAGACAGGCATCCACACCACTTGTGTTTTCTACTTCACAAAGCAAGGCCACCGTGTGTGAGAAATCTATCCTTCAATCTCATCCACCTCCAGCCTCGGGGAGGTGGGGGAAAAAAAAAAAAACACATACTCGAAGGACTAGCATATTTCCAAAACAACAAGCTTGTCAAAGAGAGCATCAGCATCAAGAGAGATGAGGTGAGGCGAGATGGGGAGTTAAGTAAAGCCAAAAAAATGCTGAGGAGAGAGTCTGGACGGCTGGATGGGAGAGGAAGAGGAGGAAGAGGAGGAAGAGGGAGGAGGTTAAGGATGAGACAGACAGAAACATCCTCCTCTCTTCCCCAGTTGGCCAGTGTTTCTACCTCAGGGCTATTTTACTGTATAACTCTTTCCACAGGCGGAGAGGAGAGGAGGCTCCAGAGGAAACCCTCTGAAAACAGAGCCATCATGGACTCACTCCTATCCGGCCTTCACACCTCCTCTAACCGGCATTTTCTGCTCATACCTGCACCCTATTCTCCCTGATGGTCTGTGTTAACACAAAACATAAGAAACTACTGGAACAGCATCATTTAGCCTCACATAAAGAGCAGAGTTAAGCCTTTATGCGCCTTAACATTATGACTACTGACAGGAGAAGGAATAACATGGGAGCTCAAAGTGCCAGAAATTTAATGCTGGTTCTGATAGAAATGAGTCAGATACCAGAGCTTGATCATATAACAAGACTCCTCAAGGAAAATATACAATTTAAGAGTTTCCACAATCAACAATTTAATGTCACCTTTAGACAGAACCGGGCTAAATGTTTCCACCTGCATCCAGGCTTTGTGCTAAGCTATGCTAACTGGCTGTAGCATCACGTTTATTGCAAACGAGAAAAAAGAGGCATTGATGTTCTCATCTTGCTCAAGAAAAAAAAACAAAAAACGCAACTTTCCTTAAATGCCAAACTAATCATTTTAAACCTTTGACCATCAGTAGACAGCAAAGATTTGGGGGCATACCAATGATAGAAGACGTCCACGTTATCTAAAACTAGGGGTGGGAAAAAATATTGATTATGGCAATATATTGCAATACTTTTTCTTCTGATATAATACTGTTTTTACCCCCAAAAAATGTTAAAATGTTTTGGGCCAAAAGGTTGGTGAAATAACATTGAGTATGTACCTTGCTGTTAATGTTTGTTTACCCCTTTTATGAAAAAAACATATGTTTAAAAAATGTTTTGGGCCAATTGTAAATCCAGAGCAATTTCTGCATGTCGAAATAAAAATTTAAATAAAAAATAAAATTAAAAAAAAAATAATCTGCATATTTTAAGTAGCATTTTAAATTTGTCAGTTATCTATGTAGAATATCACAATATTGCAATAATTTATCGTATTGTGACTCAAGTATTGCGATACGTATCACATCATGAAGTCCTGAAGTCATGAATTATCTGCACGTAAAATGCCAGTAATAATCCATCTTTGCACAGCAAAACTGTGAATGCAGGACATCTTGCTGTTTTTTTTTATTTGGGTGTATAAATTATTAAAAGGCAGCAAAAAAAAATGCCAGTAACGAGTCAGTAGAAACCGTGAGCACATCACAGATCCTCTTTCACACCTGTTCACATGGACATGAGCAGCGATGGAAAGCGATGCACCTTGTAGTGCAATATTTCTACCTAAACACAAACCCTGTCATGTATTATCCCTTAACGAACTCACACTAAACAGCATTAAGCTTTGTCTGTATTCATCCTCTGCAACTTATCTAGACCAACTCCAGCCACCAGCTCACACTTAGCCGGGCTCGATCGATCCAAATTACCCACTGTTTGGCCGCTTGAGTTCCTTCAATGCCCAATCAATCCCCTGCAATTGACGTTTTTAACGTGCTCCAGCGCACACCACTCCTGTGTTTGTGTGTGCATGAAAAGGAAAATCTCTGCCCTCGGTCTTATGTTATACAGACGGTAGCAATCATACGACAGTGTGACAAGAAATATGGAGATGGTGCATGTTTGCTCGCCCTGATCGATACTAATGAACAGGGATTAGCTGAAGTAATATTGGCTGTTTTCATGTTGGGGAGGTGGAATGGGACAGGGCTATTTGCTGAGCTGATAGCAAAAAAAAAGATCATTTAATATCTGTCTGAGAAAACAATCACTGGATAGGTAGAGCTACAGAAATGCCAGCATCATGTTGCACAAATATGTTTTTCTGCGACATAAAATATGTTGGTAAATACCAGCGCCTTTTAAAGAGGACGTCCACCACCGTGGTGTTTACAGCCTAACGCTAGCTTTTTACTTCTGAGTTCACACCTCTAAAATCATAAAGCAGGCGTTCATCACTGAAGATTATCTCTCTGAACAAAATGTGTAAATATAATAAAGCTTTGTTTGGAGTTTATTTTCTGCAATAATCCCAAATCCAGTGGAAAAATGTCTTTATGTTGAGGTGTCCAGGCCCATTCATCTGCAGCACTCTGCTGTGATTTCAAATTAAAATTCAGTATTAGGGTTAGTGTGATATGGTGATCTGGAAATCTGTCATTCAACAGATTTTTATTTATTGTTTATACTGAAGAAACTACCGCTAAAATGGTAATGGTGATGGTGTGGTGCATTTTTGAATTGCATTAAAAAACAAACCCAAAAAACAAAATAATCAGTTTGTAGCTTGTCTCTTAAGCCCTGAAACCACAACAACAAAACAGTTTATACGTTTTCAATCTTTCAAAAGGTTAAACTGTATTTTTTAATTAAACGTCACTCAAACTGGGGAAAACAGCGCATTAGGTCAGGACTACTTTCCGTGAGTGAGTCTCTAGTGAATGTTTGTGTCAAAATAAACAGTGAGTGTGTTCATGGAGATGAAGGATTAGTGCTACAGTGGCCCACTGATGAGTTTTAATACTTTCTGGACAATAATGGAGCTCTTAAATTAACAGTGGATGCAATGTACTCACCGATAGTGTTAAAGCAGTGCATGTTCAGGCTCGCTGGGCTTCGCTCTCCTATGTGGATCTCCTCCAGGCTGTGGTCTGAGCTGTTGGTCAGTGTGACCTGTACAGCCACCATACTGGGCTGGTACAAACAGGGCTGCCTGGGGAAATGGTACTTGGCCGACAAACCTTTTCCAGTCATGTGGTGGAGCAGCTCGTAGGTTTTCACAGGGCCAAAGGATGGAGTGGTGACCTAGGAGGGCATATGAAGGACAGACTAAACCATTGATTCAGAGCATTTTGTGCAGTAGTTTTTTGGAAAAACATCAGAATTAACCCAGCAGGACTGGACTGGATTGATGTATTAATAACTGAGCGCTGTTTGAAAACAGCCTGAGAGCAGAAGCAGAGAAGGAAGACGAGGAAAACAATACATGAGGAACATTGCCCAGAAGCCTGAGGCTTTCCACATCAACAGAATATCCAGGGACGCCTCGTACATTACAGTGCAAATGCATCCACACAAGAGGACAGATTAATACAAGAAGCTACATGCGAGTCACCGTGTCCAATCAGCAAGCAGGAAGCAGCATTTCTGAGTGAAGAGGGACCAAGGGTTGGCCGATAACTCCCCACCAACCCTCCCTTCATCAACTCTGTAGTGTAAAGAGGAGCCCTTTTAAGAAATGTCCTCAATCAGCCCAGTTAGATGGAAATGGGCTGTATGCTCAGTCAAACCAGACTGAATAAAAACAATCTCTAATGAATAGAAACACAAGTGGCTGTATGGGCCAAACCTGCCACTCGCAAGCCTTTTTAAAAAGGGGCTTTTACCTTTTCAGAGGCAGGAAATTGAATTTCCTTTGAGGCGTTTGGAAAAGAAAAGGAGGTGGGTGCGGTGGCGGCGTATCCTCTCACCCAAAAAATTAACATCTTGTTACTTTGTTCACACTTTCAGTTTTTTCGCTCGACGGCAGCAAACTGTCAGCTCTCGTCAAAAAGACGAGGTCAGCCTGCACGACGCATTAAACACACCGCGAGAACATTGACGTAACCTGCAGAAACACAACACCAAGTGACACAAAAGCATCGCAAAAGTACGACAACTTGGAGTAGTTTATCTCGAGTCAAAGAGGTCAGTCTGCCTTCGGTGACGGCACTAATTAGTCCGAACGAAGCCTTTTCACACCCTTGAAAACACTTCAGCGTCTAAATGGATTCATACGCTCAACACCTGTGTTCAGAGACTGAAGAGTCACTATTTACCGCCTCAAAGTGATAGAAAGTTAATAAAAACAAAACTTGGGTCACAAAAGAAGTTTTATGAAGAATTATATGGAGAAATAAAAAAAAAAAAAAACAGCCAGTAAGTGGCAAGGACTTCACGATACGATATGTATCGCGATACTTGAGTCACGATACGATACATTATTGCAATATTGTTATAGTGCGGTATTCTACATAGATCACTGTGAAATTTAAAATGCAGCTTGTATACATGTACCTATATTTACATATAAATGCACATGTATATGCTTCTTAAACATTGACTTCTTTGACTGCTCCAAAAAAAAACCCATATGAATAATTATATTCTCCATTATAATAATTATAATATTATAATTATAATATTAATAAATTAAAAATCAACCTTCGACGGCTGGTCATGTGACAGATGAACGGATGAAGAATCGGTTTGACATCAGACAAGATCGCAGGCGACGAACTTCAACGTGTTGGCTTTACAAAATAAAAGCGCTCACTGTTACTGAATTAGAGCAGCAAGACGTTTGATTGTTAAATATTCTAAAAGTTAAGATATATTTACTCACAAAAGAAGTCAAAACATGAAGCTGTTTCATGTGTTTATTTTAGGCGACGTGTAAAATCACCACGGATGGTTCTCAGTCATAACAAACTATATAATCTATAAATTAACACCTAACTGACATGTAAATAAACACATTTAGTTGCCAGTTTATTAGGTGCAACTAGTTAAAACTAATACAGTCAATACTGTGATTTGGGCCTTACTTTGTGGCGTCGTTGAACTGCAGTTTCTGTCTTCATTCAGCAGGTTTACCCGCACTTCAGTAACCAGTTTAAAGCCTGCTTTCTCCAGTAAGCTGATTTCTTAAATGTCATACAAACAAGACGCCTGGTTTTTGAAATCAGAATCTAAGAAAACCTGATATCCATGAGCTGTTTCTCCGGGAGAGCGACAACATTTATTGTCTTCTGTACAGGTAACCATGTTTGTAGTCTGCTTTCTACAAATACTCACGCATAAGACGGGGACAATAACAGCAGAGCGTAACAAAACGTAGCCTGTTTTATGTTGTGTTTAGAAGCTCTGCTGTTTTTTTCCCCAAAAATTCAGGATAGACACAGCTGAAAAGAAGTCATTGTTCCAAAATGAAGTTGTTGGTAGAGATCAGTAAGGTCTGAATACTGATGTGCACAGATTCAACACTAACCAGGTGACCACAGTGCATGTAAACATGCATGCATCACTTTTAGGAAACTATATGTCCTAAAGGGACAACTGAGTGTGTTTGTGACCTGTCTTCAGGACGCTCGGGTATCAAATAGGCTCCAGTATATTACATATTTAAAGTCAAGACACTGATCCCATCACAATGCCGTCTCTGGAGCTTGGACGCCCCGGCGTCCCTAAAGGAGGTCAAACAAACATTTGTTGCTGTGCTGCGATGCCGCCGCCCTCACAAGCGCCCGTCACGCCTGCAAATTTACTGTGCCACTTTTGCATGTGTCAGAGCAGTCGGTGTCGATAAAGCTGGCCATAATGTTTGCCACCCCATCACAACAGAGATTTACCTCCCTGACAGAGGCATCCGGCTTCAAGGTCCTGTCTGTCGCCACGGTGAGGCAGGACACGGAGACAGGACGGGGCTTCAAACTGCTTATTATCACCAATTTGACACAGTGGCTAGTTAAAGCCCCCTTCACTCGTCCATCCACACAGCCCATAACACCTCAAGTGTAAATAAAGGGAAGAAGAGGGATGTAACCTTGACTTCTCTGTCAGTTTCTCTGGCTCCTGGACAGGAAGGAGGGAGGTGACAATGAGGGAGGAAGTTGATTGAGAGGCTCTATTATGCATCAACTTAAAGGAAGCTACCGTGATGGATGACAGGGACACCAGTCACCTTCAGAGCCTGGACGCCACGCTCCCAGCATCCTCTCTGGCAAATGACCTGAAAATCCCGCTGACATATTCAAAAAGGGCTAACCGGAGCTGGGTAGCCTTGTGCCGTGTGCATAAGAGGGCCAATTTACAAGAAAGTGGTGTGGGGAGTACAGAGATATATGG
This sequence comes from Synanceia verrucosa, assembly GCA_029721515.1. Classification (NCBI taxonomy): domain Eukaryota; kingdom Metazoa; phylum Chordata; class Actinopteri; order Perciformes; family Synanceiidae; genus Synanceia; species Synanceia verrucosa. The sequence continues at coordinate 22,788,405 of CM056564.1, forward strand.
GCATGTATTGAAAATCCATTTCTGTTTTTCAGCTTCCAACACGTCAGACAGGATTTCATTATGCTCTACAAGAGCTGTGAGGATTAAGGTAAGGGACATGTGTTTGACTTCAAGGCCTAATTGTTCCCTCAGTCAAGAGATGACAATTAATTGAGGGGCGTCACAAAGACCTTGACCATAAATTGGATTAAATAAATGTTACTACAGCCATCTAAAACTACTTTAATGTAACAAGAAGTCTCTCCAGCTCATACACACAGAGGTTACTCCATTTATGCCAATTTGTCAGTAAATTAGGTATTTTAAAAAATGATTAATTTGGAAATTTTCCATTAAGGAAGATTAGCAATAATAGAGGACTCAGTATTGTCCTTCATTTAGCTTTGCAACTATTGTTAACAAACTGCCGACAGTTTCAGAATAAAAAGCTGCAATCCGGTCGATAAAATGTTAGCACATAGCCAAAGATAGGACCATGTTTAAAATATACAGACAAATGTGTAGCTTTAAGTGAACTACCAAATATTCTTACAAATAGATTCTTGTATCTTCTCACTGTCATAGATCACTACCAATATAAAAGATAAAAGTTTATTATAGCACATTATGGAAGAAACCAGTGTTTACTTACTTATACATCAAAGAAAAATATACAGAAATGATTTAAGTCCATTATTGAGTCCTAAAGTCAGATGTTCTGATTGCAAATGAAAAAAAAAAATCTGCCATTATGGTCACTTTTTCTTCTTTTTTTTTTTATTTTACTCTAATTTATCGAGGTGGAGTTTCTTGAATCTAGAGTTACGATCAGTAATTCTGTTTGATTTCAAGAAAATCACACAAAGTAAATTGACTTGCTTACAGGAATCAAATAGATATATGGTGAGATTAGATAATAATACAGACTTTTAGGGGCTGATGTCAAGACCTCAGCCACACCGGAAAAAAAGTTAGTCACAAAAGATTAAATGCCTATAAACATATCCACACAGAGATAAAACTGACTACCTAAAACAACTTGAAGAAACGCTGCAGCTGCATTAAAACACAAACATTTCCCAAAGTATCCACTTGCTGCACCGCCTGGCTGCTTCTGTGTGGGCATTTATTCCTATTTAAGAGGCAATCTCCTCAGTTTGAGTGGCAGCGGGAGGTTTGGAGGGCAGGGGCGGCTATATTCGTGGCGCTCGGGGTCCTTCTGCTGATTCATAATTAGACGTGAACCCAGAGCGCCCACTACGGGGAGGTCAGAGGGGTGAGGAGGAAGGCGGCGGCGGAGGAGGGAGGCGAGCTGGCGCCCGTCTGATGGACACCAAATGAACAAATTATGATGGCCCCCTCTGGGCGTGATGGGGTCAAACGGCGTGCGCCCAGCCGCTGACAGTTCAATTTCCCCCCAACGCAGCCCCATTCGCCGGCCGCTAATTATGAATGAAAAGTTATCAGCCTCGGCCACCCCGCCGCACACATGGACAGCGGTCGGAAGAGGTTTGGGGGTAGGGCGGCGGGGATTTAAGAGGCATTTGTGAGAGATCCTAATGTCAAAATGTTATTAGAGAGAGCGGTAGCATGCAGGAGCTGGGGAGAGGAGGAGGAGGCGGGAGAGGAGGTGGGTCAGAGACAGTGACCAGGGTTAATCTAAATGCCTTTGATAACCATGCAGTAATTCTCTAAAAGGGCCCGAGCGCTCAGCTGAGACAGACTCGCTGCCTCTGTGGGCAGATTGCTGAGAAATAGAAATGACACTGAGGCCAGTGTGTGCGTCTATATATGTGTATGTGTGTGTGTGTGTGTGTGCGTGTGTGTGTTGATATGTAAGCATGGGGAGGGGTGAGTGTGAATAAAGGTGAGGTTATTTACCCTTGTCTATGAATCCCGATGCCCATCATGTATTTATGCATAGAATTGACTCTAAATCAGGCGTTGATGTGCAAAAAGTATCCCTGTTTCTAATCTGCATTTCTATTCTCTATTACGCCACGGCCTTCACCTGAGGAGGAGAGAGGGACTAACAAGACTCTCGCTGCATAAACGCTGGCCTGAGAGCAGCTGTCAATCACGCCGACTGACAGGCGGAGAGTCTGAGCATACAGAGCAACTCACCGGCAACACTGACCAACTGTTCACCATGAAAAGTTAACACAGACTGAGAGAAATCACTCACTTTTAATGCATCTTTACATTAATTTAGACTGTGACCCTTCAACTTTTCAGTCTTATTGTTGAGCTAAACTGATTGATTGTAGCTTATAATTTACCCTACATATGCCAAAGTTTAATTCTCTGCAAGAAATCAAAGTGGCGTAGTTCCCCAAAATGTCCAAATAACACTATTACTTCTGTAAACTCCCTAAATATGGCACATATACTGCAGAAGAAGGACAAATCAGGTTTCCCACACAGTTTCTGAGGGCGTCATGTGTCATTCACATCCAGCGTTTTTGTCCATTTTGAGTCATATTTCTAGACCCACAGAATATTTTGTACTATGACTCTGAAAACACTGAATAGCTCAAATGAAAGAAGAGACTCTCTATTTCATCATGAAAAAAATGTTTGTTTTTACCTTGTTCCATTCTTGTTTTATCAGAGGTAGAGTAGAGGACACTTTCACCAAAATCACCACTTTTTGTCCAGATTCTGTTTGTTTTGCTCTCTAATCTCGATCGTCTCCACTTCCTGTTTTGATCTCTGTGGTGTATACCGCCTCTTTATGCTCTGACTACATCTCCCAGAAGCCCCAACATTACTCACAGGCTGTGATTGGCGACCCACTGCTAAAAAAACTACTGTGACGTATTATGTCGTTGGCACTAAAAGAGTCAATTGTGAGGACAAATATAATAATGTAAAAAGTGGTACAATGCCTAAAACTTCCAATAATGCCTCTAATCCGCATCATCTTTGTTGAAACTGTTTTTAATTTTAATTTTAAAAACAGAAATGATAAGTCATTGGTTGATGCAATTTGATTGTTTTTTTTTTTATGTGAAAGTTGGTAAGGTTTATTGTGAAAATGTCATGCCGCCATCTTATCAAAGACTTCCTCTCATCTCTCCTGGATATTTAACGGTTAAATATAAGAAAAAAGTTTATCCATTAATATCTTCAAGCTCTTGTCTTATCAGGTTGTCACTGGAAATGAGAATTAGTTCTCAACTGACTTACCTGGTAAAATAAAGGTTAAATAAAATAAAAAAAAATGTGTGAAGGGAAACAACCAAAAACAATACCTTAACTTATATGATGGGCATTTTCACTAGTTTTAATCATTAAATTATTAATTTGAATTAATTATCCACAGATTAATCAATACTCACAACTCCCTCTATAAACATGAGTACAGAAAAAAACATTGAATAAATCAAATTCCAGTAAATTCACCTGTGTCAAACACCTGTGTGACCATCAGAGCTCTGATTTAAAACCACAGACCTGCATATGAGACACAGAATAGACACAGCAGCAGCAGGAAGAATGATCCGGACATTTTCCTCCCATGAGGGAAGACAAGATAGAAAATATACAGACGTGAAGAGTCGCGCTCACATACGGAGGAGAGAAAGCAGCCGTCACATCGGGAAAGGTCAACCATCAGATATACACAACGGCGAGACACAAGGGACGCAACATGTGACAGAGAGAGATGAAGGTGACAGAGAGGAGGAGAGGCGTAAGAGAAACAGAGCGAGTGGACTTAAAGACGCAGAAATAGAGTTCAAGGGTGTTGAAGAGCAAGAGAAAGACAGGAAACAGGAAGAGCAGTGATGGCGTCCTCACTGGCCATAAATATAAGAAGGCAGAAAAGGTCAATAGTCGGCGTCCGGGAGCAGAAATGTTCCACGAGGGAGAGAGGCTCATTTTCACCATCTGATGTGCTGCTCTGCTGTTCGCTCAGTGTCAGACAGGAAGTGTCACCCTGGCTGCTTGTGATGTAAAACACAAACACTGGAGCAGACTAACCTGCATGGTGGACGAGATGCTGGACAGAGAAAGGCCCTCCAGGTCCGACAGGAGGCTGGGAGAGACGACCGAAGACTTTGGGGTGTTTGTGGGAGCAGGAGAAACTAAAAAGAGCCAGAAGAAAGAGAAACTTTAAGATGGATGCTGTTATTATTATTATAGAGGGATGGATGGGTGGATAGATAACAAACAGAAAAACATTTTATTCATCTGATTATTGTGTTTAACATTTCAGTTGCAATGAATAGATAGATAGATAGATAGATAGATGGACAGATGGATGGTTGGATGGATGGGTGGATGGATGGATGGATAGATAACAAATAGAAAAACACGTTTCATTCATCTGATTATTGTTGTGTTTAACATTTTATTTACAATTAAAATATATATTTTTATTCCTTTGTATTTCGTACATAATGTAAATATTTATTCTCTTAGATAGATAGATAGATAGATAGATGGACTGATGGAAGGTTGGATGGATAAATAGATGGATGGATGGATGGATTGATAATGGATGATAGATGCATAAATAGATGAATGGATGGATTGATAAATAGATGGATGATAGATAGATGCATAAATAGATGATGGATGGATGATGGATAAATAGATGAATGGATGGATTGATAAATAGATGGATGATAGATGCATATATAGATGATGGATGGATGTTGGATAGATGGATGGATAAATAGATGGATGGTGGATGGATGGATGGATGGATAAATAGATGGATGACAGAGGGATGGATGGACGAATAGAAGATGGACGATAGACAGAAGAATGAATGGATGGATGATAAATAGATGGATGGGTGGATGGACAGATGGATGGATGGATGGTTGGATGGTTGGATAGATAAACAGATGGATGGATGGATGATGGATGGATGATAGTTGGATAGATAATCAGATGGATGATGGATAGATAGATAATGTATCAAAATATTTTTAATTATCTATCAGTCGTGTTTATCTGGAAGTATTTCTAAGGTTTACAGTTAAACATCCTGTAAAAGTTTTGATGCAGATCAGAAAATGTAACCTTTGGTCAAGCTGTCAATCATCTTTGCTGGAGGCTAATAAACAACAGTTTTAATGCTTTTTTTTTAAATGTGTTTAAAATTGTCAGCAGACGAAAAGCAAATCACAAACCCAATATTCACAGGGACAGATACACTCACAGTCATCTAGATCCAGTAGGGACACTTCCATCTTGGACTTCACCTCCACCTGAAGAACAAATACAGCAACAAGATGACGATGAGCAACAAAGAGGAAAACATACTGTGTGCTGTGCTTTTCAGTGTGGTGTAATAGTTCATATTTCAACGACACATCGATCCCAAAAAAAACCTTGCATTTGTACATAAACACCTCTGGATTTCTCAACGACTGGTCATGCCACCTTGTCAGGCGTTGACTCGAGGGAATTGAACGCTAGCTGGCGTCACAACGGGCCCAATAAAACCAGATTTAAACATACGAGCGCTTTTATCACCCTTTCTCCACACTCTCCTAACCGATCACGACTCCATAAAGAACCATAAAATTCCACTCTGCATACCTCAGGATGAGCAAACAGGAAGAGGAAAAAAAAACAGAGGAGGGAGAGTGAAAACAAACAATAAAGTTAGAAGCCGTATCTTATCAGATCTTCCCTGATTGATGCTCGGAGGTGGTAATAGAGACGGAAACCTTGTTAGTAAATGGAGGTCTGAAAGAGAGGGGTGTATCGAGATGCATAATTCATAGGCCATGTCCGAATGACAAACTGAATGAAATGAGAATTTCATAGTGCAGAAAAGCAAAGGGAGGGTGAGAAATAATGTGAAGAGCATATCTATAACAGGTAAGAAAAAAAGGTGGCGAGGGTTGAAAAAGGGGAAGACCTGAAAAATAAAGCTACTACAACAACAACTTCCTGGGAGAATCTGGTGTTCATACAGCTTAACACATCATTTTCTCCATTAATCCTGTTTATAGTGCTTCTATATTTCCTTAAATCCCTACTTTAAACGTGACATGTTTGAAGAATATGACACATGCATGGAGTAGAACTGCATACAGAATGTTGCCATGGCGACAAAGATCTATAGAAACTCTGTTTTTTTCTGTTTTTATAGCATACTGATTTGAGTTTTATTTATTGGTACATTTGCCCCTTTATCTCCTTTTACATTACTCCTCATGCAGACTGTTATTTTTTTTTATATATATTTTTTTAATTCTACAATGGTCCTAATAAGCCGTTACCTTCTTTAAAAACAGAACGATTGAGTGCCATAAATGTATATATATGTCAAAGTGTTTTTTCGTCGGCAGGGACAAGGGGGCGCTCTCCCATAGCCTGTGAGTAATTTTGGGGCTTCTGGGAGATGTAGTCAGAGCATAAAGAGACGGTATACACCACAGAGATCAAAACAGGAAGTGGAGACGATCGAGATTAGAGAGTAAAACAAACAGAATCTGGAGAAAAAGTGGTGATTTTGGTGAAAGTGTCCTCTACTCTACCTCTGATAAAACAAGAATGGAACAAGATAAAAACAAACATTTTTTTCATGATGAAATAGAGAGTCTCTTCTTTCATTTGAGCTATTCAGTGTTTTCAGAGACATAGTACAAAATATTCTGTGGGTCTAGAAATATGACTCAAAATGGACAAAACGCTGGAACAAGACACTTCCTGTTTTATAAAACTGCTGGAACTCAATGAGTTAATGAAGGCAAGGTGAAAACTAAAAATATCTAGAGATAAAATCATGCTGTACCGGGAAGCTGTTTCTGCTAATTTTCTTCGTCCTACATCCAAATCAACTCCCCATTTTCTTCACCCAACCAAATCAAAACGTCACCTTGGGCTTGGACTTCACATTTCTCTTGTTCTTCTGTGGTTTTGCCGGGGAGTCCGAGTCCGATTCATCTTCAGAGTCGGACTCTGAGTCGGAGGAGCTTTCAGCTGACGAGCTGCTAGCCTGAGCTACCGGTCCATTTTCGTTTTCATCCGAATCACTGAAACAAACAAGAACATCAAACATGGCCTCAGATGTGGAAAGAATACAAGTCACAGAAAACATTTAGTGATTAACAAGTTTATTATCCCATCACCCAAACAACAGAATTACAAGAATATGTTTTTTTATGTATCTGTAATAGTTAATCCACCAGTATGTGCAAGCTATTTAATCTAAATTATCAAAGTCAGCATGTATAGGACAGAGGATTAAAATTACGATTCTTTCAAACCTTGGTGTATGAAAAATAAAGCTTAAAAAATATATAAATAAAAAAATCTATTATTATCGACTATAGCTGTAATGCTAAAATATAATTAGTGTTGTTATCCAGGAAGGTTTTACAAAAAATATGAAGAAATAGCTGAAAAATTCCAGTTATTTCCTGGTATTCCTGAACAGAAAAATCTATTTTATTTATTATTCATTTCTGACTTGTATTCAGTTTAAATTCCTCACTCCTGAAGAATAGAGAACTTTTCTTACAAATCTGTTAAAATAACAGTAAAACACATACAGCTTTAATTCAAACAAACAAAAACCGCCTGGCATAAAACTTATCTTTAATAACACGTCTTTCCCTTTCCAGTATGGTAGCGTGGCCCGGTCAGAACAACAGCCATCAATCTGATTTTGTTTGTGAAGTTAATTCAATGCTGCATTCGCTCAAAAAAAGATCTTTTCCATCTTTCTTCCCTCTCTTTCACTTGCGCCGTCCCTCTTCAATTTGTCCCGATAATGAGTGTTTACTCCGCCTGCCTGGGATTTTCAGCCGTTAAATTAATGAGGGGGAATTGTGACGGTAACTGGCTTTTTAACTTGGGCGATGATGAAAAGCCAGTATTAATTTGGCCTACAGATTTCATTTGCTGCGAACAGGAAAAAGTGATATAAATCACTGTGGGCCTGATTAGGCCCTGCCTGAAATGACTGGGCCATAATGAGGGCATTATGCTGTGTTTGTTGTGGAAGCACTGGGGTGAGCTGCTCTAATTACTGTGTGTGTGTGTGTGTGTGTGTGTGTGTGTGTGTGTGTGTGTGTGAGCACTGGGGTGACTTGCTCTAATTATTCTCTCTAATGGAGAGAACAGGGTCAGCCGGCGGCCTGTCACACAGCAAAATCAGGTACGTTCGCCGTGAGTTTGTGTGTTCGTGAGCAAATAAGAAAGTAGATTTGTGCCAGTGTGTTAGAGAGTGTACGTGAGCATATTCAGCAGTAATGACTCAGATATCATTCTCTGGCAACACCGGGCGGCTAAATGACCAATCAAAAGTCATTATCCATTAGCCATGTAAATATGGGTTACACTAGCGGAGGAAAATTCTCCTTGATAAGCTTGTTAATGGAGTTAATGTGTGTCTGTGTGTGTGTGGATTTTTCAGGTATCTGTATTTTACTTGAGTATTTTTTTATTCTGATAACTTTTTGCTTTTACGCCCTACATTTCAACACAAATATCTGTACTTGTCTCCTCTGTATTTCTGTCAGTTTCTCTCTGTTCAGTTCAGTTTTTATTATTCTGACTTGCAGCAAATCTAGACTGTGTAGTGTTTTTTTTCTCTGTACATGCACTGTGCAGGTTGTTAATAAAACTGGAACACTATTCTATTTTGTTTTTAAAATTTAGTTAACAAAAGAGGCATCATGTATCCTTACAGTTACTTATTCATTTTTAGTTTTTACTTTGTACTTAAGTAATTTTGAGAACCTGTACTTTCTTACATTTACTTACGTAAAGGAGTTGAGTCTCTTAACTTGAGCCTCTTTTTGTCTGTACTTCTACTTAAGTAAAGCATGGCAGTAGTTTTGCCACCTCTTTGGATCACAGAGTTATCTCGGTCATACCTCGGTGTGATCTGAAAACATGTTGTTTTTCCATCCCCAAAGGATTCACAGCACTGTTATCTGTCAACTTTCGCTGCTCAAAAGGACGTTAAATGAAGGGACTAGATGAAGAACTGAACTTTCGTCACGTTAAGCTCCAAAATGTTCATCATATTTGTTAAAACTGTTGTTTCCATTACAGTTACAACACTAACTGGTGATGTACTACAATATTTTCTTGAGACAGGCGAGAATCTGTAACAGCAGCAAAATATTAATATCAATATTGCACACGCCTACCTCTTTGTACAGCCTGTATTTTTTACTGTATATGTCACATCTTATTTCTCTTAAAGCTGCTTTTATTTATCTATTTTTTATATTATTTTTTAACACTTCACTGCTCGGTATTCATTGTGGATTGTACAGGGAAACACATTTCCTTACTGTTCCTTAATGTTCCTTATTGACAATAAACACCTTGAATCCTTGAAAATATATTTTATCCACCTAAAACATTAATATGCCATAAATAAATATGTTATATTTAAAATATTTTCACTGCTTTACCTTTTCATCAGACAGCCTACCAAAGCTGTCCAAGCTGCCAAACTCATTTAAGGAAAACTGTAATTTTTGTTATTGAGAGACTTTGGTGAATCCGGCTAAACTTTGAAAAAACTGATGTCACACAATAACCCTGTGACTAACTGATAACATATTTAGGCAAAATCTGCACCACAAAATGTGCGTATGCTTGAAATGAGGTCATTTTCTCAAAAAAATAACAAAGAAATGTTTAACGAGAGCTGCAGATGTGCTTGTTTTATCTCAGATTTCCATTTTATTGCTATTACTTTATTTATAAATTATCCTGTGTGATGTTCCATCATTAAGAAGGCAGCTTTGATTTAAAAGTTAAACACTTATTAATATTTTATCAACATATTTGGGGTGCATCTCATCTCTGAGATCATGTTTTTATCATGTATCATAAAAATGTCATCCTTGCTGCTGCACAGAATCCTAGAAATAAGATTAAAAGATTCTCTAATTTCAGATTTTTCTGACAAACATAAAGGATGCAGTTTGAGCTGAGCAGAAGGAGATGTTGTGCCAGAAGGTGGGTTGTCGTTCAGATTATAAAAAAGGCTGAAGTTGTGAACAGATGGAGGTTAGAGCTTATTGATGCAGCAAAGCACTGATCACATTCGTTGTCGACTTCTCTCGCAAGCACACACCTGTCTAATTAGCTCAAGAGGAAAAAGAGGAAGAGGAGGGGGCTTTCACTGCACCTGAAAGCAGCAGCAGGTTTGCTTTTCTTCGGCGGTGCCCTCTTGGTCTTTTTCTTGGTTTTTTGTTCTGGTTCTGATTGGCTGGAGCTCTTCTCAGAACCACTGGAGCTCTTTCCAGAATCACTGGAGGTTTTCTCCGACTCGCTGCTCTCCTCCTCCTCCTCACTCTCGCTGCCCGACTCTGCAGACATGCAGCACATTTAGAAACTGGGCATCAAACACAATAAGTGAATTTATAATCACAATAATTCATCACGATATGATCACTTTCAAAGTCTGGTTCCGTTCTCTCTCACACAGCTGCTAATGCTAACTCAGCACATTAAAAGTGGCTTTTATTGTGAAGCAATGTCATAAATTTTATGTTTTATGGTTTAACGTTCACAGCGTTGAACCATTTTAGTTTATTTTCTCAGAAAGGTTTAATACTAGTCTTGATGTGTTTGGTCACAGTAGTTTAGTTTATTGTGCTTGCTAATGAGCACATACATGCAAAACACATGGTGGGAAAACATTATTGTTATCTTATTTTAAGAAGCTGAACAGCTTGATTAAATGACATTTGATCCACAACAACATTCAACTCATCCTCATTAATTATTTAACTCTATAAGACTAGACTGCACATAAAAACAACAGAGATTAACTGAGAGTTGATAGAAACATATGTAGTCTCCTTTTAGTAGAGACATTATTTTAACTTTACTGCTCAAAGACAAACCTTCACTGCTGCTGCTGCTGCTGCTGCTGCCTTCACTGCTCTCAGATCCTTCCTCTTCTTTCTCCTCTTCATCGTCCGAGTAGAACTTGTCACTAGATTTGGGTTTCTTGCTCTTCCCAACTAACGGTGCCCACTCCTGCACCTGAACACATGAAGCAGAGGGATGTGAGGTCAGTTAAATCACATCATTAATTCATAATAAAATGTTCAAACTCAACTACTTCAGCAAAGTAAAGAGTAAAGCATGCAGTCTGTGTCTTGTCTCAATCACTTTAATAAAATACAAAGGAATCAGTCAATTAACCAGATTAAGTCAGCCTCTGCAGGCATTTATTCCATCCAACAGATTTCCCAAGTTACCAGATATCTTTTCTGTTAAATCAACCTTAGATTTAAAGTTAAAATTAAAATTAGTTGTTTTATTGTTTTATTAGCATCCCCATTAGCTGCCACAGAGTAACAAGGATAAAGCTGGTGCTCAGAGGAAAAAGAAAAAAAAACTGAATCAATAATATCGTCCACTAAAAAATAAAGCTATTTAATTTTTGTTTCTTAAACTTTCCGAGGCATAAAACGTTCTCTGGGTTGAATACAACAGATGGATGAATGTTAATTTCTCCAAAATGAGGTTGTGAGATCAGACGCTGTTGGACAGTATGTTTTTTTTAAACTTAAGTAATGATAATAAGTGTGCAGCTGAACATAATAAAATAGTCAATCAGTCAAAGGTGAATTTTTCTCTTTCTGCTAAAACTCTCAGTTCTTTTAAATCTGGCTTCAGTAACACTGAAGTGATAAAAGTATTAAAAGCTCAGGATCAAATATAACTCCACACAAATCAGAAACAGTTACAATCAGACACATAAAATGTCTATTTTTTATTGTATCTAGGCTACAAACTGTTTTTATCCACTAATTTTCCCATCTGTTAGCATGTCTAATAATTCGTCATTTGTATTTTGCTGTTTATAGTTGTTGTTGGTGTAAAACTACGATGGCAAGTGTGTCAGGAAGGTGGATATCTTACCGGCTCGATGACCTCCACGTTCCTCACAGACTGGTCAGGAGCGACAGCCGGCCAGTCTGAGAGCTCCTGGTATCCAGTGGTTTTGATGTTGAGGCTGTGAGAGAGAGTGCCCAGTTGGAAACGGTCTCGATCTGGAAAAAGAGAAAAAGAAAAGTCGCTGGGGTGAAAATATGACTGATGAAAAGCATGGATGGGTAATAAATAGTGGACGATTCAAACTCACACACGTTTGTCCTTTAAGGTACTGAATACAGGAGAGGGAGCATTTCTGTTGCCTCCCTCTGGCTCTCAACATGGCGACAAGGAGCTAGCAGTTCGTAGCACACAACTCTTTGAGTGCCATAGACGAATTTATACGTCAAAGTGGTTTTTCGGCAGCTAGCACAAGAGGGCGCTCACACACAGCCTGTGAGTAATATTGGCTCTTCTGGGAGATGTAACTGGAATTTAACGTCTCAGTCGATAAATAATAATAATAATAATAATGATGTGCTTTGAATTATTTTTTCTGCTTTTTTTTCCTGTAAAACAGTATATTTAAAAATTACGGATAATTATATTTTAGCATTAAATACATCATTTTGATTAAATTTAATTTAAATTAATTTCTGTTCAGGAGTGACAAGAAATAACTGGATTTCGTCAGATATTTTTGCAGCTTTTTTTGTTGAACATTATTTTTTTAAATTCCTAGATAACAACAATAATTATATTTTATCAGTAAATATATCATTTTGATTAAATAACTTGCACATACTGATGGATTAACCATTACAGAAACATTAAAAAATATTTTGGTAATAAATAATACTGTTAATTTAGGGCAGTTGTGGTAAACACCTGACAATGGGTGGTGGGATAAGAACTTTTTTAAATCACTGTATATATACAGAGACCTATAAAATAAGTAGTAGGCATCAGTTTTGTGTTTTTATGTGCATTCATTCACTCTTCCTCCCTAGTGTCCAACACAGGAAGATAATGAGTGTCAGTGCCTTGGGAAGTATGCTCTAAAAACTCAGCTTTGCAAACCAGAAAGAGGGGAAAAAAGACTTAAATTGTGAATATTAAGAATGACAGGGGTGGTTAACACTTTCCATAAACACCCAGTCGGTGCAAACTGCCTCTGAATTTTAATGCTGTAGGAGGCAGTTTCTGTCCCTTTAGTCAAAGGAGGGAAAGAGAGAAGAGACAGCTAAATGAGGGAGATTTTTTCTCTCCGAGTGTCTGAAAAAGGTGAGCATTAGCTCAATAATTTACCCATCTCATTAGTCTAAGGTAAAGGGCTCTGACCTAACTGCCCTTCAGAGAGACAGACACAGCAGAATAATAAAACCACCACCTGATCAGCTATGCATACTACTGGAAATAGACTTGAAATGAAGGTCCGGTTAATATGGATTCAGTGACTGGCTTCAGATAAATTACCCAACAGGAGAGGAATGGTTTTCATCTTAAATATTCAAACTATTTAGACAGGGTTCTTGCACCATTTTAAAAGTCAAATTTAATACTTGTTAAGATCTTTTTAATTAATTGAGTGCCAGCTGTTTTATAAAACACTTAAAAAAATGTTTTTGTCCATTTTGAGTCATATTTCTAGACCCACAGAATATTTTGTACTATGTCTCTGAAAACACTGAATAGCTCAAATGAAAGAAGAGACTCTCTATTTCATCATGAAAAAAATGTTTGTTTTTACCTTGTTCCATTCTTGTTTTATCAGAGGTAGAGTAGAGGACACTTTCACCAAAATCACCACTTTTTCTCCAGATTCTGTTTGTTTTGCTCTCTAATCTCGATCGTCTCCACTTCCTGTTTTGATCTCTGTGGTGTATACCGTCTCTTTATGCTCTGACTACATCTCCCAGAAGCCCCAGAATTACTCACAGGCTGTGGGAGACAGGGATTGGCGACCCGCTGCCGAAAAAAATACTTGACTGCAGTAAATCTCTGAATACTGTTTTCCTATATATTAAACACACCATCTGAAAATGTAATACCTACAGCAAATTTGCAGTAAATTTAAGACAATTTAAAATCTTAATTACCTGGATATTAATCTAACCCTGTTAGAGGATTTAAAAAATAAGAATAAGGGTTAAAATTGCAAACCTTTGAAGGCAGACTCCAGCACCGGGGCTGGTTTGGGGGCCAGGAGGATGCGTCGGGCGTACTTGTTGAGGGCGCCGCTCTTCTCGTTGGGCACAATCAGCTGTCTTATGAAGCGTGTTCGGTCTCTGATGTCGTAGCTCTGGTCGTATTTGCCGAGGTTCAGGATGTACTGGGTCAGCAGCTTAGTCTGGGGTCAGAAAAAGACGACATGACGGCAGACAAGGATGAAAGGTGAGCATCTGTGAGTAAACACTGGTGGATTCAGCGCTTCAAATAATTATTTTCACTGTTGATTAATCTGTTGATTATTTTCTCAATCAATAAAATGCAGTAATATATACAAAATATCAATATGGCAATATATCGCATTACCTTCTGATACAATATTGATTCTTAATTTCTAATTCACCAAAATCACCACTAATTCTTGTTTTATTGGTTGACAATGTTTTGTAATTCCTGTGAAATGGATTCAATGCAGTCAATAAATTCTGAATTTTTTTCAGTGACACAGATATCATGGATGATATTTCTTGCAGTGTATTGACTATCGCAGAATCGCTATATCCTGATATTATCGTGGGCAAAATATTGTGTTAGTACAGTATTGCGAGTAACTCGGTGATACCCAGCCCTGTAACCCAGTAATAAATGTAGATCAAGAAAAAGACCTTAAGTGTCTTATTTTGTCCACAACTCAAAGATGTTCAGTTTACTGTCATAGAGGAAGAAAGAAACCAGGAAATATTCACATTTTAAGGCTGGAATCAGAAGTTTTACTTATTTTTCCTTAAAAAAAAAAAAAAAAAAAAAAAAGAGATTACTTTAATAGTTGACAACTAATAAATGCATTGCTGCAGCTCTAATAAGTAAGATAATAGAACTACTGTTCCTTCATATTCCCCAAAATCAATAAAACTGGAATATATCCATAAACTTCATGTACAACCAGTTGGACAAGGACCATAAAATACATAAAACAAACCTTCCTCTGGCCCAAAACACTGAGAAAGTGCACTTTCACTGACATACTGTATACTATTTGTGCAGACATAAAACAACCCTTTTCCTGAATTGTCTTTGTCTGTCCTTCCCTATCATCCTGGACACATTACGAGGAGCAGGAGGTGTAACGATGTGCTCGTTGTTTGGGCTCATAAACCTCATCTCACTGAATGGGCCTGAAGACACCAAGCTGTGCTCGGAGATGCTCCATTACCTTACAGCTAAACTGAGCATTTAGCAGGGAGTTGTGTTCGATTACTGTAAGACGCCGTTGTGTCTTGTGAAATAAAATTAAAACTAAAAAAAACTCTAGCTCAGATTAAGAAAGCAAGAATATTTTTAACCCTTAAAGACGCTTAAATAAAATCATAACCCAAAATCTTTGTGAGTGTCTGGTGCATTTAAACATTGGACACTAGGAGTGTCCCAATACAACTTTTTTTTTTTTTTTTTTTTACTTCTGATATGATGACAATATTGCAGCCTTGAGTATTGGCCAACACCGATACTGATCCAACACAATATCAGCAAAAATCGTACAGAGTTTTATTACTTATTTTGTAGTTTTAAAGGTTAGAAACGTTAGAAAATTACTCAAACAGAACAACAGGTCTGAGGAAAACTGACCCATTCATTATTAATGGGTTACATCAATTTTAACCTTAAGCAAAAGAATATTCTATAATTGAAAAAAAAAATTAGAAAACCCTGAAAAACAACCTCAATAAACCCAGTAAAAATATATGATTTTAAAGTGCAAAATAACCCCTGGTTTATGCTTAAAACATAAGCATATACTAAAATTTACTAAAATAAATTAGAAAACCCTGAAAATTCACCTCAAGAAATCCAATAAAAATTTTAAAAATATATATATTTTTAAAGTGCAAAATAACCACAAGTTTAAAAAAATTAAAGCATAGTCTACAACTGAAAAGAATAATGTCTGGAATGGACTGGATGTAGACCGATATAATCCGATATCAGAGCGATCAATATCGGATTGGACAGCATTTGTTTTCATCACATCACAAAAACTGTATTTTTTATTAACTAAATAATAAAAAATAGTATTATTATTATTGCCAAAGGAAGTCAAAGAAAACTTGAGGGAACGGAAACAACAGTGACATATTTGTATATCCTGTTCAAAGAGGAACTACAAAATAGTAGTTTTCTCATATACTGTACTCTGAATTATTGCTTCAATGCCACAACGCCACAACGTTCACCTTCAACCTTGACGGGAATATAAACAATGTCTATGACCCTGACCACAGGGCCGAACAGTACAATCATGCACATACTAATTTCATAAATCCAGCGCCATATTTACGCTGTACCTGCTTGGAGTTGGTCAGGTAGAGTTTGGCTGCCAGGTTGACCGTCTGCAGCTTGACAATGTCCTCTTCTGCTGTGAAAGTCTTTGCCATCTTACGCAGGACGTCCGGTGCGATCTTGGGCACCCTCTCACAGTACTCTCCCATCAGCCACAGGATGCTGGCTCGGGCCATGGAGACCTGGGATTTTAAGTGAGAAATACAGCAGGATTTACTCCATAAGACCATGATATCAGTGGATGGACAGTTTGGATACGTACAGTGATGTTGTCGAAGAGCTTGGCCATGTGTTTGATGATCTCACTGTGCTGGCTGGGCTGAGTCTGAAGCAGCTTCTTGATCACCACCACACTCTCTGCCACCACCGTCTCTGCAAACACAACACAGCAAGTTCTCATAAAAGGCATAAAAACAAAATCACAACACCTTACAGGAGTAGCTTGGATGTGTTTAACTGGAGAGGTATGAAGTACTTATTCATAGTTACTACAGTACCTACAGTAAATGAAGAAACCAGCATGGGAGTGAAGCAATGTACTGCTGTGGACTGCAGATTTTTTTTAAATTAATATGCAATCAGAATACAGTATATACTATATTTTGAATATTTCATTTCTTTGTTTTTTGCCTCACCATAAGACAGCCCTTTCCAACGGGGTAGTGATTTTTTTCTATGTCATCTTAACTCATTGATTGCCACTGACGTCTTTGATGTCATTTAAAATCTGAAGGTTGAGTGCCATCAACATATGTAATAATACGTCAAAGTGGTTTTTCGGCAGCTGATCGCGCTCTCACACAGCCTGTGAGTAATGCTGGGGCTTCTGGGAGATGTAGTCGGAGCATAAAGAAAGAGTATACACCACAGAGATCAAAACAGGAAGTGGAGACGATCGAGATTAGAGAGCAAAACAAAAGTGGTGATTTTGGTGAAAGTGTCCTCTACTCTACCTCTGATAAAACAAGAATGGAACAAGGTAAAAACAAACATTTTTTTCATGATGAAATAGAGAGTCTCTTCTTTCATTTGAGCTATTCACTGTTTTCAGAGACATAGTACAAAATATTCTGTGGGTCTAGAAATATGACTCAAAATGGACAAAAATACTGGAACAAGACCCTTAAGGTTTTATAAAACAGCTGGCACTCAATGAGTTAAAAAGCCACCAAACTATCATTTTTGCTCTACAGCTGCTTTTAGTGCTTCATTAGTCAATGCTGTATATTTAAATTTATAACTGCTGCTATAGAGTTCAAATTCCTGCTTGCTGTATATTTATCATTGGATATGTATCATTTTTTTTATTATTTCAATTATATCTCATTTATGTGCCGAGCAAAGCACCGAAAGCTCGTTCTGTGTACAACCCCAAAAATCCAAACTATCCATAACAATACACAGAGGAAGGTGAACTGTAATTGATGAAGGCATTTTACCGTCTCTGTTGGAAAGCAGCAGCACCAGACCGTTGAGACAAGTGTCCGTCACCTCGGAGATGTTGGTGGCACATCTGCCGATGGCCTGAATAGTGGCTGCAGCAAACGCCTTATCCTGGCTCTTCACATAGGTCTGAAAAAGACATAAAGACGAGAAAAGACAAGGACAGAGGTTAAGAGTCGCAGACCAAGTGCTGATGTCACTTCCTGGTAAACATAAAGAAACGAAACACCAACCTGAAATTCCCTCAGAATAGTGGAGATGTTGGCTTCATTGGCCAGGTTGGTCAGGATCTCCAACTACAAGAATCATAAGGTTTGTAAAGTATGAATTCAAGACAACTTGAGATAAAACTCCACTTAGCCAGTGGGAAGATGTTGTGGAGCAAATGCAACACAAAATGGAAAGAGTGCAAATTTAACAATAAGAAGGTGGAAATTCAAAATATGCATGTGGCAAAATTATCATTTTAACACCTGAGCCCCAACATTTCTGTCTGGACCTTTTTTTGCTTATCCAGAAGACTTGGAAATTACAATATCTGACAATTATTTACAATTTACTGCCTGTTATAAGAGTGTAATAACAGTTTAAAAAGAAGAAAAGAGCTTCATTTGGGAAAAAGTAAAGAAATTGAACAAGAACAACAGTTTTGCATTTTCAAGTTGAAATTTGAAAAGTATCTACAATACATTTTTTTGAGTCTATTTCTAAATGAGCAAAAATTGGCCATAAAATGAGAACTGTATACAGGCACTTTTTTTTTTAAACCACAGGGAACAAACCCAGGGTTCTTGCACCATTTTAAAAAGTCAAATTTAATACTTTTTAAGACCTCAACAAATATAATTTAAGACCCAAAAATGTCATAACAATTTCTTTGGTAAAAAAAGTCAATTTATTTATAGGGCCTGACCAATATGGAGTTTTTGAGGCCGATGCTGATATCGCTGTTTAGCAGGGAAAAAAAGTCTGATAACTGATTATTCTCAGATAATCACCAGCACCATCTGAAAATTTAATACCTACAGCAAATTTATGGTAAATTTAAGAGAATTTAAGACCTTAATTACTCAGATTTTAATTTAAGACATTTTAAGACTTTTTAAGGAACCATGGGAACCCTGAAACTAGCTTCCAGGAAAGGAAGTAATGAAATTACCATAATGACACTATATTGTCTGTAAAGCGCAATGTCTCCAGTTTCAGAAAACATTGTTGTAACATTATTTCAGTCATTTCCAACTTGTATAATGCAACAAAAATAATAAAAGGTCAGTTTATTACACCAACTTCTCATTAAATGTTCTTCATGTGGATACAAACTGTTATTTTTGATGCAGAATATGTGAAAGTCAGTGCAAAAAATCCTACATTTTGTCCTTTCACAGTGAAAAGCAGGACCACAAAGTACACTTCTAAATGACTTCATAAAAACTGTCTTTGTGCAACTTCAGCATTGTGCATTCTTTTACTCCTGCAGAAGTGTTTCACGGGTTTCAGAAGGATAACAAACAACCAAACAGTGTGTATACAGTGTGCAAAATAAGCTGGTGGTTACCTTCAGTGTCTTGATGTGTGTGGCATCAGTAGATCTCACGTAGAAACTCTTCATGAACGGCTCGAACATCCCCTGTTTGGGGAGGAAACTGTTATTTGACAACCTGCGTCAATGAACCAAGACTACAAGACTCCATTATTGTTCCTCTGTCCACAAACACTCACCTTCCTCTGAATGGACATCGTCGCTATATTCTGAAGCACAATGAACTGAACCTCTCTGTGCAGAAGAAAGGACATGAACAACAGGAAGCAGAGACACAGGGAAGTTATCACAGATGACTAGTTTTGTCACGTTACCTGTGGCTTCTTAGCAGTCGAACCAGAGACTTGGTGACGATGTTCACTTCAGGCTTGGGGGCCAAATGCCAATAAAGCTGAGCGACCGACATCACCACCTAAAACACAGCAGGAATTATTGAAATATCTGCAGAAACATTACAAGGACTGGATTCTATGAAGCGGTGGAGGAAGTGAAAGCACTAATGAAACGAGTAAAGTACCACATTCAAAAACTTAATTAAGTAAAATGTACTTTAATGAAGGAAAAAAATGTTCCCTGTCAGTGTTTTACTACTAGATCTGGTGTTTCTGGCTTATTATTACTGCTGCATTAATGTGTGCTGCACTTTAACTCTTTTGTAGCCTGCATTTAGTATATTTCACATATTTTAGGTCTTTAAACAATTACATTTGGAGTAATCTCATCTAAAAATCTGCATTTTCTGCTTATTTTCTGCTTGTATTTCGTATATTTTACATATTTGGGGTCTTTAAAAAGTTAAATTTGAAGCATTCTCATGTTATGATCAACATTTTCTGCTTATTTTCTGCTAGTACTTCGTAGATTTTACAAATTTTGTCTTTAAAAAGTGAAATTTTAAGTAACGTCATCTTAAAACCAGCATTTTCTGCTTATATTTTGCTTGTATTTAGCACATTTTACATATTTTGGGTCTTTAAAAAGTGAAATTTGAAATAAGCTCATATTAAAACCAGCTTTTTCTGCTTATTTTAAGCTTTCTAAATACATCTTATTTCTAGATTTAACAATCTTAATTCAAGAAATCTTGTCAAGTGAAATTATCTCTCGGCATGGACAGATAATTTCACTTATTTCGAGGAACTTTTTCCTCAGATTTAGTGTTTTTATCTTGTTTTTAGACACCCTTTTTTCAGTGTTTTAACACTTCATCCAGAAACAGAGCAGGGATGAAAACTATACTTTTTAGAGTAACTAAAGCTGTCAGAGAGAAGCAGAGGAGCATTTCCTTTTCAGATTGTGCTACCAGCTCTCTAACTATGTACATAACTTACAAATGCTCCATCATTATTATTATGATTATTATTACTATTATTATGGTTATTATTATTGCACCACCATCCGTGCATTACCACCTGCCTGCCCAGGCTGAAATAAGATCCCTTCACATTGCTCTACAAAGGCACTCATGACACGACGCTCTGCAGGTAATTTTTCAGCAGCGCTTTAAGCAGCAGGCGGACGTGTGTCCATCGTTGCAGGCAGAATGAAAGGACCCGGGCGTCTACATGAAGATGGAGGATGTCACCGTGTTGTCGACACAGCATGTCACATTTTAATCAACACTTTCATTTGGGAGCATTTTTCCTGCCGCTGCCGCACAGCGACGGAGACCTTGAGGCTCCTGGTGATGGAGATCTGCACTCACTGTGTTTTTTGTTTTATCTATGACAGGTGTGTGTGTGTGTGTGTGTGTGTGTGTGTGTATGCGTGTGTCTTTAGGTTGTGTGTCCAGGTGTGCACGTTGTATTTGTGTAAGAATCTTAAAATGCAGGACGTGGATCTGGATGTGTTGTGTTCGTCTCCAGCAGCACTGGTTATGGTGCAGCTTTTAGCTCGCAGACAGCAGTGAAATATGAGCAGAGGCCTTGATATCAATGTTTATGTCTCTAGACAGCTGCAAAAAGCAGCACACACACTTACACACTCCAGTCCTAATGGCTTCACTACAGTGTATATATGTTTTGTGTTTAGTGTCCAGCTAACTCACAGCAGTGTTCCTGCTCTGCAGCAGAGGTTTGGTGTTCCTGAGCAGCAGCCTGTGATCTGGATCCATGATGTACGGCTTGGCCTCCGTCTGCTCCGGTTTCTCCTCGGTGTCGGAGTCGTAGAACGCCTTCTCGTTGTTCTCGTCAAACATGGCACCCTGGAGCATGAACAGCACCGTAAACGACCAAGTTTTAGAGGATTATTGTGAAGTGAAATTGCACAAACTTTGGTTTTAGTTCGTAGATGGAGCGAAGTTGAGCGGCACGTTGTAGTTTATTTCAGTGTTTAAAGAATCACATAGCCTTGACTTCTCGACTAAGGTAAATAAAAATCAGGGATTTTAAAAGTCAAATATAATACTTTTAAAGACCTCAACAAATATAAGACCCAAAAATTTCCTAACAATGTCTTTGGTAAAAAATAGTCAATTTATTGGAGGGCCTGACCAATATGGAGTTTTTGAGGCCGATATCGATATTTAGCAGGAAAAAAACCTGATAACCGATTAATCTCCAAAAACTGAACTTTTTCTGACAACTTTAATCTGACAACTTTCAAGAAAAAAGAAGTGAACTTTGTGAACAAAATCATTTTAATAATAATTTTAAAATTGTGGTAAATCTCTGAATAATGTGTTTTTTCAGATGGTGCATTAAATGCACCATCTGAAAATTTAACTCTTTGAGTGCCAAAGACGTATTTTAACAGACGTAAATATACAACGCTTGAGTGCCATATAAATTATATAGACGTGTTTCCTTTTTTCAGAGGCAGGCACAAGAGGGCGCTCCCACACAGTCTGTGTGTAATTTTGGGGCTTCTGGGAGATGTAGTCAGAGCATAAAGAGACGGTATACACCACAGAGATCAAAACAGGAAGTGGAGACGATCGAGATTAGAGAGTAAAACAAACAGAATCTGAACAAAAAGTGGTGATTTTGGTGAAAGTGTCCTCTACTCTACCTCTGATAAAACAAGAATGGAACAAGGTAAAAACAAACAGTTTTTTCATGATGAAATAGAGAGTCTCTTCTTTCATTTGAGCTATTCAGTGTTTTCAGAGACATAGTACAAAATATTCTGTGGGTCTAGAAATATGACTCAAAATGGACAAAAAACGCTGGAACAAGGCACTTTAAAAAGGGCTGGCACTAAATGAATTACAGCAAAGTTACAGTAAATATAAGACAATTTAAGACATTAATCACCCGGATTTTAATTTAAGACATTTTCAGACTTTTTAAGGAACTGCAGGAACCCTGAAAATGGATGTGGATCCTCTTTGGAGGAAGCCCTCACCTCCTTCCAGGGGCTGGTGAACTGCGTCCTGGCGTAGCGCGTCAGCATGGAGATGATGACCACCTGGCCCCACTCCTCCACGTCCACCAGCAGGTTACACAGCTTCCTGTAGTTCTTATGGATCAGGTCGATGCGATCCGGACACACCTCCTCAAAAGCCATCACCACACTGCCAGCTACCAGCTGCAATAAAAACACAACGAAGGGAGGAAGAGAGAAGGCAAGCCGTGAGGGAAAAGCTGCTGTTTTGTGATTATTCCTCTCCAGTATTAACATCTGAGTTAACTGAAGTTGTTTTTTGTTAGACAAATTGAAGAAATATCTCTTAAAAAGCTGTAATATAAATACACTGGAGAAATGACTGGTTAACAGATATGACCCGGGTAAAAAAGCGCTTAAAAATGCCAATTTACCACTTTGATTACAATACAAATAGTTCAGCTTCAAAGCAGTTAGTTGGTAATTAGAAGGACCACAACCCTGTGAGAGAAATCCATCACTGAGACACTTAATATATATATTTTCTTTCCTCATTTTATGTTCAATTCATGGATGAGAGAGGACAAGGAGGAAGCAGCGGTGGATCAGCTGTGTTTTAACACCAACTGTGAGACCGAGTGAGTGACATGGCGGCGTATTAATATGCAAACAGCATCATCATGGGCAGGCGAGGGCGAAGAAGAAGAGAAAGGGAGCAGAATATGGTTTCCCAATTAAAGCCTTCTGGCCCCCAGTGGCCCTGTGGGAACCCAGCGCATTTACCCATCAGCATTGTCATGAGCCTGCATTGATTGTGTGTGTGTGTGTGTGTGTGTGTGTGTGTGTGTGTGTGTGCAGACTCAAAAATGTGGACCTTAAATCCAGAGTGATGATTAGCTTTCTTACGTTCACTAACACTGATGAATGGATCACTGGAGGATCAAACAACTAAATTTTATGCTATCGTTACATTTATGGAGCCACAGAAATTCTGACGGCCGTGCATAAAAAAAAAGCACGTTATCACACGTGATAAGAGTTTTAGAGAGGTGCTGATTCTAAAACGACTGGCCCAAAACATTACTTTTTTTTCAATAGTAACTCTTTGAGTGCCATTGACGTATTTATACGTCAAAGCAGGTTTTCGGCAGCAGGCACAAGAGGGCACTCTCAAGCAAACTGTGAGTAATTTTGGGGCTTCTGGGAGATGTAGTCAGAGAATAAAGAGACGGTATATGCCACAGAGATCAAAACAGGAAGTGGAGACGATCGAGATTAGAGAGCAAAACAAACAGAATGTGGACAAAAAGTGGTGATTTTGGTGAAAGTGTCCTCTACTCTACCTCTGATAAAACAAGAATGGAACAAGATAAAAACAAACATTTTTTTCATGATGAAATAGAGAGTCTCTTCTTTCATTTGAGCTATTCAGTGTTTTCAGAGTCTAGAAATATGACTCAAAATGGATAAAAATGATGGAATACGGCACTTTCTTGGCACTGAACAAGTCAAGAAATTAAAAATCAATATCATATCAGAAGAAAAAGTATCGCAATATTTTTTTTTGCCATATTGAAATTTTTTTCCCGTCCCTACTAACTACATCAAACAAACAGGAAGCAACAGTTCTAGCTAGATGTAGCTCGTAAACTACAGCCAAGACCCTGACAGCTATTCAGAATATAAAACAAGTATCAGCTCTATCTGATAAATATTCTTTACTTATTTTAGCTGTAGCAGGGTCATGGGAAAATAAACTGTATACCATATATGTAAACGTGGATTAAAAATAAAAGTGTGATATTAGAAATTCCAAGAATATAAAGCAAATTTCAAATCGTAGATGAACTCTTTTCTGAGCAAGTTTCAGTGGTTACAAACGGATATAATCGAGTTAAGTGTGACATTTTAAGGGAACTGATATTGTGCATACTGTCTTATATCATCCAAATGGAACAAAGCTTCCATGAATTAAATCTC
Organism: Synanceia verrucosa; assembly: GCA_029721515.1. NCBI lineage: Eukaryota > Metazoa > Chordata > Actinopteri > Perciformes > Synanceiidae > Synanceia > Synanceia verrucosa. The sequence continues at coordinate 22,813,003 of CM056564.1, forward strand.
ATTAGTTATTCCTGTGCTAATCCTGCAAAGACAAGTCAAAACGCTGTGAAAATGCTGTGTATTTTGTTGTATCTGTCTCTGACATTACTCATGCCAATCAAATACAAAGGAGCTGGATATAATTTCATTTGGATAGTCCACAAAACACAACACAAACCATCATATCTGTATAACCAGGGACTGATGTACAGTGTAAACAAAATAACATCTCCATGTTAAAGTAGCTTCACAGCACAGCTGGGCTCCTCGCTTAATATCACTGACAACACATTTGGCTGTAGATAAATGCACTCAGAGCAGTCAATTAGAATATATATAATATATTCAGCATGTATCAGCGTGCATTTCTACTCCCCTGGCGTCCTCCCAAGGCCTCTCTCGTCTCTGAGGCTATTACGAGGCATCGCTGTGTCTGAGCGTGAGGATCCTGCTGCAAGGCTTTGTGCATTCTCCACCAACTTCCCCCATTAGACAACAGCTCCAAGGTAAACTACATGCACCATCAACAAAACTGACACCCCAATCTATGGAGTTCATACACCTCCTCCCCCTCCTCGACCATATTATCTACCCTGCGTGACAAGCCGGTAATGGAAAAATCACACTAAGCAAATGGTTCTTCTAATAACAATAAATTTCCTATAAAATTATGAAGGGCCCAAACCGTTTCCTTGCATCTATTTTGCTATGAATTCTAATTAGGGTGGCAGAGAGGCAGAGAGTGCTGGGTCATCACGCCAGAGACGACGTACGCCTTTTTGATTGATGGCCCGGCGCAGGGTCGGCCTATCCTCCCTTCGCTCGCTCCTCTCCTCCCTCCTTTTTCCTCTTAAATTAATGGGCATCTCACCTAGCCCCTGATCATACTACCTCCTTTCTGTTCCCATTTCAATTTTGCAGAAGGTGCAGCAGTGGGGTGGGGCGGTGGGAGGGATCGATCATTTATCTTGTAATGGCTGGATAATAGATCCATCACGGTAAAACAGCTGCACAAACTCCTATGTTGTCTCTGTCATCGGGTCTTCCCATTTTCTTCCCTCTTTAAAGCATCCTGCCTATAAGCAGCCGCCTGCGTGTCACAGCCGTTTAACCAAACAGGCACATCTGTAAAAGGTAAACATCAGGAACTGGACGGCGACACCGACTGGAACAACAACCCAATGTTTCCTTCTTCTGACACCACCATCAGCTAAACAACATTTAGCTAAATGAAGTCACTGATCTGCAGTTAATTCGTTAACATCCGATATGGCAAAGCTGTGTTACAAACCTGAGGTTGTCTGCAAAGCTGCCTGTCTCAAGGCCTGAAAAGATGTAAGTAATAACACTAGGTATAGTTCTCTGTTTGAAATCACACACTAGAGCACCTTCCCTTCTAAATATGAGGTCAAATTCTGCAAGTTTCTGCATCATAAAAGTGCTGGATATACAGTTTACTAGATTAGATAATAATTAAAGTCAAGGTTTTCAAATGAGACGTGCAAAATGTTTAGGGAGGAAAGCATAAAGTTCACACAGCATAAAGCATGATGACAGCAGCATCTTCTCATCCTCAGCAGACTTGACTATCATAGCAGTGTCTTTACTCAGGACGCTGCTGACCGAGACCTCGCTAAGACCAAGAAAGCATCTGGAACAAACTGCCTTAAAATCAATCAATCAGCCTTTCAGTCACTGTAACCCTGAATTGTTGGACTGTCTTCTATCTGTTCTCTGAATCTGTTTTACGTAAACCCTTGTCGCTAATATGTATCTGTAACGTTCTCCTTTTTTCCCCACTGACAGCACTGACTCAACTCCAGGACATCTTTACCTAGAAATAAACTAGCACAAACACTGACCACCGTGCTACACGGCGTCACAAAAATGCATGGCTTCATCGTCATTTAGCATCCACTGTTTGGGTTTTCCACCACTCATCAGCGCCTGCTCTGTGTGATGATAGTGCCCTCTTTCTCTTTTTGTCCTCAGCCTCACAAAGTGGGCTCCAACAGGGGGAGAAGTCATCTGTCTTCGTTAGCGTCCCAGGCTAAATATGCTATGCATCTGGTCCTGGGCTTTCCACAACCCTCCCTGGCCGACGCTGCCTTGTTTTGTTTGCATAATGACAGCTATATGCTATGAATACATAATTACGACACACTGTGCACGTACAAAGACGGCACACTCTGCATTCTGTAGCCCACGTCTACATATTTGAAATTGGCATTTAAACACTGTTAGTATTCACTGTGACCTCCTCAAATTAACGTGCAGCCTGCTGACTCCTAATGGGCTGCCTGCCTTGTGTCTGTGACGAGCCTAAACACAGAATTCGAGGATCTCAACTCAGTTACGGGTCCATAGTGGCGAGAAGGGGGAACAAAAGAAGTTGGCCTTTGAGAAAATTAAGCTGACACCAGCATCAGTGTGAAAATTCCCTCCAAATGGACACTTAACAAGGAGCATCTGAAGATGTGTGGGTTTAAGTGGGTGTTAACAAACCATGGCATTGCCGAATGAGCTGTAGGATGGAGAGCTGTGAGGACAATCGCTTGACTGCGGCGCCCTCCGGTGGTCAGCGCTCGTCCTGTACTCACCGTGCTTTTGTCTTTTAGCAGCTTCTCTATGACTTCGATCAGCTGCTCCTTCTGGTCTGGATCCAGGCTGAAGGCAACGGAGAGAGAGCGAGAGTGACCAATCATCAACTAAGGAATGACAATTATTCACATGGACGAACAAATTAAATCATGTTCCCTCTGTGCGCTCAGAATAATCAGCTGTCACTGGGTTTTATTTTCTGATCTAGACTGGGACGGACTGATGCTTCTCACTATATAACAGATACTCTGTGGTACTATTACTGAATAAACTCAGAACCCCTGACCATGTCACCAAGTTTATGGATTTTTTATATAATATTCAATGCACAACAATAACAGTACAGAACAACTGACAATAGGGGTGGCTATTGGCAAGGATTTCATTATATGTATCGTATTGTGATACTTGAAAGTAATGAGCATCGATTCACGTCAAGTCAATCAATACCACATTTCAGTACCTGAACGCACCTTCACATGCATCAGTTAGAACTGTAAAAAAACGTTGGTACGGTTCTTGAATGGGTGGTTTGTTTTAGTTTCTACTGTGAAAAATGTTGAAGAGTAATTTAGTTTCACTATTTATTTTTAAGTTATTTACTCCCCCCTCACACATATTACTCTCTTCAGTTTGATGTTGGAGTTCCTTGATGTTATATTGAAATAAATATTCAAAATTCAGAAGTTTTGACTATTTTTTTATATAGAAAATAACTTTAATTATCACACGTACACGCAAAAAAATACCGAAAACAGGTAAATAACAAGTGCATGTAGTTTTCTTAACAACACTGAGATATAGGCCAACTATATTATCAATATATTTTTTTAAAAAAAAGTAGTTTTACACCCTTTGAATCAAGAAGGCCTTGCAACCCCTTAATTTAGTCTACAGTGGGCAATAAATCAAAATATCAGACAAGTGGGATAAGCAGAATAGAGTGTACACTCTATGGACAAGTTGATAAATCAATCAAAAGAACTTTAACAATCAATTTGTTGCTTTTGGTCTTTTTTTAAGGTGAAAACTGTTTGGTGGTTTTGGTGGCACATTTAACCATTTTCTGTCACTTTCTAAGCACTGAAATAGAACGGTGTAAAATAAAGTGCACTATTTGAAAATAATCACTACTCATAAAACCTCATTCATTCTTTGATTCATGCCAGTCTGAGCTGATAAGAGCACGATAACTGCAGTGCAAAAAAAACCCTGGCATCAACATTACCCAACATTTACTGTATTGAGGCACGAGGTGGTAAGAGCAGCCACTCAAGCTAATGCTAACTGCTACCTGTAGAGCTTCTGGATAGCGTGGGCCGATGTCTTCCTAACATATGGGGACAGGTCGGCTGCCGCTTCCTTGATGGCCAACATCATGATGGGGACAATTATAGGGACTCGGATACTGGACAAAACCCTCAGAGCGCTGGCCCGGATGAACTGGTTTGGGTCCTGCCACAGAAATAAAAATACTTTGGTTAGTGATCAGATGCAAAGTCCCCAGTGTATATATATATATATATATACGTATATATATATATATATATATATACAGGTATATATATATATATATATATACACCTATATATATATATATATATATATATATATATATATATATATATATATATACACCTACATGTATATATATATATATATACCGATATGCATACATACATGCATTATGTATATATATATGCGTATGTATACGATATCGATAATGCATATATACGCATATCGATATCGCATTACGCGTATCGCATATATACACGATATCGCAGTATGCGTATACACGATATATCGCATACGCGATACGATATATGCGTATACGCGTGCACGCGTACACGACACGCGTATGCATACACGCGATATGCGTATCGCATCGCGTACACGATCGATAATGCGTGTATCGCGATGCGTACACGTGTATCGCGTAATGCGTACGCATACACGATACACGTGTATATATATATCGCACGTATACGCGTATATATATCGATATCGCGATATCGATATATATACGCACACGCGATATCGTATATATACGCACACGCGTATATATACACGCATATGCACGTATGCGTGTATATATACGCGTATGCATATATATATACGTATAATGCATAATGCATATATATATGCAGCGATATATATATATGTAATGATCGTGTATATATATATATATATATATATATATATATACACGTATACGTACATATATACGTATATATACACACACACACGCACACACACACACACGCACAGTGTTTAACAAATGTATTGGAGCATTAAAGAGTCTCCTGCATCATCTCCTTCACCTTAACAGGACTCTTTCTTCCTCACTGAGTTCACTACTCTTCACCATTTTAAACAGGAGTGAAGAATTTAAACTGAATTCACCTTTTTAGACTCAAATTTGAACCAGAACACTGGAATTCACTATATCAGCTTTTGTGTCTTCTATGAGTGAGGAAAAATATTGATATGACAATATATATTTTTCTTCTGATATATTATCGGTTTTTAATTTCTTAATATTGATTCCCCGCCCCCCAAAAAAAAGAAAATCATGCTTTGGGCCAAAATCCAGAGCGACCGACGCACTCTGCAAAGACTGGGGGTCACTAACTAGAAGACTACAACTAGATTCTCTTGAGATTATTTCCCATCATGCACCTCTTGAAAATTTCCAACAACTTCTTACGAGCAGAGAAAAATGGAGCAGGTGTGGTGTAACCAGTGTTATATTCCCTATATGCTTTTATTGTGAAGGCTTACTTGGGGGGTGACCGGAAGTCACCTGTTGTGTTTGCGCTGTCCTTTTGCTATGCAGTTTGGCTAGAAATAAAAATGTGTTTTGAGCGCTAATAATTTGGCGCGGGAATCATTCACATGCAACACGACACATGAAGAGATGCAGCTTTTGGCAGTTGCCACCGTTGTTTTTCCTCTTTCTGTTCGGTCCAAGCTAACCTGCCCAACTTCGGCATCTTCGCCATGTTTGCTACTTCCTGTTTGGTGCTGAGAGAGTGCACCCATTGGTTGTCTGTAATGGTGACGTCACATTTTCGATACGACAAGCCTTAAGACTTACCAGAATATCAGACATGATTAATATTGTCGTAACGCCAAGATGCGGAAAAGACGGGCTCAAACTGGATCGTATGCCCACGTTACACCAAACCACAGGGAGCATGGGAGCGCACAGCAACTTCAGCAAGACTGTAAAGATTTTATTCCGACTTTGGAATTCTGTCTGTGACTTTGAAATCACGTGAAAAGTCAGTAAGGCTGACATAAGAAGCAGAAGTGATCAGTGAGCAGCGCTCATATAAATATATGTATAATATGTGTACATACATATGTAAATATATGTAACTATATACAACTTGTATTTTAAGTTGTATTTTAAATTTCTCGGTGAACTATGTAGAATATCACAATATCTTACAAAATATTGTATTGTATCGTGAAGTCCTTGCCAATACCCACGCCTGGCGTCCTCCATGATAACCAGCTGCATACATTTCATTTATTTGTTTCCATGGCTGCAGAGGGATATGTTTACATGTCACGTATGCTCATATTTGTTTCATAAGTGGCAACAAGGTGTTGAAATGGGTGGTGTACGGTCAAAACTAAAAGAGACGACCCGGACCAGAAGAGAAATTTCAAAAGGAGAACATAGCAGCTGATAGCATTGTTGTCGGAGACATATGACATATGACATAACATGGTCATTTTATGATTTACTACAGCAAATATATGACATATTGGTCCTTTAATATCTTGGCAATAAGTGCAAAATGTCAGAAATAGAGATGTTACCTTGAGGGCCCGCTGGAAGGTGCTGATGGAGAGCAAAGCCAGGTCCTGCTGCTCCTCTGCGTACCTCACCAGGTACACATACACCAGCTTCTTAAGCTGCAAATCACAATTAAACAGAAGCAGCTGTAAGGAGAAATGAATGCAGCACATGGGGGGAAAAACAATCTAGAAAACCAGCTGTGGTGTAAACGTGGTGCAGGTTTATGTGAGAGGACGTGATGCATGTTGTTAATAAAAGATAAAAGGCTGCAGCTATGAAAGGATTAAAGTCAACAATAATGAGTGAAACAGCAGGAAGAGTGTTGTTTTGCCTCAGTTTTTCAGTTTATTATTTCAAGGGGTGGAAAAAGCATGAGGTTGTGTACTGTATTTTTGTTCCCTTTCATGTATTTCCATTGAATATTTTTGTCCCGCCGTTTTGTTTCGGCTTCCTCGCCTCCTCTTCACTCGCAGGAAAGCCTGAGATAATATTTGTCCTGCTTTCTGACAAGTTTAACTGGAGGCCAAAGGTCGCTCGACTGCTGATTCACATCAGCTATTCAGAAACAAAAGCTGATTTGTTCCTTTAAGGCTGAGTAGGTTCATAAATAATGAAACCAGAATAAAAGTGGTGAGGAGAAAAAAAAATACAATTTACTCCAGGAGCTATTTATAATTTAATTTAAGGGCTGATTTAAGGTTGAGGTCAAAGGGAAAGGTCACATTTCAGGCACAATCACCTAGAGTTTAATTAGTAACGAGCACCATGCTTTCTAATGCACTGACCTGCAGCACAGCACCACACTTCTCAATCATCATTCTGGTCATTACTGCTGGAATTAATGGCATTACTCACGATAAAAAGGAGACACAACCCATCTGCCCTCGAGGATCTGGTTTATTTGACGACGGAAGCAGCTAAGTGGCCGATTAAGGGCTCTACGACTTCCTCAGAAGCAACACAAATTACATTTTGCATTTATTCTCTCTTCTTTCTCACGTTGACGTAAACTCAAAAAAAAAAAAACAAGTGCAGCGACAGTTAAAGAAAACAAAGGGCAGTGACATTAAAATCACACAACACTTGTCGATAACCTGCGTTGTTCTCTAATTAGTGGGGATCAATGGCGGCTCGTGGTGACGAGGAGAGGAGGGACGAGGATGGGAGCAAGAGAAGAGGCCATTTTTAGTCAGATATACTGTAGGTGGGTAAAGTGTGGAGGACAAGCTGGCACTACCTTAGCAGCTTGTGTATAGGAGGTGGGGAGAGGAGACGTGACTGTGGGCTCTCTGCCGTCAATTACCTCCACCCACCTGCTCCCCCACCCTGCCACGAGCTGCTTCGGCTGCATGCCTGGAGCTCAGCGCCGAGCGCCTCAGGCCCCCCGCTCACATGCTGCCCCTCTGGTGCTATCTGATTATTCTGCTGCTGCTAATCAATATTCACAGGCTCTGGGCATGGGAACCCCTCTAGAGCTGCTGCTTAGGCTTCACTGGAATAGTCTGTGCACAAGTCTGCCATGATTTAGTGGAGTATTCAGTATCTTACAGTATGTTTGTGTTTGTTATGCTGCTGCACCAGCTCCTGATTTGCAGTAATAAATGGTGTTGTTACTATGGTTCAGTGAGGAAATACACTCAAAATTGTACTTTATTCACTTTGGCTTTGTTTAATAACCACTCCCTTTTTTTTTATCATTTATCCACTTTTTATCTGTTTGCACTGATTATAAAAATACCATTCCACTACTGTATATTCAAACTGAACATTACTGCACTCTATTTACTGTAAATATTAGGTTACATAATATGTACTTTTGTATATACTGTAATTATTATGTTATGTAAGATAATATATACTTCTGTATATACTGTAAATATATGTTATAAGATATATACTTCTGTATATACTGTAAATATGTTATATAAGATAATATATACTCCTGTACTGTAAAATATATACTTCTGCATAGGCTGGAAATATTACATAATATATAATATAACATAATATAAAATAATATATACTTCTGTGTGTATACCTAAAAATGTTATATAATATAATATATATTTCTGTATATACTGAAAATATTATATGATCTATAATATAATATATACTTCTGTGTGTATACCTAAAAATGATTTTATATAATATAATATATAATTCTGTATATACTGTAAATATTACATGATATATAACAATATATACTTCTGTACATACAAATATTATGTTTTATAATATATGCTGTACTTTTATATATACTGTAAATATTGCATATCATTTTATAACATGCATATTCTTTTTACATATAGGTTATCATTTACTTACTTATATTTACTTCTGGCTGGATGCAATCTGCATTTTGTTACCTTGTACTTGTGACAATAAAGTTGAACCCAATTGAATCTAATCTTCTCGTAACATATTCATTCTGATTGATTATTAAATATAAGATATTTTTCTGGAGTAAAACCTGTAAGGAAAAGTGTTTGTTTATATTACAGGTTTGCATCAAAGAAACTCCGTCCTAACCTCGTGTTCATTTCATGTTATTTATCTGGTATTTATGTATTTAATGCCATTACTCTAGTGTGACTGTTTCTTTTGTTTAGCTTTCAGAAATACAAACTAAATTAAGGAAAACATTTCAAAAGAGCCGATCCACATGAGCCTACTATTGTTCTGGATGAGGAAGTTCCCTCTGTGACATCACGCCGTGTCACACGACAACTTCATGAATCATAATAGTCAAAAAGTAGGGATGTCTTTCTCGTGATACATTTCTTAAGACTGTCGTACCTCGATGTTCTTACTCGCAACGTTCTTCACGACGGCAGGAAACAGCTCAGATGCGTTTTTCCCTTTGGCAATCAGCTGGAAACAAATCAAGCCACAAAAAGATCTCATCCACTTTGTCTTATTGACACTGATATTAAACCACAACAACCCTGTGAATAACCCAACATAAACTCACCCCAACAACCCTTTTCATGGCCTCCAGTTTGAGCGACTCCTTGTTGCTCTCCAACATCTCCTTGAGGTCTTCATTCCTGGGGACAGAAAACAGCGTAACCAACACTGATCACGGTCAACACGAGCAGACACAGGAAGCACTGCAGAGAGAACTCCACTAATCAGTTTAAAGAGATAAAGCTTGACCAGAGGTGGTGTGAAAGCTCCATGTGTACAACATCTGTGCAAACTTCTCACATGACCCAACAGTCCTGCACACTATTATTTCACCTATAGGACCCAAAAACTGCTGACAATGAAGCCAAACACTCAGCAAGAATTTCAACTATACTAACACAACAGCAGCATCCCACTAATTTGTGCTAAAATTCCTGCGCTCACATGACACAACGGACAATGCTCATTCCTTGGCGAATGCTAACAATGCTAACACACATTAGCACACTGCACGGCTTGTTTGCCCCACACAACACTGACAGAGGTCATCATGTCCTAGTGGTAAACAAAAAATGTGGGATATATGCAGATGAGCACCTTTCTGGAGATTAAATGTAAATGTATTTCAACAACTACTGCAGGTGATATTCATGGTACTCAGAGGATGAATCCTAATGACTTTGGTGACCCTGATTGTTCCACCATAATCAGGTCAACAGTTCATGACCAAATGCTTGCAGAACTTACGACATTCCCGTCACTGTATTTAGCTAGTTAGCAAATGTTAGCATGCTAAAACGCTGAGATGGTGAGAATGGTTGAGCATGTTAGCATACACACAGACATACACACAGCAAATTTAACGCTACAAATAATGTGGCAGTGATCTTGAGTGGAGAGCGTCAAAATTAAAATTTCTTAACTCCTATGTTGTGATTTAACAGCAAACACATTCATCATGAATAATTTTAAAATAACACATGAATTACTTGTAAAATACAAGTAAAAGCACAAGCAAAATGATTTGCAACAATAGCAAACCTGAAATAACAAAAACATTTTTTATTTTGTTATACATATATATATATATATATATATATATATATATATATATATATAGTATATATAACAATAAAATATATCTATCTTTTTGATGCAGATCACATTATATCATCTTTATATATTATATGTATTATAAATACATATCTTTCTGTGCAATAACAGTTAACAACAATGTGCAATATTCCAATTTTGAAAATGTGCAATAACTTTTTTACCTGTAGCTAAAACTGTTTTATCCCTTACCAGTGTAAAATCTATGCCTTACGACTGTAAATAGTGTCTTATTTCTTACGTAACTTTACATCTTTTCTATTTTACTTTTAAGCTATCTTTTCATGTTTTGTTTTTTTTTACCATGTGGAATTTCATTGTATGCACTGTCATATAATGACAATAAAGGCTTTTGATTTGAAATGCATCTATATTTTAAACAATATAGTCACTTTTTTTGAAGGTTGTCTTTAGAAAAACACTCAAACTGGAGCATCCAGCTGAAGAACATGACCTGGAGATAGGCTGAAATAAAAACACAGTTGACGGTGTGGCTCCATCAGGGCGCTGTGGAGGATCTTACTACAGTACCCAGCTTTGTGCGTCTCCTCGGGGCCACTCTTGTTCAGAGTGAGGGCCTGTTCCTCCTGACTGAGCCCCGTCTTCAGAGTGAGCTGTAAGTTCTCAGCGGACACCATCGCCGTCCTTATGGCTCCCACCGCCTCCGAGCGCAAAGAAGAGAAGCCAACATCCATACCGGCTTTCAAAACAAACTTGCAGTACTCGCAGGGTGTGTTAATCGTCCACAAACCCAGCTGAGTGTTCTGTTTCACTGCTTGAAATACAGACACTTTCCTTCGGGCTGTTTGCCCTGTTTTCCTGGCTTTATTTACAGTTGTCTTCTTGATGCTTTCTTATTGTGTCAGAGCTGGGTAGAAAAGCTGGCTTCATGCCGGTCATTCACTGCTCCCTTCCTCTTCTCCAGGGCCAAAAAGTAAGTCACAAGATGCCCCGTCAGCCCTGTTAAAGGCGAGTCATACTCGTGCCCGAGGGTTTCTGCTCCAGCCCACGTTCCTCCTGAAACTACCAGCTTGGTCAGCTTGTTAAGTCTCCTCATACATGTAGATTTTCCTGTGGAAACTCGGCTATCTCACCTGCCTTCTGGCTGTGCGAGCGACTCTGTCTCTGTGTGGCTGTGGTCACTTCCCTCCAGAGGGAAAAAGGAGGGCCTTATCTACACTGGTGGGTAAACACTGAGCTACTTTTCATCACCTCCACGGCACAATAATCCACTTTAGCTCACGCACAGTAGGCTGCCAACAGGACAGGCCTACATTAGAGATAACAGCACCAAGCTGAATGTCAGGAAATACCCTTTAAACTGTGAATGTTTGCCTTTCTTTGGGAAATAATGACATCACACAATATGTTGTCACTATTTTTGGCAGGTGGGTGCAAATTTTTGCAGATCTCATACTTTTGTAAGTAAAAAAAATGTAACAAATGAAGTAATAAAAAGCACTGTTCTCATGTATGAAGCCTCATGACAAAGCAGACAATTTAATGTTATTGTTTAAGCCTACTTTGGCCACTTACATCCTGCAGGAACAAAGACATTAAAGGTGCTATTTACATTATTGGACCACTAGATGTCACACCACACTAACTTTGTTGGAAGCAGGAACCAAATGTCAGATATCTTCCACCGAAAAATAAAAATGTGAAATTAATTTGAATTAATTTACAATCATGATCTTCACCTTTCTGAAAGCTCTTTGGACATTTTTTTTAAAAAATTATTCATCTGCAAAAAAATCTTTTTTGTATGGCATCGTGTTTCTGACCACCTGGTCAATGTACGTCTATGAATCTCTCTTTTGGCTCTGTTTTTAGTCTCCACCACCTCTTGAGGGAAGCTGGTCTTTAACTGAAAAAAAAAAAACATTGTTCAATGGGCTTTTTAACCTAAAACATGCTGTAAGAGTAACGAGAGAGAACCAAAAGTGAAAGGATAGGGGGAAAAAAAAATCCAGTGACATTTAAGATAATTATTCTGTTTTTGTATGGTATCAAGAATTATTATTTTTCTAAAGTTCGTTACGCAAAAATTACTGAATCAGGAATAATAGTGCCAAAAAAACATAAAACTGCATCACCCAAAAGAAGCTAAATGTCTGCATCACTTCAGCTGATTATAAGGCAGGAAACATCTCTCACAGCGTGATTTTATGAACAAAACATCTCTGTTTTTTTGGTATTCTTAAATCTGCTTATTTTTCCTACTGTGTATGGCAGCTGTTCTGCAAATATTTCCTCCGGAATGATTTAAGTTTTGTTTCATCTTATATTTTAAAATAAAATGCTGAATCATTGGCTGAATTGTGTCCCTGGCAAAGATTCACTAACAAAAACCTCAAAGAGGACACAGAAAAAACACGTGGTTTGGACATTTGACTGTATTCCCCTAATAAATCAGCAATGAATTAATGAATGAGGGCAGTCACATTTTTCCTAAATTAATTTACACAAAGATCAAAGCTGTATTCCCTCTCCAGAGTTAATCTCTGTGATTGAAAAAGCTCCGCACAAGGTCAATTTAGTAACTTTAATGACTACTCGTCCATGTTGGATTCAAAGTTGTGATTGAACATTTATTATTAAATTTTTGCAACTCTTAGAAAAGTATGATTACATCAAGCCTTTATAAAGAGCAGACAACAAATCTGTGAAATCAGAAATTAATAACATAGATGTCCTAATTCATCTGAAATAACAACCCTGCTCTGATGATAAAGTTAAGACCAAAATCCCTTAAATGCAGCTCAAACACAATAAATCCATACAACCAAACCTCTCAGCCACAGTGAAATATTTCTTTAGTGACATTTTTTAAATTAGTCACATGTTATACGCCTCAATCGGCTCCAGCGCAGCGCTTTCAGTCAGTAAGGAGAAGCTCTTCAGGCTGCAGGACACTGCAGAAATGTTACTGTGCCCTTCATATGTGACAAAACATTCAGGAGTTCCCCATAATAAAACAGGCTGGTGATAACTTAAACGCAGCAAAAATGCTGGGTAGGACAAGGTTTGTAGAGATACAGATAATGTGCCCAGCTGACTAGTTTGGTGTGGAAGCAGGCAAACATATGACCTCACCTTATCTGAGATGGTCATGTGAGACAGCTTAGGGGGTTCACTTTATTGAACCCTTTGGCAAAACAATGACATCAAAACCTCAACTAAATCTGTGTCTGAGTGTAACCTCACACAAACATTTGCCAGATTTAAATCAAGTTTAGCAGCACATTCCTTGTTGGAAATAACACAAAAGCCTGTATTCTGAGCAACAAAACTGCACCTGTGGAGCTGACGTGGTGTGCAGCTTGTCACCCATCCAGGGAACATTAAACCATAGCTAAGCTGCATAAACACTGATTTTATAATTAATGACAAAATGCAGAAGATGCTTATGGTGATGACTGGCTGCCCTCTAGTGTCAGCTTTTTTCAAAAGATGCTGACAATCAAGTTTCAAGTTTTTACATGGATGAAAGTTAATTAAATAAGGTTTAGCCAAGCTAATGAGTAACCATGAAGGTCTCTTGTATTTTATACCCATCTTATTCTATTTTAGCTTGTTTTTATTTAATGAAGCAACTAATACGGTCACTGATGGATCACACTGTTTGCTGCCCAGTGGATTATAGGACATTATTTATCATTCATCGGTTATGTTTTATGTCTTGTTGCTTTTAATGCTTTATAATTTGATGCTTTTGATTCTTGATGTTTTATGTAAAGCACTTTGAACTGCCCTGCTGCTGAATATGCTGTTGAATGTGTTATATAAATAAAAGTGTCGTGCCTTACCTTGCCTAAAGCGTTTCACAGTTTCACCTGGAAAACATAGGTGACAGATCATTGCTTTCCTGAATCTACCTACAATTTATCTGGATAGTGAAGTACAGAGAGTCACTTGGCTAAGACGTGATCCCGTTGTGATAACTGCTCCCTCTCTCACCTGAAGAATATTGTGTGAACTTAATAGTCACTGTGATGTTAATAGAAGTAGGAATCTGAATGTGAACATGAATAAGCCACTGGTCATCATGTACAAACCTGGCTGTAGCTCTATATCAGCAGTCCACTGTGCATTATTGTCAATAAACAGTGACAGCAAGTCAGTGTCAGTGTATTGCTCTGACAGTGAAGATTCATCAGAAAGTTAATATTGCAGTATTGTATTTTTTTTTCCAAATATTTTTGCCTCATTTCATGCTGGTTTGAGTCAAATCATAATAATGAATGAAAGTGCAACATGTTTAAAATATTTAGGGGTACAAATTAAATTAGATTGTCAACAAATGGATTTATAGAAATTTGACCCCTGAGAAGTGAAAAGAAAGAGTATTTATCACCTCCTTCAATAAAGTAAGAAGCTCGTTCATTTCTAAAAGCTCACTTTGGTCTGCTAATGCAGCATTTGCACACTTTCCCTCAGTTCATTAATATTTTACACATTTATGAAGCTAACACTTAAAGGCACACTGAGCTGGATTTATTTACTGGAGCTGAGCTAAAGGACTAATCAGTCATGTGTTTGGATTGAGTTTCTTTCCTTATGTTATTTCTTCCTACCTGCTACAGGTTTTATTATTGTGTCATGCATACAAGGGCATGCAAGACACCATAAATGCATAGAGTGCTGCATACATCTTTTCAAACAACATAACAATAAAAGTAGTTCAAAAATAGAAACTTGAAAAATAAATTACTACTGCATATATACTGGAGACATAAAGGTTTAATTAATACTAATTAAATAGTTCATCTTCACCTTAAACTGCTGTACCAGTTTACTACTATATGCTGCTACTACTACTACTACTAATGATGATGATGATGATGATGATAATAACATTAATTGACATATACTTATTTATAGTTATATCACCTCTCTTTAGTGTCAACAAAAACTGAACAATATTACATCCATGAGGGTAGGATTTATTGCAGGATGGTTGTTTTTATTCTGAGTTTTAGCTAGCAAACTGTACCTAAAAAACTAAACAACTGAGTTGTGAGTAAGTATTTATTCCTGTGACTTCATACTGCAAGTTAAACTACATATAGCTGCTTTAGCTTAACGCGCAAACACTGCTAAAGTAAAACAATACGTTATTTATCAAAAGCAGCCCAAGAAAGAGCCATTTCAAACCAGGATAAGTTTGTCTTTGCAAAGAGCTAACAGTCAGTCGCCATCACTGCCTAGCTTGTTGATGATGCTGCTACTTTTCAAGTAACCTTCACTGGAAGCTAGCGGCTTAAAGTTCACCACAGCCGTCTAACTTTAACAGAAAACAGCTACACTGACAGCATATCGCACACATGCTAAGCTAGCTTACTTTTTAAAGTCAGCGCTGAAAAGTCCAAAGGCAGCCCCGGCGGTGCTGGAGGAGGTCGGGGTGTTCTCCAGCCCAGCTTCCACTGCAGCCTCCGCTCCTGCTTGGTCATTGTACAAGGCGGCCGTCGACATGCTTAACGTTTAATAAAATAAAGCCCCGGTTAAGAAAGTTATTTTAAACCGCTCATAAACGCACGGACGTGTTATCGTAACGCGGCGTATTAAGTCCTTGCAAAAGCCAAACTTCACCGAGATTTCGCCCAACTTTCCTTTTTTTAACACACAATAGCGGAAGTGTGAGTTGGACAAGTTGGTGTCACATGACAGGAGGCGACATAGATCTAGAATACCTAGAGAAATAACAGTCTGCTAATGCGGCGCCTGCGCCTTGACGTCTCGTTTATACTGTCTATATCTATATTCGAAACGCCCCTGAGCCTCTGGGTTGCCAGGGCAACGAAGGCTCCGATCCGAGAAAACGTAAAACGAGTTTACAAAGTCAGTTTTTACGTAAAACAACTAAAAAGCTGCTCTTGTCTGTTTCAGGAAAGCAAAACTATCAAGACCACAGTTTTTATAAGGAAAACGTATCAATATTTCACTCAAGTACAAGCATTAGCATCAAAACATACTCAAAGTAGCCTGACAAAACTATTCTGTATACATTATATGCAACAAAGCGTAAAACGAGTTTGAAAACTCAAGTTGGCAAAACTATCAATATTACAGTAGTTATATTTTTTTTTTTACAAGTAAAAGTCATGCTTTCAAAATGTTAGTAAGTATTAACATAAAAACATACTTAAAGTAGCCTGACAAAACCACTGTAATATAATACCGTAACATACAGTATATTAAAGATTCTACTTCTAAATACATAATATGTAATAATATGTAATTATAACAATTATTCTTATTATTCTTATTATTATTATTATTGTTATTACTATTATTATTATTATTATTATTATTATAAGTTAAACTACAATAAATCGTCATAATTTGTCGTAATACGCTTTTGTGTTGTCATCAATCTGAATTTATCAAATTGATGTGGTGGAATATAATAATATTTAGTTGTCATTTGATAGGGATAATTATTTTTACGCTACGGAATTAGCATTTTTTTTAAAAAGTACTCTCCCTACCACTGGTAATATATCGAGAGAGTTGCGTTTGATCAAAATATAATAATAATAATAATAATAATAAATAAATACATTTAAAAACACGTGACGCTTCTTTACTTCCGCCTGGTGTGTCGGTTGTATCACATGTGATCAACTGCTGGCGACCAATCCGTCACTCGGATAGTATCTCTGGACAGCAGGCGACACTTAACTTCACCTCTAACCGTGCTTTCGTGTCACCTCTCGCGTCTAGCTCCTTATATATTTAATAGTTTTGAGACAAATCTAAACGGGAAGTCGTCCTTGTATGAGACAATGTCAGATTATGACAGCAACCCGTTCGCGGACCCGGAGATAAGCAACCCATTTCAGGTAAGCTAGCTACGTTAGCCACATAATCATTAGCCTCTACCTTAACGGTAATAACAACGTTACTCATCCAGGCGACAAGGGTACGTGTTGTCCCGTGCTAGGCAGCTGTGATAAGGCTAATTGAGCTTAATAATTGTTAAAGCAGCGATTAGCACAACATTAATTCACTTGTTGGCACGGCTTTAGTCTGTCACTTTTAGTACAACCTGGTGTGACACAACATGTAAAGGTAGCAGGCAGTGTTGTGTTAGCTAGCTTGAGTTAGCCTCCCTTGTGATTCAGCAGGCTGTAGTGAAACCCTTCATGCTAGCTGATATTTTAGCTGTTTTAACTTTCAGTTTCTTTGTATGGCATGTATAGTTTATTTAAACATTATCGTGATACTAACAACTCAACCTGAGGTGCTGGATTTTAGGGGATTCTCGCACAAATAAAGTTTAAATAGGCTATTAAATCAGCCATTTTTCTCTCTGTCAGATATAGCAGAACAACATTTTTCCACTGCTATGCCATCATTATGCTGTTAGCTTTATTTAGGTGTCTTGTCATGGTGAAAGCATGCATTAGATCATGTGCTCTTAAGCCCTCAGTAAGCCTGCATCCATACACAAACATGGGCCCAACTGCAGCAGCTAATTAGCATTTTAATTAAAGGAGGAATGTTTAGGTAATTGAAAAGTCTAGCAAATATTTTTTTTTATAAAAAAACTTTCAGCTTTTCAGACCTTAATATTTGCTGTTTTTCTTCATATACTATTATTTTTAAATTTATATATTTGAGTTCTGGACTCTCACACAAAAGTCAAAAGTAATAGTACAGCTGCGACAATTTGTCAAATTAAAAAAAGACATTTAAATCACAATAGTCTATTTTTTTTTCCAAGTAAAAAGATCACTTATTAAATTACTTAATTACACTTACTTTTCATGATAGTAAATTGAGTATTTTTACAGGTTTTAATTACAGCACCTGTCAATTGTTAATGAGCTAAATGCTCATTTTATTTGAGACAATAATCTGTTTATTAAGAATTTTATGAAGAATTATTAGCCGAGTTGCAGCCCTCAAAATTAAAGGTAATACCCATCATAAGTTAACTGATATCTAAGTATTATGTACATCATCAAACAGAATAAAGTGTTCAGTTATAAAAATGTGATGGCGGCTCAGTTTGAACGTACTGAGGCATGGAAAGTGAATTATTTATAGAGCCTCATTAACATACTGACATGACTAGTGATCCCCTGCTGCTCTACCATTTTTTTTTCATTTATTGGCTCACACTTCTTTCCTTTTTTGGCCTGAGGAGAAATGAGCGTTGTTCCCTTCTCTGAGCTATCCTCAATACTTCATGAAGTCATATGGTGCCGTCATGGCAGCATGTGGCGCGAGGATCCCTGCTGGCACCCTTCCTGCTAAATTTCATCACTAATCTAACGCATGCATCAGATTATTAGCTCTGGCAGGAGATCATGTATTGTACGTCTGTCCACAGCTAATCTCACATAGTGCAGCCTAATGTTTTAATGCTCACCTCTGACTTTATGCTCCTGGTTGCAGTGATTCACACTTCTTGGAAGTGCCAACAGTCTCGTGGTTTGCATTCATTCAATCAAACATTACAGGTGCAGTGAGGTCGTTAGAGAATAACTCAGTTTACAGTAAAGTTATAACGTCTGGCTTGGCTTTCTGACGCTGTGGCTGAGCATGCAAGCTGTAAAAATTGTGCAATGTCCCTCGTCACTCATGCACGATTAGCGGCCTAGTGTACGTTTCACCTGCCACCCATGGTCAACTTGATTTATGCTATGAATAGACATAATGAACAGCTCCTATACGCACTTAAGGAAGCTTAAATGGCACATTGTGACATCTTAGCAGCTTCATCCAATATGAAATGTTGCAGAGAGCACACAGAGCATGGACTCCAAGTGGTATGTTCCTCATTATATGAACATGAAATCAGTTTTCACGCAGGTGAAACATGCAACAGGTGAATCATTGGCTATTCCACCGTCTGCAACTGTAGGTTTCAGGAGGAAAAAACGAGGTGAATATGCATGTTTGTTTGGCTGTGCGATAGGGCGACATTAAACTTTAAACACAACATACCCTGAAATATTTATGACCCTGGTCTGGTGACAAGTTGCAGCTGAAGAGATGCTCCCAGAAATTTAAGAGTGTCAGAGAGGAGTGTAGTGAGACTGGATAAGGATATCACTGCAGGATTACGCAGATTGGATGTTAATCTGGAGCAGCATTTTGAATGACAGCAGCTGATGGTAAGTTTTTAATGAAAAGAAATGTGTGATAGTGTTGCTTCATGGCTGCAGGAGGCAGAAGACACTGTGCTCTGTTTGTGGTTGTAGCTGATGTTAGATAGCTGAATACACCCCATGAGTAAACATAGTGCTCTCCTTCAAGAGGCTGAACAATGTCTGGATTTTTCCAAATGTTTAAGCATCATCCTTTGTAGCACCTGAGCGTTTACATAGTAAAACTTCTTTGTGAACAAGTTTTGCTTGTCTTGCAAATGGAAAATTGTGCCGAAAAGGACCATAAAGTGCTTTAGTGCCGAGCGCAGCGAACATGAAAAGCATTCCTCTTTCTGAAACTCGTGGACTTCATGGTTATTTATAGACATCTTCCCATGAAAATTATTGGAATCATCCCGTCGTTGCCAGTATTGAATTATAGGCCTGTTGCTTTTTGAATAAAGAGGGTTGTTTGGCCTCCATCTGACAGAATAATGGAGGGTTTTTACTCTCACATGACACATTTCCACTGCCGTCCTTGGTGAAAACACAACGATAGACATATTGAGGCAGACTGGTCTCAAACCAAATCTATTCAGAATATTTCCATCGAGCAGTTCGTCAACAGTTTTCTTGTTTTCTCAGGATCCATCAGTGACTCAAGTGCGACAGGCTGCAGCTCCAGGGCTGGAGGAGTACAATCCCTTCACTGATGCCAAACCAGTGAGTTCAGACGTGGAATCGATTTGAACGACGCTAACAGGATTCAGAGGACTGATTTACTTCTGAAGAGATCCCTGTTATTTCTGGCTCTCACGTGACGCAGTAACCATGAGAATATGACGGTCATTTTTAATTAAAGCTTGTGTCAAAAGGGAAATAAGACTAGTATAATTACCATTCACAACAGGAATGAAACATAAGTGTGCCACCAGAGAGTTTTGTCTTTTTTGTAATTACAGCAAATAAAAAAAAAAAACCTTATAATATTTTTTTTTTAATATTATTTATTTTTACTGCTTTTATATGCATTTATACTAAAAAAATATTGAATAACTAACTGATTATTCCATAATTATCAAGACTTTATTATTCAAATTTTATATTCCAACTGCTCAGAACTCACCACATGCAAACATGCAGCTCCATTGAAACGTAACATAACAGAATTAATTAAAGTGGTGATTTGCAACCTGGATGTCAGGAGCTCTTGAAGGGGTCAGGAGAATTTAATGGCACAGGAAAGAAGAAAAATAGTATTTTGCTGCTCAAACTGAGCTCTTTTTCTAAAACAGTGTATAGTTTTACCTTCTCAGGCCTCTAAACATTATTAAAATGAATAGATGCAAGAGCTTTATTATTAAAAATCAGCCTGTGGTTGCACTGAATTATAATAAACCTATTCTACAGTTGACATTTATCAACAGCGGGCATACAAAATGATCAAAGCGGTCCATCTGTGGTCTACTTTGTAGTGTTTCAGAGCTTTTAACAAGTGAAATATTCTAAGGGATGTGGTTGAGAACTGTGAAGAGCTCCTAAATGGACCTTTGAGCTTAGATTATTCTGTGTCGCCACAGAAAGGTTGGATACAGCAGGCTGTTCTCTGTCCATGCATTAATCAATGATTTCTTTTTGTGTAATACTGAGTCTTTTTATTTTCCATACACTTAAACGTTCAGAACATTTATGTGGCTTCTGTATTTATTACAGCCACTTCCTCATTTTGTAGGTTTTCTGACTGTTTGTGTGATTATTTTTTTGCAGCGTCACAGCATGGTAAGAGGCTGACTCTATATAAATGTGTTTATTTTTCCTCCGTAGACGCCTTCAGGTATGGCACCCAAAACTACAGGACCCGCCTTCAACACACAACCTGCCATCATGAAGCCCACAGAGGAGCCTCCAGCCTACTCTCAGTCTCAGGTATGACTCACCTGACACAAACCAACCCTTGATGCTGTTTCAGTCCAATTAGAAATAGCAGGTTTAACAGACACGTTTTGACTCTGTCATCATGCTGGTGTTGTTGTGCGACTGTGATATTTCTAATGATTTAGTCCAGCAGAGATTCAGTCCTGACGGCAGAAAACACATTAACATGACAGCTGGTTTGAGTATGTGGACGGGAAAAAAGCTCTGCAGGAGGCTTGTTGCTATCTGTGACCAGAAATCCATGTGACGTGATGGTGCATCTCATTTGTCGTCAGTTGTCGCGATGCCTCGCCTCCTGCTGCAGCTGCCCCTGTGGAAAGCTGCATTTAATCCGGAAACAGACACACACTTGTGTGTGTTTTTTTTTACCAGTTCTGTGTGTTTGTGCAGGAGCAGTCGGGAGCAGCTGAGCTGCTGAGGAGGCAGGAGGAGCTGGAGAGGAAAGCTGCAGAGCTGGACCGCCGGGAGAGGGAAATGCAGTCGCTCAATATCTCAGGAGGTCAGAGCGTCTGAGACGAAACATCAGTTCAAACTGACAGAAATGTTGTGGTTTTACAGGAAGTGACCATGCACCTGTCACAGAAATGACATTAATCGTAATAATAATATAAGTGACATATTCATTCATCAAATATAAAGGTCTACATTTGAGGTTTTTCCTCCAGACTCGAGCTACATAATCAATCTTCTCATCTAATTTTGGGCAAGAAAGCAAATAATGAGGAATCAAGAAGTTAGTTTTATAGTTAGTTTTTAAGTCTTATTCTTTATTGCCAAGTGAGTTTGCACACACAAGGAATTTATAAATAAATATAATAATATAAATATAAGGACCAACATTTTTGGAGCCAGTACATGTGCAGTTTTTCGTTTAGATTGATAAATGTGAGAAAAGAAATTAGGTTATAATCTTGCACACAGGGTCAAGATATTGCTCATGTATTGAATATTGCACAAATAAGCATATTTAGTACTGAAGTGTTCCTTTAAATTCTCTCATCTCTGCTGTTTCTTTGCCAGTTTGTTTTATTTAAAGGTGTTTTAAGACTTTTTTTGTGACTGTGTTAACATGCATTTACTACGATCACTGTAAAACATCAGCTCACTTCTCT
Source organism: Synanceia verrucosa (assembly GCA_029721515.1). Classification (NCBI taxonomy): domain Eukaryota; kingdom Metazoa; phylum Chordata; class Actinopteri; order Perciformes; family Synanceiidae; genus Synanceia; species Synanceia verrucosa. The sequence goes on from CM056564.1 coordinate 22,835,562, forward strand.
TTTATCATCTTCTTGTCCTTTTTTTTCTTGTTTCCAGGCAGGAAGAACAACTGGCCTCCTCTCCCAGAGAATTTCCCGGTGGGTCCTTGTTTCTATCACGACATCATGGTGGACATCCCTGTAGAGTTTCAGAAGACAGTCAAGATCATGTACTACCTCTGGATGTGTGAGTGTCTCCATAAACTACTACTAATATTAATACTTAGTATGTCTGCAGTGAAGGGAAGTGAATTAACTTCCATATGAAGAGAAGAAGATGAGCCAAACGGTCAGAGATTTACTCAAAATCATCTGCTAACATCTGGAAATGAAAGCTAATTAAGTTAAGTCAATGTACTTAAACTGGAATTATTGCACAAATGTTTATGACATCTAATCTCAACTCAAAAAGGATTTATTACATTTTTATATTAGTGCTTAATTATAAATATGACTATATGAATGTAAAAGTAGCACTATGTGGATGTTACTTCTCTTATCGCTAAACCAGTGTGAAAGGAAACACTTGAAAGTTCCTGCTCTTTAATTTGCTTTTGTTTTTAATCTTCTGAGGTTTTTGGGGGAACTAATAGAAAGCTCTGTACGCTCATTTTTAATGACTGGTAGTTTATATAATTGATCATTTAGACTAATTGTCTTGTCTACACTCATGCTTCCACCCACACCAAAGACGGGGAATAAAAAGCCTTTGATTGGGTTTAATGAACTGTTGATGTTATGGTTTTACAGTTTATCTATAGAAGTGTGGAGCTGGACTTAATATTAAAAAATGCACTTTTTTACCAGCAAACCTCCTTGAATAAGAGCAGCTGCTTCTCCTCCCTCTACACCCTCTACACCTCCGTCCTAATGGTGGTAAAAAAAAAACACATTTTATCTGGAATTCAGGGGATGGATGGAAGGATGGAAGGATGGATGGATGGAAGTGGCACTCAGCAGCCACATGAGGAGGCACGTGGTGCAGTCATGTGTCCTGATGAAGTCACTTGGTCAGATGATAGATACTCCCCCTCCCTGCACAGATTAGTCTGAGTTGTAGTTTCTGTTGAGGAAAGCCTCTAGCACAGCACCACCCTGCTGGGCTGAACAGGCTTGTGTCATATTTCACACTGGGATGTAAAATCCCTCAGTTTTACTCACTCTGCTACGCCTTTCTAACCACGCAGACACTGTTAGGACCCCAGGAGCAAACGCTAATGCTGAATTATTACGTAAATATGTGTTGAAATATTAAGTGTGTGGCAGTGCCAGGGCCGTACAGTGACACACTGTCCCACTTTGACTAAAAGCTCTCCACTTCCTGTCTGCTCACACCTCAGTTCACACGGGGACGCTGCTGGCCAACATGGTGGGCTGCCTGGCCTGGTTCTGTGTGGACCCGTCACGTGGGGTGGACTTCGGCTTGTCCATCCTCTGGTTCATCCTCTTCACGCCTTGTTCTTTCGTCTGCTGGTACAGACCACTTTACGGAGCGTTCAGGTACGAAACACAGATGTACAGATTAGAGCAGCAGCAAATATCCTCCAGCATCATCCCCTTCACTTTAACTGGACTCTTTCTTCCTCACTGAGTTCACTACTCTTAATCATTTTAAACAAGAGTGAAGAATTTAAACTGAATTCACCTTTTTAGACCCACATTTGAGCCAGAACCCGTTAGAAATGAATCAAAACAACCAATAAAACACATTTTCTGTTCAACAATGACAGGAAATTTTTCAACAATTAAAAAAAATTATAGCGTGCTTTAATATTTTTTCTGCTTTTTTGTAAAACAGTTACTTTTACATACTATTACTACATTCTACCTCTCTGTGCAATAACGGGAACAAACGTGCAGTATTTGATTTAAATTCTGCAATACAGCGATAATTATATTTTAGCATGAAATATATCATTTTGATTAAAGAGCTTGCACATACTGGTGGATTATTTTAGTTAATTTAGGGCAGTGGTGGTAAACACCTGACACTGTATTTGTACCTTTGTTGTACAAATAAAATTCTCCACCACTGTGTTGCTCTCATCCTGTTTTCGTTTCCTCTTCTCTGCAGGAGTGACAGCTCGTTCAGGTTTTTCGCCTTCTTTTTCGTGTACATCTGTCAGTTCGGCATCTACGTCATGCAGTGTATCGGCATCACTAGTTGGGGCGCCAGGTGAGAAATCAGGACAAGAACCTACAGTAATGTGTCATTAAATTGTTTAGTGTCACTGGTATCACTCATAATAACATGGATTTTAATGTCAGCAAATATTTTGATAATATTTAGAGGAACATGATGCTCTCACTTCTTAATATTTAACGTTATAGATACTTAAATATCTTTGGTTTTGGACAAAACATCGACTTGGGCTGTAAGAAATTTTAAGATTTTGAGAGTTGTCCACTGTTTTAGAGACCAAATAATAAATCAATCGCTGATTAACTGTTAGCCACAGCTTTTTGCAGTTTCCAGTCAAACTGAACTTGCTTTTAGTCTTTCTATCAGTATTTTCTGACTTACCTACCCCGAAAACGAGTCACAATTATACATACTTTTATTTTTAAAAAGCTCCTAAAATAGCTGGATGCTTAATTTTAAGCAGACGCTACTCAAACAGTTGATACTAAATATTTTGTATTTGTTGGGGACTATTTTTAGCTGCGGATTAATACACATTTGATGCTCTGTTTCGTATCTATGACGGCAGGGTGGTGTGTGGGAGAGCGAGTCAAAATTAAAATATAAAAAAATAAGAAACAGTGACGTCAGTAAACAACAAACTTTACCCTTTAATGACCTTATCGTCCTCAGCGGGTGGATCTCAGCTCTGACCGGCCTCAATACCAGCATCCCAGTGGGCGTCATCATGATCCTCGTCGCTGCTCTCTTCACCTCGGAGGCTGTCCTGTCCCTCATCATGTTCAAAAAGGTAACAAAGCCTGAGGAGGTCTGAAGCAGCCTCTGTTAGCTAGAGTCTGCTCGATGGTAACACAGCTCCTTTTTTCAGGTCCATGCGATGTACCGCACCACCGGCGCCAGCTTTGCGAAGGCCCAACAGGAGTTCGCCACAGGCGTCATGTCCAATAAGACGGTCCAGACGGCTGCTGCTAATGCCGCCTCCAGGGCCGCACAGGGAGGCTTCAAGGAGCAGATCTGATTGGCTTAGAGAGCTCGCTCATCCCTCCGTCCAGCTCTTACCCCCACCCATCCTCCACACCCAGAATCCACTAAGCCACCCGCCCTGTTTGAGGGCGCTTCGGTTCGCCATCCAGCCACCCATGACCTGAGAACAAAACCACAGTGAACCGGATTCAGTCAGGACCAGGGCTCTCATCACAGACTCTGGGACCCCCTCCTCCTCCTCCACTGCACTCCTAGCACCCAGCCAGCATCCTCAGCTTCCTTTCCTGTGTGAGTTTGCGTGGCCAACTAAACAAATGTCTCTTTAAATGTCGGGTTTGTCCTCTCGTCGACGGCTTCAAATGTAGCTGAACCAAGTCAGACTTTCTATCGTTACCTGGGCATTTCACACCAGACATCGTCCCTTTTTCCTGACTCACCAGCTTCATCACCTGCTCATGTTTTAAAGCCCATTTATTATCAGACTCATGGAAGTCACACAGCACTATCTAGTACCAGTAACACTGCTGCCCCCCTGAGGATGGATGCTATGCATTCAGTTCACTGCCTCGTCTTCTTTCACAATTAGGTTTTTAGATAGAGTTTAGTCTTGATACCTTATATGTTAAGTAGCAAACACTGCACAGACATTTGTGGTCCCATGGGGATGATTTTTTTTAATAACTTTGCATCAAAATCATAATTTGTCAAATACTTTGGTTTGTGACCAAATAAGTGGGTAGCTAACAACATTTCCATCAGCCTCAGCTGGAGTGTTTTGTGCTCAGTAGCAAATGTTAGCATGCTAAAGTACACTGTATGTAACTGCATTGTCTTCGTGAGCAGGTTTTTAGTATTCAGCATTAGCATTTAGCTTAAAGCCCCGCTAGCAACCAGGTCTTTAGCGTTTAACATTAGAATTTAGCTCAAAGCACCGCCAACAAGCAGGTCTTTAGCGTTTAGCATTTAGCTCAAAGCACTGCTAACAAGCAGGTCTTTAGCGTTTAGCATTAGCATTTAGCTCAAAGCCCCTCTAACAAGCAGGTCTTTAGCATTTAGCATTACCATTTAGCTCAAAGCACTGCTAACAAGCAGGTCTTTAGCATTTACCATTTAGCTCAAAGCACTGCTAACAAGCAGGTCTTTAGCGTTTAGCATTAGCATTTAGCTCAAAGCCCCTCTAACAACCAGGTCTTTAGCGTTTAGCATTACCATTTAGCTCAAAGCACTGCTAACAAGCAGGTCTTTAGCGTTTAGCATTACCATTTAGCTCAAAGCCCCTCTAACAAGCAGGTCTTTAGCATTTAGCATTAGCATTTAGCTCAAAGTCCCACCAACAAGCAGGTCTTTAGCGTTTAGCATTAGCATTTAGCTCAAAGCACTGCTAACAAGGCTGCATGAACAAACCATCAGCTGTCAAAGTAGTCGCCTGTCGATCGACTAATCGTTTACTTTAGACATCTTAACAGCCGCCTCTCCCTCCTGTAAGCAGCATTTGAGATTTAAGATTTTTTGGGGGGGGTGAAGGATCACTCTAAAGTGGTGCTTTTAAGCATTTCTGTGCTTGAAATCTTTTGCTCATAACATATCCAACATATCCATTGTGAAATTACACCAAGTTGCACTTTAAATCTTTTTGTCAGCACATTGTAATAACGGCCGCTCGACTTCCTGCTCATTCCTGTCGATACTTAACTCATACATGTAACGCACACCTACACTACCGTTTCCTGTCATGAAAGAAATGAACTAACGGCACTGTTGACGTACAGTCATGACGTCCACTATTCTGTGTATATACAGATGCATGTTTATACAGGTGAAGAGGACAGTGTAACTCGTCTCTAGCTTTTCTGGTGACTTACCTCAGTTTTTCTCAGGATGTGCTCTTCACTTGCATGACGAGGCTGAAACGTTACAAGAGATTGTATGAAATTAGACACTAACCGGCCCCTGTTTTTAAAATATGTGTGCTGTACATCAATATATTGCAATAAAAATGACTTTAAAAAGATGACAAAACAGGCCAGTAATGTTCATGTAATTTTCAGATTTTTGCTTGCATATTCATATTTTGACAGCCGTGGAAAGACGATCACTGAACTCCTGCAACCACATCTTAAGATCATTATTATTAAGTTTCTTTAATTTCCAGTTTATATCAAATACATTTCACCTGCTAAAATGTCTTTTCTATGTAACTGAGAGGTTTTCACTTTTCCAATGTGTCTGATCTCTCTTGTGTGTTTTGTTTCATGTTAAAGCCGTTAAGCCTTTGTTTGTATTTCTGATATTTGACGTGTAGGAGTGTAAATAGAGGGGATTTGGCCTTTATGTCTTAATCTGTGGGTCTGGGATCCTTCTTGACTTCCTGGAGACTTTTAAAGCTTCCTGCAACATGCCTTGATTTGTTCTCTGCTCACTTCTCGTTTTTTTCACACTGGCTGAATTTGAACCAGTGCATGTGAACATTTATGTACAAAACATGAGATTATTCCTTAAAAAAAGAATCGAGCTGAGTGGCACGCACAGTATTTTGCTCTTATTTTTTAACTTGCTTAAATGTGAACTGTGTGACCTGCTGTAGATGGGTTGTGGCTTTAAGCTGTGCTTCATAGTCAACATGGTCTGTGGTAGAAACACTGACACTTAAATCAGTTCATGAGCTCTCTGTTAAAACAATCTTAATTAAATTATTGAATATGATTAATAAAGAATGTTTGTATATTTTGTACGATTCACAGATGGTCGGCTGTTTGCTCTGTTGCTGTGATTTTTAAGGTGCACTCTGGCTTGGCCTTCAGTCGCATGTTGAGTAGTTTGAGTTTTGTATATTTATTGTATTAACACTTAATAAAAATCTTCTTCTGTACATGTTTAATGCTTCCTCTTTTGTATAAAGTCAAATTTTTAAACATCCAGAGATTGATCTTGTGAAGACCCCAAACTTACTTTACCAGTCAACAGGTAAAAGTTTACAATCATTTGTCAAAAAATGGCAAATTTCTTCCTCACCTCCTGTGATATTAAAGTGAATATTTTGGGGGGAGTTTGGATTGTATTGGTTGGACTAAACAGGACATTTTAAGGTGAAGCTAAGGGCTCTTTTGACCAAATGACCAATTAATTCAATTACAAAATAAAACTAGATAATCAATAACTAAATAATCATTAGTTGCAGCCCTAATTAGAGCTGCGACTAGTAATAAATTAGACATTAACTATTAAATTCATCAATCAATGAAACGGTTTGAGTCATTTTTAAAGACAAAATTATTTCCAGCTTCTTTCCTCCTTTATAACAGTAAATTTAATATTTTTGAGCCGTGGCGAAAAATAACCTTGGACCTTTGGAAACACTGATCTACTGTTTTCACCATTTTCTGACATTTTATAGAGCAAACAACTGATCAATTAATGAAGAAAACTATTAACGACTTAATCAATAATGAAATGAATAGTTACAGACCTACTCTGGTTCCTAGAATAGAACTGAATATTTTTAAAATAAGAACCAAGAGATGATAAAGATGATCAAGACAAAAACAGAGCAATATGGCAGATAAATGGAGTCAAAACCTGTACAGACTGGGATGGGTTTAACAGAAATTTTCAGTGTCCAGCATGCTTTTTTATCTCAACAGTGAAGGTTTACCAAAGCAAGACAGGACACAAACTTTTTTCTTTCTAACGATATGGTAGACACATTTCACAATCTCAAGTATCTGACAGATAAAAAAAAATCAAACCTAAAATACAGCTGCAAGCAGCCAAAAACATCCTGTGTGCTTCTTACTGTTGGAAAAACAGTGTCTGATTTGTACACTTTTTGCATGTGGCTCCCCCTAGTGATCAATCTGAAGAACACTTTCAGGGTATGATTCAAGTACTGAGGTGGACGTATCACCATGGAGACCATGTTACTGTCCACTTGACCAAACCGTGTGCTGTGGTCTCCCATCACTGCCTGGACAAAACCAACATTATGTCCCACTTCCATCTGGAGAATTTCTTTTTCACATGTCAATTCAAGGACATTAAAGGTCACATGACTGTTTCTGACAGGAAAGGGTTGTGGTGTACTGCAGACTTACAGCCATGTAAAGAATTTGACACTTAGATGACAGTTAGCTATCAAAAATGCATTTTTTTACTGTCTCCTAACAAAATGTTTGAATATGAGGTTGAACTAAAATCATCAAACGTGAGACCACTCATATTGTCAATACTTTTTTTGTCTTTATGTTCATTTAGACCCATAAAACATTATACTAGTGTGATAAGGATAGTGATTAATATAAAAACACATCTGATTCCACAGCTGATGGAATTTATGCATCAGCTAAGCCAAGACAGTTTCAGAGTAAATGTCTTAAATGGGGATGAGGAGACCTAAACTGGTTAAATACAACAGAAGGTGGGACTCATTACTGAAATAAGACATCAGCTGTAAGATAAATATGCAGGAAAACACCAACAAACACCAAACAGTCAAAGCCTCATTAGTTTTATGATCTCTGCCCCTGGATATTTATAAAAAATATAAATAAAGAATTCCACTAGAAGTTTATTTCTCTTGAACATAATGTCTGATCAGTCAGATTTGTCAGCTTTATCGACAGCATCTGTACTCAGTAGTGATCTATCTCTCTGTAACATGAGAACAATTTGGTATTCTCAGTCTTTTTTGGCCATTTTCCAGCAGCTGTTTGGCTAAAAGTCTTCCTTCTGCAGCTGCAGGTTGATCCTCTTCTGATACTGCCTCAGTGTATCTCTTAAGAATAAACCTGCCATTTACACACATTAATATCACAGAGTAGCTTATTGATCTACAGCTGGGTTTACATACCAGTCAGTATTATTACAGTAAACAAGAGGAGCTTCCCTGCAGCCCTGCAAAACTCTACTGCAATCTTATGGTTTTTACAGTCAAGCGTACACAACCCTAACATAACTAAATAAAACTTACTAAAACAGTACGGACAGACTAACATTAGGCTGCTTGGATAAAATCGGCAGCCAAATAGCAGAGCATCACTTTGGATAAATACCTCAAATTCTAAAAATGAGTTACAGTGATTGCTTCGGCTCTGGGGTTGAGATAACCAACACAACAAAATCAAAAGGCCTATATCACATTATATTCAAGCCGAATTGAAGAGTAACTCATAAAATGCTAATATTACAAAGTTGTGTTGTATATGAACTGGTGTGTGCCACTACTGACAGACACAGTTGTTAAATTACCACATTTTGTAAACTCAGTCTGGCGCGGCTTGATCTTGTTCAGTGTGGAGGCTAACTTTCACATTTCAGTTAGCTAGCTCATGCTTTTTCCCTGTCTGATACAGCATCCCAGCTACACTTTGCAACCAGGAAGGGAAATGTGAAAGCGAGCCCGATTTCAAACTACTTCTCTAACTTTAGAGGAGCATACAAACATGTCTAACATTGTAATCAGCATATTTCCGGGTTGGCCCACAAAAAAGACGTCATCGGACGTTTTTGCGGGATGACGTGGTGACGTCCCAGTTTAATGCTCCCCACAGAGCAGCAAAGCAGAGAGGATGGAGCCGAGTTAAATGAATGAGATGCGGGCAGATAAGAGACCAGACAGGCGGATGATGAGGAGATGAACCCGGCCGATGAAGCACCAGGAGCACTGTTAGAATCCTGGTTCAACGCTCGGCTGAATTACGATAACAATTAAAGTGAACGATAAGATTGTAAATTAAATCGGCTGTTTTTCAAATGACTATCCGTACGTTTTTTCGGGTTGTCATTAACGTCTGTGAAGCTGAGCGCTCCTGGAGGATGATTATGATGAAGCCTGGAGTATGCACCAAGTGATTTCTGTCTTTTCTCCAGAAACACAGGAGATGAAGCCATCTCTTGAAGGAAGACGTCCACCACCGCAAAGTGCCGTTAAAGGGTCTGACTTGGGGCTAATCTAATACCACACTTGGTTGAAGGAATTTAAATTTCATGGCACCGCGGACTACAGGGAAGAGTCAGCAACTGAAAGTGGGATTTATGACCAGTCGGTATATTGAGTATTTTTTCGGCTGAGGGTAACAATCTCTACATGAACCGTTAGGTCAGCTTTCAGTGTTGTACACACCACCAGCAGCAGCTAACGGGTGAATAAAACTAGCTTATTTAGCGCTATTTCACCGCTTAGACTGCATTATTGTTTATCTCTTTCGACATTTTGTTTTCCTATTTGTATCCAAAAAGGCAACTTAACGAGCTTGATTTGGCCATAAACCACACAGCCTGTCCTGTCAGTTGAGCTCACGACAACGTTAATCCTCGTTTGTGGGTAGTTTTATTTAGCTAACGGTTGCTGCTGTTGCTAGTTAGCGCCAGGTTTTCGCTCATCATGCATGCACAGGCACGTTCGCTTGGATGAAACCACCAAACAAAAATGTACCCAAGGGCCTAACAACAACAACAACGTCAACACCAACAAGCCCATGTCTGGACTGGGGCCGTGAAGCCACGACAACCCGAGCGGCTTTAGTTGGACACAGAGGGAGGGAGGATCAACAGCCAGAGCTAGCCTCCAGCCTGCTCACACCGCCCTCAGCAGACCACCGACAGGATCCTTTACGACTCAACTAAAGCCACCAAAATCCAGCAAAAATGGGGTATGTCAAGCTGCAGCTCTCACTCCACATGACAGAGTTTGACTGACTTAGTTTTCTTGTAGATTTGAGTAGATTTCAGCAGGACACAAAAGCTGAAACACCCATAGCTTAGCCACCTGATGGCTAACTAACTGTCATGTAGTGCTGTCAACAAGAGAAACAACACATGGAGCTCTTATTGTGATGGAAGTACAGTAGCTGCTCATCATTATATCCAGTCACAGCCTCCTTACACTGATAGCTCAGATTAGGGAAACCAAAAAGAGTGGGATGTCATGTAGCAGGTGGTTGATCTGCAGATTATAATCGATTATTTGCATAGTTGTTTGCTCTATAAAATATCAGAAAATGGTGAAAAATGTTTTTCAGTGTTCTCCAAAGCCCAAGAACGTTCTCAAATACATAGATGCAAAGATATTCAGTTTACTATCACAGAGGAGTAAAGAATCTAGGAAATGACTCAAACTCTTAACCAATTATCACAATAGCTGCAGATTAGTTAAGCCAAGAGGATGCAATCTGATTTTTTTTTAAATAACTCAAACAATCAAACAGTCATTAAAACATTTGCAGATTACTTTAACAGTTGATAGCTAATTGCAGCTCTATCAGACATCTTATTTTGGTGCAGTGTGATTATGAGGATAATAAGAAAGACTTCACTGCTTGTTCCATGAGAGAGTCTAGTTTTAAGAGTTTAATAATGTCATTTTGTGCTGCCAAAGTGAAACCACAGCTCCTTCAATCCCCCACCAGACTGACAGTAACTGTACTTGGCTCTTGCAGGGCATGTAGCTGAACCTGTAGATGCATGTACTGTATGGTGACTCTCCTGCTCAAGAGCGACCTACTTCTTACAACCATCGTGGCATGTGATTGGTTTGTTGTCATATTGTAGTAGGGGGGGCAAAGCACAGCCTCTGTAATTCTCAAGGCCAATGGCTGTAATCCAGTCCAACAATCAATTCCTCATACACAGAAAGACAGTGTGTGTGTGTTTTCTCCGTGTAGCACTTCCCTCCATAATTAGCGAGACAAGTAGAAGCTTCTGTTCTTCTATAATAGATGATTGGAAACAAGCCGTCCTTCTCAAATTTAGCACTTCGGAATAAAACAGGCAATGTTTCCACTTAACCAGCGAGGGCCACTAGTTCAACCTGCTGCCAGCATGTTTTCACTGGAAACAGACGCATATTTTGGGAGCACGGCGATTTAGGTGTGAGCACATCACATGGTTGAATGGTGAGATAACACATCACTTTATAAAAGTCAACTCCTGTGATGCCAAAACCATGTAAGGCAACAGACTATTTTTTACTTTCATTGGCTGACAGGACTAAAACAGCTCTGGATAATGTACTAGAAACTTAAGAAAATGTGTTCAGTATGATCATCACAGATTCTCTTTGTATTCTTAATTTGGTGCACAACAGCACTGCAAATGACATTTTTTTAGCTTTAACTATTAAATTAATCACCAACTATTCTGATAATCAATGAAACTGTTTGAGTCATTTCTTTTAAGAAAAACAGACAAATTCTCCAATTCCAGCTTCTGAAGTGTGACTATTTTCTGCTTTCTTTCCTCCTCTGTGACAGTAAACTGAATATCTTTTGAGTTGTGGACAAAACAAGACATTTGAAGAAACAATGATCCACTTTTTTCACCATTTTATAGAGCAAAATGACTCATTGATTAATGAAGAAAACAATTGACGGATTAACCGTAATGAAATTAATAGTTGCAGCCCTACTTTGCCTCACAAAAAGCAACTGAAATATAACTTGACGTTTTTATTCCTGCACTCTGTAGAAACAAGGTGCACTCAGACATGCCATGGAAATTTGAAAATAAAGCCAATCAAAATATTCTTTACATATGAACATACAAACACACACTGTCTTTCCTCATCAATGACTCAGTGTATGACCTTTTTTTTTTTTTTTAACTGGAGGTTGTGCCTTGCCAAGCCCCACCGCCTCGCACTGTAGGTGGATGAAACCTGACAGGGATGCTGCGATCAGATTGGGCGAGAGAGCATTTGGTTTGGTGGGAAGGGAGGGGAGAGAGAGAGAGCTGGAGGACGTCTGCAGCTCAAGACCAGACCTGAGTCACATGGCTGTTGCCATGACAACACAGCGTCTAAGTTAGTAACGCTGGGTTATTTCTGCGAGCACAGACTGCAGCCGTCTCCCTGCTCTGACACAGCGTTTGATGAGTCTGAGCGATGACTGTTTACAGTTTTGATTTCTATCTAATATAATCTGAGCACATCAAACAGTGCTCAGGTATTTTCTCTGCAAAATCCAATAAATAAAATAAATAAAAATATGTATTTTTTTTTTTAATTTTTCTTGTCTTCAGTCCAACCTTGGCTTGACCATAGAGAGATTGTTAGGGAGTGTGGACTGCTCTTTCCTTAAAATGGCATTTTTTATGAGTTGTCTGTTGCGACAGTGATAAGAGAAGACAAAACTATAACTAAACTATTCTAACTATTCTACTAAAACAAAAAATATATTAAAAAACATAGCCTTATAATATATTTTTTTTACCTTATTTACTATTAGTTTGTGGAGTACAAATTGCCGTGATAACAATTTCAATCGCCATTACCCGACTGCACACCTGTTACTTTAACGTTGGTCTTTGAAATACTGCAAAAACATGGTCATTCTCCAAATATTTTTTTTTGTGAATGTTGATTAATTTAGTGACATCATTTTAGCCTATTTTTCTATACCTGTTCCGCATTTTCACAGCCTATTTAAACCAATTCAGCCTATTTAAACCAATTCACTGCTTCTCATGAAGAAACAACATTCATATTGAGCGGAAGTGAGCTCCGCAGCGCAGTTTCTCACGTGTGCCCTGAGCTGACTGGAGAACAGTGATACCAGCTGACCGGAAGTAAACAAGGACACAAGCTGTTGCCTAGCAACTCAATTGTTGAAATGCGCTGAAACACGGCAACGAGAACCAACGATAACCCACAATACAACCTTTACTACTTTTGACACAGAGCCTTGCTAGTTAGTTCAGTTCATCCGATTTGATTTTCTCCCACTGTTGTCGGAGTCACTGAACGCCCCGCAGTCGAGCAAACCGTTAGCTGCGTTTCCATCGCCATGGCAACAACCCCGCAACGCTTTTAAAAATACACAAAATGTCAAATGAGTCGAATAATGGCGCTTATCTTACCTTGTGCTGCTGATTCTTGTCTGTTCCCGGTGAGTCCACGGTCTGTTGTTCGACTAGTTCCGGTGAGTCCACGGTCTGTTGTTCGGCTAGTTCCGGTGAGTCCACGGTCTGTTGTTCGGCTAGTTCCGGTGAGTCCACGGTCTGTTGTTCGGCTAGTTCCGGTGAGTCCACGGTCTGTTGTTCGACTAGTTCCGGTGAGTCCACGGTCTGTTGTTCGACTAGTTCCGGTGAGTCCACGGTCTGTTGTTCGACTAGTTCCGGTGAGTCCACGGTCTGTTGTTCGGCTAGTTCCGGTGAGTCCACGGTCTGTTGTTCGGCTAGCTCCGGTGAGTCCACGGTCTGTTGTTCGACTAGTTCCGGTGAGTCCACGGTCTGTTGTTCGGCTAGTTCCGGTGAGTCCACGGTCTGTTGTTCGACTAGTTCCGGTGAGTCCACGGTCTGTTGTTCGGCTAGCTCCGGTGAGTCCACGGTCTGTTGTTCGACTAGTTCCGGTGAGTCCACGGTCTGTTGTTCGACTAGTTCCGGTGAGTCCACGGTCTGTTGTTCGACTAGTTCCGGTGAGTCCACGGTCTGTTGTTCGGCTAGTTCCGGTGAGTCCACGGTCTGTTGTTCGGCTAGTTCAGGTGAGTCCACGGTCTGTTGTTCGGCTAGTTCAGGTGAGTCCACGGTCTGTTGTTCGACTAGTTCCTGTGAGTCCACGGTCTGTTGTTCGGCTAGTTCCGGTGAGTCCACGGTCTGTTGTTCGGCTAGTTCCTGTGAGTCCACGGTCTGTTGTTCGGCTAGATCCGGTCCGATGGCTCCACGGTCCGTTCCGGTTCCGGTTTCGGTCACAAGACGCTCCAAGATGGGCTCACAGGAACACCCAACATATAATATTTACGAAGTTGTTGGAAGTCATTTTGTGACTAACAAAGTTTTTTTTTCTAACGAATCACTTCAGCAATGAAACTGTCGGAGATCTTATCCTCCTGCCGTAGATACACGTCAGCCGTTGCCTGGATACCAATTATGCTAATTACAAACGTTTCCTTTGCTGCTCTAATTATTCTCAGATATTTACAGCCACCATGGTAATAACCAGTTACTCAGTAGTTTAGCTTAGGTTAGCTTAGCTTAGAGCCATTCAGACGCCATGTTTCCCGTCATGATCTTAACGCCTCACCTGGCCTGAATCACACACCTGGTCTGATCACCTTTGTTGGAGCAGTGATCTTAAAGGTGAGCGCCCCAGAGCAATACAACAGGTTATAACCTAAGGAGAGTATTTATAAATTCTTTATCATGTTTTTGGAACTTTTACATTTCCAAATCAGAAAATGAGTCATCAGATGAGTTTATTTATAAAGAGGAGACCCTATAAACTACACATTAATTTGACCCTACCTGTAATTAGGATGCAGATTGCTGAATTAATTAACAAGGACTCAGGATTCAGAGAAAGACAACAGCATCATGAATTGGGATAATTTAACTAATCCTTTGAATCCAAGTTAAGGATTGAAATGGCGTCAACATAACGTACATCATGAGGGATGATCTGAACACACTTCATTTCCCTTCATGCAAACGCTGGTGTCTGCTGGCTGGAAGTGGAGAAGTGCTGATTTGATAACGTTGGCGGTCAGATTCCTCTGTCATTGAGACTCAAATGCCTCAGTATGTTTCATTGTGGAAAGGGATTATGGGCGAACAGTCGCTCACAGAGAAGCCAGATTGATCCAGACCACGCTGTCAATGAGGCGTTTAAGTGAGAAATTAAAGTGGTGACATCATGTAGAATACGACATATTTCCACATTAGATTAAAAGTTCATTCATGCTCTCTGTCTTTTAGCTGTAACACAGTCGACCGTTGATCTCCACCACATGCAAAAATGAAATTCAAGCATGCAGTGAACCTGATAGAGTCGCTGTAAGCAAATCATGTCAGATGATGACGATCACAGCAACCACTCTGAACTCTGATCACATCTAATTTGTCTGACACGCTTTCTTTTTTGCATAAGCTGTTTCAGATATGGATCAGTGATTTTGACTCACATTTATAGCAGCTAGGAGATCTCAATCTGAATCTTTTTTTTAGCAGTGTCTCTGTTGTTTTGCCATTTTTCATTAAACTCAGATTTCCATATAATATTTCCTTCCTTAATAATGTCCAGCCTCTGCTCTGAGGAAAGGTTTCAGTCCTCTTTGCCTTATTGGTCACTGCCAATCTCATTTAAACAGGTTATTGTTCCTCATATTTTATATTTTCCAGGCAAACAACACGTCTTCTATAATTCATAACATCACAACATCACCAACTTTCAGCTTCATCTCAAAACATGTACATATTAGATGAGATGAAACGTCATTGATCCTTCCAGTCAGTTGAAGACATATGAAACAAATCTTTATTCAAAAAGCTTTATAATTTTTTCTTTTTTTGTCATCATAATGCCAAAGTAAATTCATTAAACCTTTTTGCTTCTGATTGACATTTGATGCAGCAGAATAAACATCATTATGACACATTTTGAACATGAATCACTTTTAATGACTTCTTTACCCGCTGGCTGCAGAGGTTCATTCATTCCAAGTAATGGAGCGATCCTGGGATGATCATAATTTATTTGTGTTTTTGCAGGAAATCTAATAATATTTACACATTTATTTGATTTTGCACCAGACAGTCTTTATTTTATTCCTCAGATCGAGTCTTTTTTTTTTTTTTTTTTTTTTTGACGCACTCTGACTTGGCCGATCCTCTGACTTTTCATCAATCCAGAGATCAAAGAGTAAAATTTCAGCTTTTTAGTAAAATGTGCTGCATCGACTGAGACGAATCGACTCCTTGTTAAGTTTGCACAGACACTGAATCAAAATTTGAATACATCCATATGATCACGTACCGTCAGCCTCAGCTGTGCTTTGTGTTTAGTGCTAATTAGCAAATAGCATGCTAACAAACACGTGGTAAACACGAGCATGTTAGCATTTAGCTCAACTATTCTTCAGTCATCTGGTGTGAATCTACTTGAACTCAGTAGTTTCCTGGATCGTCAATGTGGCGACTAAAGTGTTTATTGTTTTATATCCAGAGTTTAACTATTATATGAGATCCTCCAGCATCATCTCCTTCACCTTAACTGGACTCTTTCTTCCTCACTGAGTTCACTACTCTTCATCATTTTGAACAGGAGTGAAGAATTTAAACTGAATTCACCTTTTTGATCCAGAACACTCAGAAATAAATCAAAATAACATCTAAAGCACATTTTTCTGTTCAGAGAGGACAGGAAATGACTAGAAAATAATCAAAAATATTAACGTGCTTTGATATTTTTTTTATAAAACAGTAAATTTTGAAATTCCTGGATAACAACAATAATTATATTTTATCATTAAATATATCATTTTGGTTAAATATCTTAGCACATACTGATGGATAAATCATTAGAGAAACATTAAAAAATAATAATCAGTAATAGTGTTCATTTCGGGCAGAGGAGGTGAACACCTGACACTGGGTGGAGGGATAATAAATGTGTTAAAGTCAGTGTTTAAACCTTTAAATCCTCCTGTGTGTCCTGTCTGCACAGAGAGCAGCCCATCTTCAGCACCAGGGCCCACGTCTTCCAGATCGACCCGAACACCAAGAAGAACTGGGTTCCCACCAGCAAACATGCCGTCACCGTCTCCTACTTCTTCGACAACACCAGGAACGTGTATCGAATCATCAGTCTGGATGGCTCTAAGGTGTGTGTGTGTGTGTGTGTGTGTGTTTAAGTTAAGGGACTTTATTTATCTCAGCTCCACTGGCCTCCTGTTGAAGCTGTGAAGGAGGCGCTCGGCCGGTCGTAGCGATGTGTTGGTGAATATTTTAGTCTTGAGAGAGGTGCAGGGGTGGAGTTAGCATGGTTATGTAAGAGCCTCTCTGCTGTTCAACCAGCAGCGCTCTGCTGGAAATAACTGAGGTCTGGAACATGTTATTATCCAGACTAACAAGACGTCTTCTCAGCAGAGAAACAGAGGCGATGTGATGATGCCACACAGTGAACTTTTGTTTTTAAATATAAATGCCAGAGGATTTAAACCTAAACAAACTCACTGAGTGCCAGCCGTTTTTTTTTATATATATAAAACAGGAAGTGTCTTGTTCCAGTGTTTTTTGTCCATTTTCAGTCATATTTCTAGACCCACAGAATATTTAGTACTATGACTCTGAAAACACTGAATAGCTCAAATGAAAGAAGAGACTCTCTATTTCATCATGAAAAAAATGTTTGTTTTTACCTTGTTCCATTCTTGTTTTATCAGAGGTAGAGTAGAGGACACTTTCACCAAAATCACCACTTTTTCTCCAGATTCTGTTTGTTTTGCTCTCTAATCTCGATCGTCTCCACTTCCTGTTTTGATCTCTGTGGTGTATACCGTCTCTTTATGCTCTGACTACATCTCCCAGAAGCCCCAACATTACTCACAGGCTGAGGAGAG
Organism: Synanceia verrucosa; assembly: GCA_029721515.1. NCBI lineage: Eukaryota > Metazoa > Chordata > Actinopteri > Perciformes > Synanceiidae > Synanceia > Synanceia verrucosa. Next base: position 22,852,992 of record CM056564.1, read on the forward strand.
CGCGATCAGCGACCTGCTGCTGAAGAAACACTTTGACGTATTATTACGTCGAGGACACTTACAGAGTTATTAAAAACCTCTCATTGTTGTGTTCAGTTCAGCCAAAGATTGTTGTTTTACCAAAGAGGTATTTTCAAGAAAAAGATCTAATAATAATAATATTATTACTTTGTGGAGCCTAAATATGTTTTTTCCCGTACTTGTGTCAAGCATCTTTTGACTCTCAATTTATAAATTAATTCTCCAGATTTAACTGCTCTACAATATTATTCCATTTACAAGCTGACTTCCAGTCGTTAAAGTCATTTTTTAACCCTTACAACTGCACATGAACAGTTTTTTGTCCTTTTTATTCTTCCATCTGTTTCTACCCATTTTGGTTTTCATAAAGAGTCACTTCCTGTCGCCCTGCAACAAGCCGTCTACTCCAGAGTCACCAAAAATACTCCTGAATTTATGAGTTTTTCCTGCAAATTTGTGATTTCCCGTAAGCGTTTTATGACATAGTGTGTCACGCTACTGACAAAATAAAAGAGTAACGTCACATCAGGCTGAAAAGCAGCGTTTTCGGCCAGCAGTGATGTCACTTCAGCTCAGGTATTTTCAGTCTGAACTCATCATGGAGAAGAAAAAACTTTGTTTATCCTGAAGGAAATAGCTGTGCAACCGTTACAAAACAAAGTAGGAAGTGGAAACAGATTATAAACATGATGAGATGTGGAGCGTCCAGTCAGGAACAACATTTTTTTTTTCCTCATCACCATCTGTGCTCGTCCCACACTGATCAGTAACATGAGAGTCAAACAGACATCAAACCCTCAAACTTTCCCACTGATTTGACGCTTTGCTCCACCCTCCACAGGCCATCATCAACAGCACCATCACCCCCAACATGACGTTCACCAAGACGTCGCAGAAGTTCGGCCAGTGGGCCGACAGCCGGGCGAACACCGTCTACGGCCTGGGCTTCTCATCTGAGAGCAACCTGGCCAAGGTGAGAGGAGGTGGAGCGTTTAATAAACACCACGGAGGAGGTGGAGCGTTTAATAAACACCACGGAGGAGGTGGAGCGTTTATTTCTCTTGTTGTTTCTAGTTTGCAGAAAAGTTTGCAGAGTTCAAGGAGGCAGCTCGGTTAGCGAAGGAGAAGTCTCAGGAGAAGATGGAGCTCACCAGCACTCCTTCTCAGGTAGCAAACACCGTCCTGACATCCACCTTCAAGGTTCAGCTTCAGCCTCAACACAGTGATCAAGTGTAGAAGCAGCACTAAAGGAAGATGCTACATCCATGTAGAAATATATATAGGTAACTATAACGACACCGTAAAATGTTCAAAAACAAAGTGATCACCACAGTGTCACGATAGCTTCTATATGTGGACTTTTTCAGTGTTTAGAGTTTTTTTTAATCACACATTTCACATTTGATAGACTGATAATCAACATAAAGCTCAACAGTTCCTGTCCAGATCCATCCACCTCTGTATGAAGTCCAGATGGCTGCATGCTAACAGCTAATCCTGAGCTAACGGGGAGGTTACTTCCTGTGTTTTGTGCACAGAAGCCCCTCATGAGCTCTCAGATATGCAGAGATCTAAAGCGCTGTGATGTGATGACACCTTGTGGCTTGTTTCACCTCCTATTCAGGCTGCCGCTGTAAAAAGGAAAGAGTTGTCAGGCAACAAACTGGGTAAAAAGAAGGTAAAACACGGAAAAGATCATTTTCGTGACTCCAGTGGCCCTTTTTCCTCACTTTTACCCCCCAGTTTATGATGCAAACCCCCCTCAGGTGTCTCCTCTGCAAAATAATGTTCCTGTCTAAACACTGTGAGCACAATAATGACTAAATGATATCATAAAGCCCAGTGTGATCACTCGTCCTCAGTCTATCTCCCTCTGTGACTTTATCCCACCTGACCCTCCACTTCCTCTTTCACGGCCTCACAAAGTGACAGTCGGCCATATTTATGAATGTCTGAGCAGACTCAACTTTGAATACAAAGATTAACAAGCAGATATTTCAGAGCTTCCAGAGAAGCTGCAGACGCTTAGCTTAGCTTAGCTTAGCTTAGCATAAAAACTGGAAACGGGGAAACAGCTACAGCTGCTGGTAGAGTAGCGCTAGCAGTTTCCCCTCGTTTCCAGTCTTTATGCTAAGCTAAGCTAAGCTAATATTTATCACAGAGACGCTAAACAACAACAAGAAAAACACCACATGTTGTTTCTGTGTCGAAGGAGTCGGCTCCTGGTGATCTGCTCTCACCTTTGTCCTCGGAGAGCATCAACGGTACAGACGACGAGACGAGAGTGATGCCGGGCACGCCTCAGCACAGCGAACCCAGGGCTGAGCCGTCCCAGAATGCACTGCCCTTCTCACACAGGTAACCCAAAGCCATGTTAACACAGAACCAGCGAACATGTCTTCCTCTTAGCATGTCGTTAAACGACGTCTCCCCCCAGGCCTCTGGACGGCATTAAAGCATTAATGTACCGCAGCAGCATTCAGAGACTTTTCTGAAATCCTCATTTTGTGCTGCAGAACGTTGAGAGACTTTTCCTCCTCCTCCTCCTCTCATCCCAGTTCATCCAACATCAATAAGCACTGGGAGGCAGAGCTGGCGGCTCTGAAGGGGAACAACGCCAAGCTGACGGCGGCGCTGCTCGAGTCCACGGCCAACGTCAAGCAGTGGAAGCAGCAGCTGGCGGCCTATCAGGAAGAAGCTGAGAGGCTGCACAAACGGGTAAATAAAAGCAGCTCATTGCTATGATAAAAGTAAACTTCGACCCATGGTGTGATGACGTTTTTATTCCAGGTGACGGAGCTGGAGTGTGTGAGCGGCCAAACGACGGTGATCAAATCCAAAAAGACTGAACTGAACCAAACGATCGAGGAGCTGGAGGCAGCTCTGAAGGCCAAGGAGGAGGTGGGAGGAGCTCAGTGAAGTTTCTACCAGAGGAGCTGACCTCCTCAGTAACATTAACTCTCTTCTGATGACTTCCAGGAGCTGGAGAGACTTAAAGCAGAGGTGGAGAGTGCCAACGAGTTTCAGTCTCTAAAAGACTCCCTGAAACAGAAACTACAGGTGAGTAGCAGTCATGGTGCTGCTGATGCTAATGCTAATGCTAATAGAGACAGCCAGTGTGAGCAGCTGAGGCTACGGGTCTGTGATGTCACTGCCAAGATGGAGAGTCACAAACACTCATGGTGAAAACTTGTAAAACTAGTTTAATGCACTCAATTCTGCTGCTGTTTGTTTTTATAAAATATACAGTGTTTAACAAACGTATTATTCCACCACCCAGTGTGCAGTGTTTTGGTTAATCCACCAGTATGTGCAAGCTCTGTAATTAAAAATGATATTTTCAAAGCTAAATTAAATTATCCAGGAATTTTAAAATTTACTACTTTACAAAAAAAAAACAGAAAAATGTCAAAGCACATTATTATTATTTTATAATTATAGAAATCATAGATAATTATAATTTTATAATTACTATTATTTTTGATATTGTTTTCCTGTCATTTTTGAACAGTTGTTTGTTATTCTTGATTTATTTCTGAGTGTTCTGGCTCAAATTTGGTCTAAAAAGGTGAATTCAGTTTAAATTCTTCACTCCTGTTCAAAATGATGAAGAGTAGTGAACTCAGTGAGGAAGAAAGAGTCCAGTTAAAGTGAAGGAGATGATGCTGGAGGATAAGTTTGCGTTTGTCTCCAGGACACGGAGTCCAGGAACCAGACTCTGGAGGCCCAGCTGAGCGACCTGGAGCAGCGTCTGGAGAGCAGCCAGCAGGAGAGGGAGGCCTTTCGTCAGAGCCTCCGCTCGCTGCTGGAGCTGCTGGACGGGAAGATCTTCGAGCTGACGGAGCTGCGAGACTCGCTGGGTAAACTGGTGGAGAGCAGCTAGAGGGGCGGAGCTCACCTGAGGAAACCACCTGCATGTCAGCACTCGGCACTGACGTCTAACTTGAATTTCTTTCTTTTTTTCACGTGTGGAAGTTTACACACGACTTTATGCATCAATGGTACACAGTTTTTGTTTTTTTGGTACACGTTTACAAAGAGGCTGAAGAGGCTTCACTTGGACCATGCCTTCCCTTCACTCTGGAATATTCTCTCTTAACAACGAATGATTTGTTTCTTGAACATCAAGCTGATTACGTGGGATTTTTTTTTTTTTTTTGATCCTTTAATCATGCAGACTTTAAATAATTAATAATAATTTCGAGCTTTGTTTCTGTGGCGTCACCTGGAGTCTTTTGTTTTTATTCATCTTCAGCCAAACAAACACTTTGGAGTTTTTCTTTAGTTTGAACTCTGAGGGTGACGCTTCGAATGTCATGAAGAGACAGATGTTCCTCCTGTGACAGAAATCCACGAGGGACCGCCAAAATAAATGAAAACAAGCAAACAGCTGATGAACTTTGTCTTATATTCTTATACAATATATGAGCAATACAAAAAAAGGAGCATCAGAGGGTAAACAAACACTTTCCACTCTCACTTTCAGGTACTTTTACTCCTCTCTCGGACACGTTTCGACCACAAGCGAGATTTTATTCACTTTCTTTCTATACACTTTTTTAAAAAATACAAATTCATAGTGCACTTGTGAAAATGGAGTTTGTGTGCGTGAGTGAATCTTTCTCCTCTCGTTTCAACGATTGTTTCCTTTTTGTTCGTTAATTTATTACTAACTGAAACATCTCGTTTTCACTTTATTATTGTCTGGTACGTGGGACATCAAGGTTGTTTTTTTTTTTTTGGGGAAATACTGGCAATATTTTTGAACTATTTATGAAAAAGATGAGAATATAAAGATGTGAGTGTAGGTTGGATTTGCAGATATTTTTCTTTTTTTTTTTTGCCAAACAGCGTTTTCCTGTACAGATTTGAATTGTTGCAGATGTTGCCTTTGGTACAGAGATGCATCAATGGCAGCTGACTAACGGTACTTTATTTTTTGTGGGATTTACTATTTGCCAAAAATTCAGCAGCGACGTTAAGATGAACGGTGTATGTATACACACCTGAAGAGCACTATTTAAGGGCTTGCTGTTGGTTCGGGTACATTTGGGAGATTTGAATGAATTTAGCGTTGAGAATGATGAAAGGGAAAAAAACACATTTGAATAAGACTTTTAAATGTTGATTATACCACATGCTTCAAACACAAATTGTAATTTTGAGTTTCTAGTAAAAGAAAAGCAAATGCAAATGTTGTCTTGTCGTTTTTTTCACAACCTGGTTTCCATCAGTGGAAGAAATATTCACATATTTTAATTTTAAAATGCCAAAAGTGAAGCAGATAAAGGGTTAATATATACAATGATACATCACAATTTATTATTTGTAATTTTGCATTAATTAATCAAAATCTACAAGGAGCACTCCACGACAACATGTTGGTGCTTCATTTTATTTTGAAAGGAAAATATAGATATATAGGAATGTCATGATAGGAACCAAAAGAAAAACAACCCAAAAAAAAAACCCTTAAAAATTACATTTACATTTGTATGCTGTTAAAAATCATTTAAAATATGAAGTTTCAATAAATACTTCAATACACTTAGGCATGCGTGTATAATTTTACATTTCATTACAGTATTTTAATTCATTTTTTTTTTCTTAATTATTGCACTTACGTTGTGATGGGTTTGTCCTAAAGCCAGTCACATGCATAAGGTCATAAAAAGGTCAAAGGTCACACTAGTGTCATAGATAAAATTAAATTAACATAAAAGGTTTGTTTATGTAAAAAAAAAAAAAAAGCAGGTGGTTTCAAGCTCATTTTATTTTTAAAAAAAGGGTCAGAGCAGCAAATATCTGCTGCTAATATCATTTTATGTCATTACAGATCTCATGCATGATGCTGAACGTTTAGCAACACCTCCTCTGGTTGACAGCTGGAGATTTTGGGAAATCTGCTCACCGGCTTTTTATCCAGAGATTAAGGATGTTTAAAAATGAAGCTATGCTAGTTAGCTTAGCATAAAGACTGCCAACGGGGGGAAACTGCTAGCATGGCTCGTCTGAAGCTCACTGATGAACCTGATCCATGTTTGACCCAAAAATCACACAAACAAACACAAACAACAACTCCAGTAAGTCAATAAACATGTAGGCAGTGAAGAGACTTTGAATCAAAACAGGAGAAGAAGAACGAAATATTGATATTATCTGCTGTTGTATTTTTCCTTTAAACCGCCTTATTTGCTTTTATGTATCTTTTTTATTAATTTTATTTACACTTTGAAAATCACTCTGCGTTCAGCGTGGATGCATGTTTCCTCAGTGTTCACACTTTAAATCTTGAGTTTCCCTCAGGATTAATAAAGTACATGTATGTATCTGTTCATCTCTCAGGTGTTGTCAGGGGGAACAAATGGAAAGTCCAAAAAGAAACAGCAGCCATTTTTCCTGGAATACCAGCACTTTGATATCAAGATTATAACTATTGTAAGAACATATCTTCTCTGTCATACATCTTTCCATCTCTTCCCTGTTAAAAGTGCTTTTTTCTTTGTTGATGTGAGGGTTGTTTGTACATGGAGGGTATATTCTTTTTCTAGACTTTCTAAGAGGCTTTATGGTGTGACTGTGTCAAACTATAATATCAAACTTCTGTTTTATCATATTTTACTTTATAAATAAAACTACATCCATCTGTAAGTATCTATTATTTTTAAAGTGAAAACGCTAAAAACAGGCATGGTTCATTTCATAAATACATAAATCACAGCCATTTTTTGTATTCTTCCCCCTATTTTATCATCTTGGGAACTATTATTCTTCGCCTCTTGTTTGTTAAAGATGAAGCTAAAATGTGAAACTGCTCCTTTAAGAATGATTTCCTGAAACCCATTAAAGGTCGAGCAGCTTCTGTCCACCACAGACAGCTGTTTCTTTCCCCGATAGAAGGATTTGTGACGTTGAGCTCCACTGATAAAAAAATCACTTTCTGCTCAATATCACAGGACGCTTTGCCTGTTTGTTTAAGAGGGAAATGACTCAAAAGAAGAGAAGGATGAATATCAGAACTCTCTCTCAGGTCGTCAGATAAAATAAAATGACATCAAAATAAATCCAATAAATCCAGACATGGAGGAGCAGGAGGGTCTTTTACCAGCAGGGGGCGACTCCACGCTTTCTGCACCATCTATCCTGCTAGATATCTGCCGTAAACATGTTTTTATCATCTATCAATAGGTTATTATCTCAAACAATTGACTGTTTGTTCTGTAGAATAGAGAGAAACGATCAATGTGGCGTTTCCTAATGTCTCGTTTCATCCAGCCAACGGCCCGAAACAGGAGGATTTTCAGTTTAAAGCGACAGAACGTCACACAGGAGAAGCTACAAGCTGACACTCATTTGATTTTTCACTGTAAACATAAATAAAACGCAGATTAAACAACTAGCAGTAGAGCGCCATAAAACAGATTCTGGTTATAATCTCTTCTATTAATACAGAGCATGATCACAGTGGGATCATTATCATTATTATTACTAATCAGGGGGAGGATCTGCTTCATATATTAATATGACATTTAATATTAATATATTATATGATATATTAATTTAATATTTAAATTCTGTAAAAATACTGACTCGGTCAAAACGGCATCCTGTCAAGTCAACAGATGGTATTTGTTGTGAGTATTTAAAGGAATAACTGCACGTGTTTGTGAGCTAATAAATCTATCTATGTATTATATTTAAAGTGAAAATGCTAAAAGCAGGCATGGTTGATTTAATAAATCTTCCCCCTGGTTTAACATTCTGCTTCTCTGCCTCTTGTTTGCTGAACATGAAGCTCCAGCCTGCAGCGCCACAGCTACTAAAATGTGGAACTGCTCCTTTAAGGACGTGGAAAATGTCCCATCCTGCATGTTGTTTTACGCGCTGAAATTTACAGTACAAATGTTTGAATGTAAAACACGTATTCAGTGTATTTGGTGTCGCTGTGAGCGAGAGGAACTTCAAAATAAAAGCACTCACTTCCTAAAACAAACCCATCACAGCAAAGCTACAGTACGACTCGGACATGTAGACTGACACGACGAGAGGTCAGAGGTTGTCTCCTCGCCAAGAACGCCACGGCAACGACGGAAAAACACACCAGTGGTCCGTCTTTACAAACGACACGCAGAAGTAGGAATAAAAAACAACAACAACAACACATTTCTGAGCAGTTTTCTGATATAAAAAGAAAAAAAAAAAACAAAGGGTTTTTGTTCAAATTGCACCAAGGAATCTCCAGCGGATTCAACCCTGGCTGCTTCCTGTTGGCTCCACGTATCCATATAAAAAAAAAGGACCGTAAAGCCAGACTAGTTTTCCCAGTCCGTGCAGGGGAGGCCTTCGTCCTCAGACTCAGACTCTGGGGAAGCCTCCTTGATCCTCCTCAGGGCCTCGTGGATGCTGCGGGTCAGAGCGTCGGCAGAGTGGGGGAAGCTCTTGGCGTGGCGCTGCTGCTCCGGTCGGGTCCGGACCTTCTTGAGCCGGACGCCCTGCCGGATCTGAGCCAGGATGTTGTTGCTGTCGTCGTCCGGGTCGGGCGCCAGGACTCGCAGCTCGGCCTTCCTCAGGTGGAAACAGCCTCGTTTCAGAGAGGCGAGCACTTCGTCCATGGGGGAGCTCGCTGCAGGAGACATGAGCATTAAGAAGCGTGAGTTAGCCTGACATACAGGGTGAATACATTTTAATACCACATACGATGCTAAAGGATGAACGCATCAAACCAGATGAGTCATTTCTTTTGATTTTAACGACAGTGATTCCTGATCACTCAATGAGAGGAGCCTCCTGGTGACTGGAGGAGAAGTGACAGGGTTTGAATACTAATACTAATACAATTATTCATTTAAAGTCACCTTTCTCTGCACTTAAGGACACAAAACAGTAAAAGCACAAAAACACACAATATGTTAAAAACAGGCTGAAATCAGGCAGACTTTTAAGACTTTTTTTAAGACCTCTACAAATATAATTTAAGATCAAAAAGGTCATAACAATTTCTTACAGTCAATTTATTTATTTATTATTATTTATTTACCAGGAAAAAATCTGATAACTGATTAATCTCTGATATGAATTTGTTATGATTTTTTTTAACACTTGTAACAACGTTATAAATAACATTTAACTTTAATTTCACAACTTTCAAGAACAAAGAAGTGAACTTTGTGAACAAAACAATGTGTAAAATTGCAGTAAATCTCTGAATAGTGTGTTTTCCTATTGGCATTAAATGCACCATCTGAAAATTTAATACCTACAGCAAATTTATGGTAAATTTAAGACATTTTTAAGACCTTACCTTACCCGGATTTTAATTTGTAATTGTAAGACTTTTTTAAGGAACCCTGAGGCAGTGAAATATGTCCAGAGGGTTTTTCATATCTTCTGCTTCTTCTCCAGACATATTCCACACATAATCATCAGAAAAAGTTCTCTTCAGTAGAAATACTAAATACTAGAAATCATGGATTTATTTCAATAGATTAAAAGATGTAAAACACTGTAGTGTCTGTGATGTATGAATGTAAAAAATGAAGGTTGAACACAGGCTGTAATTACACCTCATTAAAGGCTGGAAGGTTGGAAACAGACAAACCAGCTGCTCTTCTGTTCGAGTCCTTCAAAATAAAGGAGCTGTAAAGATTTGAAAGCTGCTGTTTTCAGTGTGACTGACAAAGAATTATCTTAAATTGACCAAGACTGAACTCAGTTGTCCTGAGTCTAAACGTCCTCACCTCTCCTCCACTGCGTCGAGTCCAGCGAGGCGGTCTTCTTCAGCTTCTTCCTCGCCGTCTGCAGCTGACTGCTGTCGAAGAATCGAGGGGAGAAAGGAGCCAGGGGGAGAGAGGAGGACTCGGAGGGGCGTTCACGATGCCTCAGTGGGCTGGGAGCGCTCTCCCTGGCCTCACCCTGCTGCTGCTCCTCTGAGGGAGGAGGTGGAGGAGGAGGCGGGGGAGGTGGAGGAGGAGGAGGAGGACCCAGAGAAAGAATAGATGGTGAGGCTGAGAGGGGAGGCAGCGACAGGAAGGGAGGCGAAGAGTCCAGATTTTCCAGATCAACTGTGGGTAAAGAGACGCTGTCGCAGCTGCAGGCGTCCGGCACAGGAGGAGCAGAAAGTTCTGGAAGGTCGGCGATGCAGTCGGTCTGAACGGCGGCTGAATGAGTGCCGGACCTCCTCCGACCTGGAGGCTGAGTCCCATGCAGCCGGCTGGACTTCAGAGTCACCTGGCCGGGATAACGCTGATGAGGAGAGTCAACAGAGGGAGGTCAGACAGGAGGATCGCTCCCATCTTCAGGAGAAGCCGAACGGGAAAAGATCTCACCTGTTTGAGGCTGCGAAGTCTCTCCAGAGTCCTCTGCCTCTCCTGACTCACTCTGGCGCTGCTCCTGGCTTCGTCGTCTTCACCTCCCTTTACAGGAAACAGGAGGTGTGACTGTGGTGCTGGATGGTTCATGAAACTCACACTGAGCAACCAGACCTCGACCTCTACCGACCTGCTCAAGATGCCTTTTATTTACTTCCTGTTCATCATCATTTATGATCGATAAGTTCTCGTCAAAACCAAATTTTACTCTGCGTTTTCATGTTTATGTGCCACCGTTGCTGCTCTTAACTTGCCTTATTTTGTTCTGTCACTTCATCTTTGCAGCTGTGATCCTGTAAATGTATCTAATTTTCATTAAAAACTAAAAAAGGCATTTATTTTTCATTAAATAAATGCTGTTTTCCTCATTTTGTCAGTACCTGCCTCTCTCACCTGTTGAATTGTTGGCAGGGAATCACCATGGCTACCTTGTCGCTGTTGGATCTTCTGGTTGTGATTGACGATACAGATTTCCTGTTAAAGAAGATAATGATGCAGCTGTTATAAAAGGCTTTCTCCAAGTGTGGCTGTTGACTCCATGGATAAAATCATCGTAGTTCACCTTCTTGTTTTTGAGGTAGACTTTCTTGGCAGTGATTCGTCCTCGGCGAGCCTCCAGCTGCCGTGTCCTCTGCTGCAGGACGCTGATTTCTTCATCTCTGAGGGGGGACGGCGGGGCGGCCGGATCCTCCTCACCCTTCATAGCATCGGGGCTCTCAAAGGTGTCGTAGTAAACAACTTCATCCTGTCGCTCTGGTGAGAAACAACAGGTTGATCGGAGAGAAACGCTGCTGCACGCTCTGTCTTTATAAAGCTGCTATAATGCACCTTCAGTTAATGAGCTGCTCCCGTCTTTTTATTATAGAGATAAATGAACTACATGTGGTACGATATGTTGCTTCTCTGTCTCACATTAATGCTGTTTTGTAAAAAGCCCCTGTAATAAACAAAACTAAATTAAAAAAAAAAAAAAACACTGAACAACTTGATGCACGTCACAGAGATTTTAGCAGTAGTAACTGTAGTAGCCATTAACAAATTATAATAAATATAATGGCTAATATACATTTTAATAATAACACAGAGACACTTTAGATGAATTATATTTTATAACTTAAATTATAAAATACACAATCAGTCAAAAATATATATTTCTGCTCAGCAATTTATTTTTACTCATCAAAAAGAAGAAAGGTCATGTAGGTCTATTAAAGGTTCAAACTCCACAACATAAACATGACACTATTGTAAACAGGACAAAAAAAATAACAAAAAACAAATACATTTTTATTTTAATTAGTCATTTTGTCAATTAAACACCAACAAATGTGTGTGTATATATATTTTACATACTATATAATATATTAATAAATGTTACGTTTATATTTTAAACGGGAAAAATGATACAGACCTAAAAATGAGCAACACAGTCCACATTACTGAGAGAAACATGATGTAAATCATCATCATCACCACATAAACTGAGTTTACCTGTGCAGGTGCTCACCTGTGATCTGCCTGCGCAGACTCTGCAGCTGTGCAGTGAGCAGCAGCTCTTCACAGCGCAGCACCTCTGTCTGGATGTCATAGAGCTGCAGCTGCAGCTCGTAGTAGAGCGCCTCCAGCTGGTCCAGGCGCAGCATGGCGTCCTCTCCGCCCCGCAGACTCTGCATCTAGAAGCCACAGCCACTTGAGTTGCTCTGCTGCTTCAAACCAGAGGGCAAAAAGCCGCAGGCTGGCTGATGTCACAGTACTTCTTGTCTGCATGCTCTGTAGGAACTAAACCTGAGGCAGTTTTCTCTCTCTGTAAGCACAAGTACTTTTTCATGTATTTACATATGTACAGCATGTACTTGACCCCAACAATCATTTCCAGTGAGTCATTTCCACTGTTGTTCACCAGGATGTTTTTCCCTCCAGAGCAGCATGTCTGAGCCATGAGCTCATTTTACCAACACAACCATGAACTGGCTCTTCTCCCTCTCTCTCTCTCTTAATGCATTAAACGTTACAGGACATCAATGATCCATTGTACACACTGACTACTTTAAGAATAATCTGATGCAAATATTTACTTATTAAACTTTTTCAAGATTTTTCTTAATCATTTCCAAATAAGCCACTATCCATCACAGGAGGAGTCTTTGGCCCGCTGATGGAAGTTTTAAGATTTTTACTGTATTTAATTGCAGTATTAAAAACTGCACGTCTGTGACAAAATTCCCAGAAATAAATACTGCATGACAGTTTTCTCTGCATTGTACGCACACAACACAATGAAATCATTCTGTATCAATAAAAGACTCCAGACTGCTGAACTCTGAGCACAATCTGTTTTCAACAGACCTCAAAATATTATGCTTATTTCTGTTTTGACTTCAGTAAAATACCTGAGTACTTCTGACAAACTCACTGAGTATTTGAACTTTCTGAAGAACTTAAGGTGAGCTAGACTCTGACCTTGATCTAATCAGGACTTTACCTCCTCCTTCAGGCCATGTTTCCTCTGTTCCAGGCAGATCTCCTTGGCCCTCATCAGCTGCAGCGTTTCCTTGGAAACGGCGTACTGCAGCCGCTCCATGCGTTCAACCGCCGCTGCCCACGCCGACTTGCCGAACTTCCTCTGGTCAGCACGCATCCGCTCATGCAGAGCTGCAATTATGAGATGATTTAAATTCAAATTGAAATCCATTTTTACTATTATTATTTCATCATTGTTATTTTACAGTTTTTTTTCTCACTATAACTTGTTTTCACTGCAGTAGCAAGTGAATTTCCTCCAATTAGGGGTGAACAAAAATTATTCTCTTCTGTTGAACAATTAATTGATCAACAAAGAAATCTTTCCCTGGTGTCAGTTTCTCCAGTCATAGGGATTTTCCTCCGGTTCATATCTTTGTGAATTGAGTATCTCTGACAAAACCAAATATCTGAAGCTTCGTATTTTACACTATTTTCTCATGTTTTAAAAATGGAATGATATATCGATGAACCAACTGATCAAAAAAATATACCTTTTTTTTTTTATAAAAACTCACCTTACAGTCTTGTGTTTTTAAAGCTGTGTTTTAATCTGAATTCTGTAACGTGTCTCTCAGTGAGTTTTAAAAAAAACAAAAAACACTTTTTATGAATACAATGTATGATTAAGAAAGTAATTAACAGAGTACATAATGAATGAGCTGCAGCCCTTATATGGAAACTAAAGCAGAGATTTTCTGCAGTGCTTCGACTCAAGTGAAACCTGTTCCTCGGCTAAACGGTGTTTCTGAGGGCTTCATAGCTGAGCTGGTTTGAGGATTAAAATACTTCTGGAGGAAGAGGGTACTGGTATGTGAGAGGCTGCAGATCAAAGGCTGCTGGTTTGAAATCATCCCTACGTGGAGCATTAGCTGCACTCTGTTATGAAGTAAACATCCAACTTAAAGGTTCAAAGGTCACACAAACACAAAAGCTCCTCTATAAAGAGAGGAAGTGCCTCCTTTCTCAGGCGTTTACCTTTCTGCGCTCGAGTTGTGGTTTCAAAGAACTTGACGGTCAGGTCTTGTATGGAGAGAACGGCAGCGTTAGCCTTCTTCTGCCACTCCTCATCCTCTTTCCTCAGGCTCTCCACTCGACGAGGACCCAAACGCTCCGTCTCCAGAGAGATCTGAAGGGGGTCAAAGGTCATTACAGCAGGTTGAACAGAAGATATCTGCCTCAGCACAGACGACAAAGTTCAGTCAGTACAGTCTGACACTTTCCCCCTCTCCGGCCCAACCATTTGGAGTTTTAGCAGGAAAAAAAAAATCGGATTAATCTACGATAATGATTTTTTTTTATAATTTTTTTTTCAGCCCTTTAACACTTGCAACAATAATATAAATTGAAGGCATAACACTTCTACAGCTTTCAAGAACAAAGAATTGACCTTTGTGAACAAAAAATTTAACGCACCAACTGAAAATTTAATACCTACAGCATGTTTACAGTAAATTTAAGACATTTTAAGACCTTAATTACCCAGATTTTAATTTAAGACATTTTAAGACTTTTTAAGGAACCGTGGGAACCTTGGATGCACAAGAAAGCATAAAAGAGTCTAAGACAAGTTCTGTTATAAGAAGCATATTTTTTTCCAGATTTATGGACATTGATATCAAAATTACATCCTCAGAAAGTCATACTACTACCTTTAAAAATATTTTGTCAGTCGATTTTTACATATTTTGTTTTTTTAAATGCTGAATTATCAATATTTTCCAAAAAACTGTGAGCACATCTCCAGCAAACACATTTTCAGTGGTGTTTTTGTGTTATTGTTTGTGACAAGTTTAGCATTTTACAGTTTTTTAAGCCTGTCGGTTAAATTAACTATTTGATTAGTGGACAAACTCAACTTCTAGTCGATTCCAAATTTCTTTGGCCAAAGACAACCCTGGTATCATGTCTGTGAGTTACAAAACTATTATGGGATGAAACTACAGTAACTAAACTTCCTGTTGTTCCCTCTCTCCTCTCCTCTCCAGTGTCCAGTAGTACCAGTGAGTGGCAGCAGATGGTGGTAACACTCATGTTCAGACATGTTCTGTTCCGAGTGACACTAACCCAGTGTCCTACTGAGCTGTTGGAACAATAAATAAACCTCTGATAACAAAAGGAGAGAGCTCTGAACACACTCAGGTCAGGCAGGAGTTCACGTTATGAGGCTCGACATCGTTCACATGTCAGCCAGAGTTCACGTTTCACCAGCTCGTGTCAGGCCATGTGAAAAAGAGTGAGAACCAGGGGGAAGCAACGCCACGTGGAGTCCAGAAAACACCCTCCTCCTCCTCCTCCTCCTCCAGGACAAGACCACATGGAACAAAATGTACAGGCCTCACACACATACAGCCATGTCTTAATGTCTCAATGTAAAACAGATGTGTGTAAAATAAACACCAACAGAACCACAAAGGCCTTGATAAATGTCGACCAGCACACCCACTCATTTCTACAGTGTGTGTGTGTGTGTGTGTGTATGTGTGTGTGTGTGTGTGTGTGTGTGTGTGTGTCTGCACGTGAGGTACAGGAACAGGGAGTGGTTTTGGGGTGAAACCCAGGAGCGAATGGGAGTTGAGAGATGACATCAGAGTGCAGAAAGAAACGTTTCTGACAGAGGAGGAAAACAGAAACTCAAACTCAGCAGTGATTGATCAGGTATCCTTTAAAACAAAGGAAGCAGCACTAAAACATGTCAATAAATACAGTGATTAAACCTGGATTTACTTGTCAGATTAGCCTGAAGGCTTCTGCAGCACACAGTGGTACATGCAGAGAGGAGAGAGAATAATCATCTGTGTACATCTATTTAATAAACAAGAAAACACTGTGAAAAAAGCCAACCATCTCCAGCCTGTTTACAGGGTTGTCAAGTACTGACCAACAAACACCATCCACTTCCATCCAGGACACTGCTGTTTACATCCTGTGTGACAAGTTTTACTTCATGTTACAGTGAGCTGTTAAATCATGTTCCACATTCACAACTTTCACAGTCATGTTGGGTTTTTTTTTCTAAACCGAATTCCAGTGTTTTTCTTTCCTGAAACAAAGCAACTGTTTTTGCTTTGTACATCTTTTAAAATACAATGCTAGAGTGCCATAAACGTATATATACGTCAAAGTTGTTTTTCGGCAGCTGGCACAAGAGGGTGCTCTCACGCAGCCTGTGAGTAATGCTGGGGCTTCTGGGAGATGTAGTCAGAGCATAAAGAGACGGTATACACCACAGAGATCAAAACAGGAAGTGGAGACGATCGAGATTAGAGAGTAAAACAAACAGAATCTGGACAAAAAGTGTTGATTTTGGTGAAAGTGTCCTCTACTCTACCTCTGATAAAACAAGAATGGAACAAGGTAAAAATAAACATTTTTTTCATGATGAAATAGAGAGTCTCTTCTTTCATTTGAGCTATTCAGTGTTTTCAGAGACATAGTACAAAATATTCTGTGGGTCTTAAAGTATGACTCAAAATGGACAAAAACACTGAAACAAGACACTTCCTGTTTTATAAAACAGCTGGCACTCAATGAGTTAATCAACAACATTAGCTTAGCATTAGCACATTAGCATGTGTTTACGGCAACAAAGCATCAGTTAGATGAGTTTGGATGAGAACAACTTATCTATCTAACTATCCGTCTAACTAGGCTGAATTTGCTTTTTAATCATGTGCACGCATTCTTCTTCTTTGTCAACAACACAAAATGAATTTAAACTCCAATATGAGGTCATGTGCAAAAGAGAAAAGTGAGCAGGTTCAACACAAAACCTGTGGCACTGGTCTGAAAAACAGGTAAAGTGGCATATTTGTATGAAAAAATGATATATACTATATATTTTGTCACAACACCAGACTGAATTCACTGTCACTCAGTCCTTGTCTTTCATTATTATTATGAATTACACTGAAAGCACTACTATACACCTAAATGTCAAATATACTGACACTTTGTTCATATTTTAGTGGCATGTAGCTTTGAGGAACATAAAAGTGTTGAAACCTGCTGCTGTAACAATAAGTAAACAATACTAACTTCACACCTGTACAGTTTTTTTCAACCACCAACTTGGTTTATAGTCTTCTTGTGTACTAAAATCAGGCAGGAAGTGGCGGGGGAGGATTCACCAGTGAGTGATTTCCTTTAACACCTCTGGTCGACAGCTAGCGGCGACAAAACACAGACGTGTCAAACTCTGGAAATAGAGGTGACGCAAGTTCCCGTGGTGAAGTGCTGTGATTACAGCATGGACGCTGGCATGGCAGGTCCTTATCTCATTTGGTTAAAATAGTGACAGATACTAGCAGGAAGGGTTGGATGGATGGATGCAACACAAAGCTACACATTTAAAAAGGTGAGAGTGAAGATGGCCAGCAGATATGTAAACATAATATGTCATTTTATGCAGCTGCAGAGACAGAGTTTGGTGACCAACTTAACATGCAAGTATTTCAAAATGTACTTTGATTAATCAACAATTGAAATAATAAAAAAATAACCTAGATTACAATCCTTAATATACTGTATATAATCATTATCTATAAACGTGTGAAAATATTTTATCTATTTATATATATTTAAATATTTATTGTAACAGTCATGATATATTCAATTAGTGGTAGACTATTTGCCAAATCAGGGTTCCCACGCATCCTGGAAAACCTGGAAAATGACTGAGCAATTTCCCAGTCATGGAAAACATGGAAAAGAAGAAAAAAGGTCAAATATCCTGGAAACAGTTAAGATATACATGTTTTCCATGACTGGAAAATTCATCAATCATTTTCCAGGTTTTCCAATTTTGCTTGACAGCTGGAGGTAAACGGGTGTTTGAGGGAGCGCCATGACAACCGTTGCCATGTAATAATGCAGCCGAAACAGTAACTGGAGCTCAGTGTGGCACAAAAGTATCTCAGACATGTTACAGAGGAACTGCATCTTTAATTCATGGCTGACCTCTGACCCTCCAGGCAACAGGACACCGACACAGCAGCGCTCCAACGAGCAACAGGGCCGTCCCACAATGCACCATTCACCAAAATACTCCTCACCTATTGTTGCTGATTCATTCAGGTGATCATTCACTCAGTGACTCAGCAAAGCTCTGATGCCTACGATCAAGGACGAGTTAGAAATAGTCAAGAGTGGTCTGGAGCTGCAACGACGAGTCAAACACAAGCTGACAAACAGCTAATAATGTCATAAACAGAGGATTATATTAAAGTTTCAGCCTCTCATTTCTGAGGATTTCCATTCTGTTGTAATAATACACTTAATTTATAAAGCACTTTTCATTTCAAAACAAATTTATAAAGTGTTAACGTGGTTGAACCATAATAAAAAACATCACAGGCAAATGAAATCTCACAATAACTTAAATACCCAAAACAACTGTGTGTGATGTTACTGGGTGAAGATTGTGACACTTTAATAGTCAAATGAGTAGCAGAGATTACAACAGATTACTGAATGATTAAAATAATTATCCTACTTCACAGTAAAACCCACTGTTTTAACTTCCCCTGTAAACACTCTCACCTGTCCATGTGCATTTTCACTCATTCTGTCTTTCCCCACATCGACTCTGTGACATTAAGCAGGATGCAAACTGCATGTAAATTGCAGCAGTCTCTCTCGTTCCCTCTCCACGATGCCCTGACTCATCAGTTTGGGAGAAACCAACCGCTTCTGTCGGCATGAGGAGGATTCATTTGCATACAGCTTTGTTTTCAGCCGTTGGATCAGCCCGAGGGCAGCAGGTGGTACATCTGGAAACTTTGTTAGGGGGCTCAAAAGACACCTACATATCCTGACTTTTAGCCTTTTTAGCCTCTAGTATGGCAGTAATATATAAACATATCTTTGATTAGATCCTCTCTGCCTCCTAAAAGCCATCTTCTATGAAACATCTCCAATTTGTCTTCAATACACCGAGGAGGAGGAGGACACATCAGACAACACTTTTTATGGCTTTTTATGGGATTTGTTGTCAATAACAAAATATCTTTTGAGAAAAAAATGCTCCAGTGCTACAGTGAATTTTCTTAATTTAGACCAGCCAAACCCAACCCAAATACCATGATAGTGTAACAAGCATTCATGAAACACACCCACAGCACTGGTTAGTTCTGATACGATGCTGGATGAGCAAACTGTGTGAGGAATGTGGTTTAGAGACGACAATGTTTTCACAACAACACTGAGAGTCTCAAGATGAACGGCAATCAATACCGTCACATAATACCAAACCCTGCTCTGTCCAGTTGGACTAAAACTCAATGCTTTGTTAGCTAACAAGATACAGCCGCTCCGCTTGTGTTATTGCACACAGCAGGTGGGATAAGCCTGTTAGTTTTGCCTCCCCAAACAGCCGGTCTGGACTCCACCTTGAACTGATGAAGCTATGTGGAAAGGACACACCTAAACACAGTGGTTCCTGTGTCAGAAAATACTCTCTTTTTCAAAGAAAAATACTGATTCTTTCACAGTAGAAGCACATCGTTTCTCAGGTAGACCACAGTCTGAATATGAGTGGACGTAGCCACGGTGACGACGCCGACACTACAGCTTCGAAGGACTTTGTCCGTCATCATCTTTGCTCTTTGCGACCACAAGTGTCACAAGAAGGCAGCGCCATGTACAACCACATGCTGAATAAGACAATTTAAGCAAAAAAGGTTATGATTAACTTTGATGAAGTGAAAAAAAACTGTGAGGGGGTTAAATCTGGACATTCACAGGGTAGCACCCTCCCAAAGCATCTCCTGCTCCTGCATCGTATATTGTCTTGTGTTTGGCATTGTTTAACAAACCTCTTCTAATCGTTTAGCCGTGATGAAAGCAAATAGTCAGTATAGTTTCAGTATAATCTAGATGAAGACCAAGTATTGGTCTAAATGATCCATTTTATCTTTACCTTCTTTTTGTATTGCAGAGATTATTGTGCCAACCCAGTTCAATGTAAACAGGATAATAGGTGTTAACTCCTCTCTAAAGTCTTTGTACCGTTAAATGAACATCATGCTGTATATAAGTGTCTGAGGTCATAAACTCATGTTTACAATGTTTACTGAGGTGATGAATTAAATAAGAAGGCTCATTTTCATTTCCTGTTGCAGTACTCTTGTTATTAACTGGAATATAAACTATCCCTGCTGTGTTGTTGAACAAGTGAGTATAATATTGGACTCTGACCTCTTGACCTGAACCAGGCCCTATGAGACAGCAGAGATTACCCTGCAGATTTACGTCCCTTTTCAAGCCTCTAATGAAGAAAAAGCAACAAAGATGGAGCAGAGAGGGAGAGAGCGTGGAAAACAGCAGAGTGTGCTGAGGCTGCAGAATTACTGAGTGGTTTAGTGGCTGCTGTAATAATACTTATGCTGGTTGTTAAGCCGCTCTGGGTGGAGGAGGGAAAAAGCCTCTCTGGCTGATCCTCTGCCCTCCACAGCCCCCAGATGCAAAGCTACAGGGTAGCACAGACCAGCTACATCATCATCATCATCGAAACATGCATCCTCGGAAACTAATGTCATTACATCGGGCTTAGGAAGCTCAATGGAGGGCATCAGCATGCAGAGCTTAGGGCTAGTGTCCCAGCACTAACCATGACTTTTAAAACACAAGAATAGCATTATAAATGGTGGAGTGGAGTAGAGAGACAGAGCAGATAGCCAGCTACACTGAGGTCTAAACCTACTTAAATCAAGACCTAAAACAGATGGTAGTTGTATGTGTGTTACCTTAATCTGTTGTCTGCGCAGCATTGCCAGCTCCCTCATGTCCCTGAAAGGCTGAAGCAGGTAGTGGTAGAGCTGAGTCGTGGCCTCCAGCAGCTCGCCGTACGCCTCGTCCTCCTTGGGGTACACCTCCAGCAACTCCACCATGCTGTCCATGGCTTTGTGTTCATCCAGCACCTGAACAGGAAAAACATGGTCAGCAAATTAACAGTCAAATAGATAACAGACAAATAAGGCAAAATGGAAAATAAGATTTTAAAGGGTACAGAGTCAAAGTCATGATTACTATGACACCTAAACAGAATCATGTTTAAACCTAATCTCTAAAATTAAGAGTTCAGAGTGTGAGACAACCACGGTATGTACAGTATGTCATAAAATCATTGTTTGAGAGGAGTCCAATGAGAATAAATCAGCTCCTACTGTTGCTGATTCGTACCATATGTCCTGCTATCCACAGGCTGCTCATTGTTCAGGAGATAAACGCTATCAAAACAGCTATTGTACGCACAAAACACAATTCATCTCCCTGCTCTCAAGAAACCACTAGCTCCAATTCACACAGAACAATACTTCTCCTTCACTTCTGCCTCAGATGATATTGAAATGTGCCACCTCCAAATCCCCGTCCAGAGCGGCAGATAAAGTGGTCTCCTCTCTGCAAGGCGCTATAGATATGAATAGAGACTCTTATATTAACTCCAGGCTGCTTTTCCACTGATAGACACTGCACGATTCAGCTCAAACACTGCTCCCACTGTTTACCTTGGGACAGTGTTTCCCTGGTAACCACTGGACGAACGTACACCGACTCCTTGGGCTAAATGAGCCAACTGCTGCCTGGGCACCAGCGACGAAAAGCTACCGAGTTTCTGTTTTATGTGTTATGCCAACTCATAAAGATATGAAAGAAAACCTCTGACACTGGGGTTTACTTTTATTACCTCCATCAAGGACAGAGCTGCTTCTTCATAATTACAACATTTCCTGCTGTAATTTTATTTGAATAGTCAAATCTACTTGATGGTGATGAAAGGTTAAAAAGTCAGGGCCTTGATGTGGGAGCTGCAGCAGGTTTACCACCGCTATTACTCGGCTAATTGAAAAGCAATCTGCAGCTATTTTATTATTTGTAACTTGTCAACAAAGATGCTCCCTAATAAATCATTTTGAACTGCCTTTGCCTCTTAAATGGACTTTATTAACAAACAAATACTTACTTTCGACCTTAGTTATTCACCTCAACCCCATTATATTTTCTGTTTCTCCCTGCAGTGTGGTGCCCCCATGGCAATGGCTTCCATCACTGTTTCGTTTAGTAACAAGGCCGCAAATGTAGTCCAATAGTGTGATATTAAATTTCAAGATATTGCGTTCTTTTCCAAACAAAAACACTGACTAAACATTAGATAAATGACTGAGCTACAGGGGTGACTGTGGCATTAACCGTACTCATTTCTCACTTATTGTCATTAAACTCTACATGATAAGGGCTGTCAAAGTTACCACGTTAATGTGGATTATTTTTTTATTTAAATTTCAACATTATTTCAACATTTCTTTTGGGGGGGAAAAATCAATATTAAGAAATTAAAAATCAATATTGTACCAGAGGAAAAAGTATTGCCATATATTGTCATATCAATTTTTTTTCCCCACCCCTAGACACAATATTAGTGCTTTCAGCTCTGAGAGGTTATAGTGCAAATAAATGTTCTTTAGCAGGTCAATACAAAATAAAACACTACCTGCAAACCTCAACAGGAAAGCAAACTGATCAAGTATCAAATTAACTGCTTAATAAGAAAATAATCAGTAAATATAGTTAGAGAGACATAAGACTAGTCTGAAATACATGTATGTGCATTAGAGCTGAAAAACTATTTTGATAATCAGAACTGTTTCAAGCAAAAATGCCTAAAAATTCTCTGTTTTTTAAATGTGAATCTCTGCTGGTTAGTCCCTCACGACTGTAAACAGAACATCTTAAGATCCTGAACAGTGAGTCACCCATCACAAGACATTCAAACATGCCACATTAAGAAGTCTGGAAATGAATGAGCAGAATAATTGATAATGAAAATATTTACTGCCATCAGCAGCTTTTACATGCCATGTTTACATTATCTCACATGTTTGTGCTGGACACTGAACGCTGCTGGTTCACACTCAATACAAATTTAGTTGATGTTTAAACAGTTCTCACACGCTTTACATTATCAGCAGACAAGAACAACGACAAAACAAAGCCATTAAAGTGTAACTACTGCCTGCAACATGTCACGTTTGCTGCCGGCAAGTCTGATTCTGTGAAACAACAGGCCGCTCTGATAAGGAGAACTATAAGTCTCTGGTCAATGATTGATGAACACATGGTCTGCATCTGTGGACCATTTTCCACTCATCTGAATTTTGGCACATTTGGTCCAGTTAATCATCACTAATAGGGCTGACATGGGCCTGCAAAGTTCAGGTATCAAGCCCAGCATCAAGAAGGAAAAATAACATATCAGGAAAAACACCATCGTTAGCGGAGGGAATGCGTGTGATACTAAAATATACTATGAACCCTGTCCTTTGTACTAATAGAACAGGATGAGTGAGCATCTTCAAGTAATGCCTCTACTTTCTTCTAATCACATAATATTTTAATCCCTGTCCGCATGGCATTATGGAGGAGCTACATGACGTTACAGTACATGTAGCGTGCAAATGTAAGGATTATTTTATTGATTTATTGTTTAAAAATGTGCTAAAATTAGTGAAAAATTGTCCTTTAGGTATTCAATTAATAGTCCAAAATACATTCAGTTTACTCTCACATATGACAAAGAGAAATCATCACATTTGAAGATTAATATTGTATCATATTACTGTATAAATGGTATTTTACTATTAAGAGCAGGTCATTATAATACCTCCAGATGAGGTTTATTAAGGGTGGATGCAGGAAAATGGAAACATGTGCAACCTGATAAAAGTATTACCTGTGTTGGTGACATCAGCTCATGATGTGTTTTTAATTTTGTGTTCTTCAATGTATGAGAAAAACATTGCATGTCACAAGATATTGAGACACTACAACTATTATTATCTCTCATTCTTGATTAATCAATGATATAATTAAGAAGTGGTAGAAGGTGTATGATGCTGTACTTAATAAATGTATAAACACCACAGTCTTTTCAGACTCTATCATGAATAAAAGTCCTAAATTTAAAATGTTGCTAAAGCAAACATACACAAATATAAATAAGCAAAATGTGGATAAGGTATCAACATTACATAGTACGCATGGACTAAGTTAAAATGACTAATCTATTAACTGATATTAAAGATAATCATCAGCTTAAGCCCTGCTGGACTTCACACATGAATCTGTGTGATGATCTGAGTCATTTTAATTAAACCAGGTGCAACAAACTGGGTCACATCTGCTTCTGAGCTCAGTCAAATACAAACCAGAGAGAGAGAGAGTCGTTAAATAGTTTCTTCCTGGTTGAGCCGAACCCTCAATCAGCCGTTTGTGTGTCATTCAGTTGAACAAAACCCCATCGGAGGTGACAGACTGCCTGAGGCTTTATCTCCTCTTATAATTCACACAGTCATCAAACAGGACTTTATACTTAGACGTCACAGTAGTTTCTACTTGTCACTCGTGTTTTGCAGGTAGGTGATATTTGGTAAGATGCAACCTCAGCGAGTACATTTACTCAAAAACAGTACGTGATACTCGAGTAGTTCCCCTCTTTACTTCTACTTCACTACTGCTCATCTTTTCACTCCACTATGTTTGTCTGACAGCTTTAGTTACTTTACAGATTTAATACTGTTCACCCACTTCCTGTCAGGTGAAACCGGCCACGGGTCTCCAGATGTGTTGCTGTTCAATGTTCAAAATACTAACCGACAGTTTATAAAGGACTTTAAAACACAGATCTCAAGAATGTGACAGAAATATTAATCCAGAGGTATTATACATATATATATATATATATGTATAATACATATTTTCCTTAAGTTAAGTGTGTATTTCTATGTTTAATTAAGCAAAAGGTCTGACTACTTCCTCCAACTGACACATTCACTACTGACGTCAAACTTAAGTTATCAGAAGTGTGTCTTCAGCTGTCTGGACTAAACACTGAAAACAGCTGTGGTGACACATCACTTCTTTAACTCCACCTCTAATTGTTCTCCTGGTTTTTTTTTTCCTTCAGCCAACTAGATTGTGATGCCTGGCCAGACCAGATCATGTTTCAAGGCCTGTGAATGTGCAGCAACAGATGGAGGATCATAGGGAAAAGGAGGGGGGACAAAGGAAAAGGAGGAGAATAAGCAGACCATGAGGCACAGTTATGTCCTGAAAACTACCAGTTATCCTAAAAATTAATATCAGTGTAATATGGGGCCGATTTGAAGAGTGTAGAAATGTGCTTTAGTGCCAAAATGTCACACCTGCATCTCATTCAAACTACATGAAATGAGCATTTTAATTCACCTCTTGCATGCGTCTCTTGGCCCTCTCCAGAGCATCCTCGTAGCCTTTCCGCCTCAGCTCGCTCAGGCTCTCGTAGTACTCCTCCGCGTCTTCGCACTCGGAGAAAAGCACCTCCGAGAGGATCTTCCAGCCACAGGTGTCCAAGGCATGGCCCAGGTACACCTGCAGCTGGTAGCACAGGGCGTCCGTCTCCCGTTGAGACACCTCCGTGGCGCCGAAAAGCACCGACCACACGCCGGACTGCTCCTCGGGGAAGGAGGGCAGACACGGCTCCAAGTCCGAGTTAACGGCGCACAGCTGGAGGTGGGCTGCCCTCAGGTCCTGGAAGGAGAACAGCCCGGCCCAGCTGAAGTCCTCACGACCGTCCCCTGTGTCCACATCATCCGGAGACAGCAGGACATCCACCGGGTCCAGGATCTCGATATCTATCACTTTCGGCGTCACAACATCCCAGGACGCTAACGTGGGGCTGACACACTCGGATGTCTTTGAACCGCCGGGCTTTAAAACATTTTTCTCCGCTACAACAGCCTTAGCTGTGGGCTTTCCTTTCGGGACAGAGTGTGGTCTAACTTTAACCCCCCTTTTGGCGTGTTTTTCCACCACGGAGGCACCGGGGGAAGGAAGCGGAACGCCGGCGGAGGCACCGTCGAGGAGCGGGTCCAGCAGGAAAGTAGTCCGCTTCTGCACGGTTCTGTTGTGGCAGGTTATGGCGAACTTTCCCTCGATGTCGTTCCAGGCCACGATGAAGACAAATTTGTGCTTTTCTTTTTCGTCGAAGACTCTCGGTCGGACGGACACCCAACCGGACTCTAAGTTATCCTCCATCGTGAATGACATCTCATCCAGAAAAAAAAAGATTAACGTTAGCTTAAAAAAAACTGACGTAGAGGCTAACGGTTGATGCTAGCTAGCTAATGCTAGCTAGAAAAGTAATATTTGACGCAGGTGACGCGAATAAAACCGACTATCTGGATTTAAGAGCTGGAACAAAGGCGGTCCAGCTTTGTTTACCCGCAACCAGCTGCGCCAGAGCCCCCCGGAGAAAACGCAGCTAACGTCGGTGTCCCTCCACACGGTCAGATCCGGTCATGAAGAAGTTTAAGCGGCCAGACGCGCTCGGACAAAGCGGCGCAAACGGCGGAGGGAAGTCGGCCTCATAACGACCGTTGTTGTTGTCATGACACCTGCCCGTTTGCCCCTCGCGCTCGGTACTGGCGAACGATGACGGCGTCGCTCTTTGTCCGCGAGACAGACAATGCGGTCGCGCGGCGCTCGGGCTCTCTCGGCATCACGTGCGAGTCTCTGTTTACAAGCAGTCAAGGTGCGTGTTGTCAAACCAGGGGGAGGGCTTTAAGAGGCGTTCAGGTCCCATGAGGAGAGTAGGAAATACCAAACACTAAAAGAAGCACTCAGAAATCAGCTCAAGATCACTTGTTACAGCAGTAAGAAAAACAGTAAACCAACAATAACTAAATGATAGAATACATATGTGCAATTGTTAATATTTATAACATTAAAACTGATTCGAAACACATTTTTAATGACAAATGAAATTAAAAGAAATACTATATTTAGACAATGAATCTGACTTATAACTTATGAAGTATGAAATATAAAATAAATAAAATAGCGAAAAAGTTTACTGTTTAAAAATACTGCAAATTAATAATAAGACAAATGACAGTAATGCGTAATGGGCGTACTTCACTTGGTGTCAAAAGTTTATAAGAATTCCTTTATTAATCCCTCAATGAGGGAAATTACATTTTTTCACTCTGTTAGTATATATATATTTTTCAATTGCACATTACACACACAAGTCATGAAACAAACACATGCACATGCATTAGAGGAGAGGTGTCAGAGTGAGGGGGCTGCCCCTTATCCAGGCGCCCCGAGCAGTTGGGGGTTCGGTGCCTTGCTCAAGAGCACCTCGGCAGTGCCCAGGAGGAGGAACTGGCACCTCTCCAGCTACCAGTCCACTCTCTACATTTTGGTCCGACCTGGACTTGAACTGGCGACCCAATGTGAAGCACTGCATTGCGCTGCATTTCTTGTAGGAGAGGTGCTGTACAAATATCGCTTATTATTACCACTACCTAAGTGCAACTTTACAGTATGATTTGCTTTTAATTTTTCACTTCTCTTCACACTTTATATTTAGATTATTTATCGTAAATTTTGTGTATTGTTGACATGTAGCGTGTAGCTTTTGCTTTTTGATGCTATAACAATATATCAATCATATAAAAAGTACTTTTTTACTATATATATTTCTAGATAGCTTTTGAATTTTACCTGGGGATCGATCAAATCGTATCTTATTCTGAAGTACAAATTATTTGTTGCTTTTACTTTGAATCATTAACCTTAATCTGCAAAGTTATATATGCTCCTATGAAGGATGACAGTTTATATATTGAGTATAATAGTATTTTGGATTTGAGTTTTCATGGAAAAAAAAATGAAAAGAAAGACAGTTTTGTGTCGGAACACTGATGACATATTTCAGCCTATTTATAAAACCTTCATCATCACTTTGAGGCATTAAAAAGGTGTGCACATATTTCCCATGTGACCTGAAGGCAGCACAATAGTCTCTTTAAAATTAGAGCGAGTTAAGCCAAAACACAGACAGCTTTTCAAAATAAATCCCCATTAATTAATCTTCTTATTCTATAACTCGATTATTTAAATCGAAATATTTGTCTCTTCCTTCTCAATGTTTCTTTTATTTCCTATAAATATCGCTTTTTGTCTGCCTCTGTCCACTGCAGACGTGCACGAGGAGCATAAACATCTGCACGTGGGCAAGTCCGTGACGTAGCACGCAGGGAACGTCCCTACAGCAAGTAAACGGGGACAAAAAACAGCTATTCATCAACAAATCGAGACGTGTCAGTTTTTAAAAAACAAATCAAAGACATCCAACAGATTTTTCTTTTCAGAAGGATCAGGAACAGATTTATATTAGTTAATATTCATGTGCACTCGATGCTGAAATTATTTTAATCTTTAAAAAACAATACTATATATTTTATTCCCCCAGATATAGGCCTACGGTATGAAAATGTGCCTTTTGTCAAAATAGTATTATTTAAAAATGTTTTATTAATCGTCGGAACATTCACAATGGTGCATTTGTAACATAAATCATAAAATAATAAAGATTAATAAATTTAAAAAAAAAATCTTGCATATGTAAATTACAAGAGAGTCTGAAATGCTTAACTTGAAGGTGTCATGAAGTGTCAGAAAGTTTGGAAACGTTTTAAATGTGGTTCAGGGTTCACTGGGATTCATAAAGTGAGTATTTCCACACTCCAAAACATAAATACATCAAGCACCATATGAATGTATGCTTAGAAGATAAAGTGATGACAGAGGGGAGAGGGTGACCCCTTGGGACAGGTTTTGGTATTACATGAAGGTGGATCATGACCCCTGCTGGGATTCTGGTTTTATTTTATTTTATTTTATTTTATTGCCGGTATGCTTATGTGGATGGATGTGCCTGTATACAGATTATTGTACATATTAGTTGATATTATTATAAAAGCCTGTCGCCACAGTTACTTAATTGTATACCACCTGTTCCTGTGTGTAGAAACATGTTAGGATTGCCATGTACTAAGCCTGTGGAAAGATCAATTAGTTGATTGTAAACCACGTGACAAACAGTTATATTGATTAAAAACTTTCATCATCTTCTCAGATGTTTTGTGTTTTTATCCACTAGATGGAAGCAGTTGTTGTTTTATTCTCACTAGTGAGAGAAACAGATGAACACTGTTATTTTCTTATCTCTACATACTTATATTTAATGTGTGACTGAACCACTTTATGCAATGTTTTACAGGAGATTTAAGCAAAAGTCTTCTAACCTTTACTGATTGATAACTGTAATAAGTATTAAAATATTGGAAGAGTATCAGATATTGATGTTAAACTGCGTGATTTTAGAGTCCTGCATATGAAACATATCCATTATAAAATATATAATATAGAAATGTTTTAACATCTTCCTTTATAGATAAACAATCATCAGATGTTCACAAGCTAAAAAAAAATGAATGGATGAGACTTTGCGGTAAACGGGTGTTTATTTATGATAAGATTTTACCCTTACACTCAAATATTTATATTTTATTATCAGAAATGAACCCTGAACAGGTGGCATATTCCATGGATAGCGTATATTATATTCAATAGTGTAGAAATTATATATATGGGAATATTTCTATTATTCTATGATTTTTTTGGGGGGTTGTTTTAACTGTGTGCTCTTCCAATGCAGGCCGACAGAGAGGGAAGGCTTATATTCACATCTTCACCATTCCTTTATCCTGTCTATATCTTGAATAATAATCCAGAATCCAAACAAAACTAACAATTTCATGAATGAAATGCTCATAGGTCAACTTTAGCCACCTGAACTATTGTCCTAAAAGCTAAAAGTGTTCATCATACAGGTGGACAGACCCATGCTAACAGTTCCCCTTCACTTCCAGTTTTTATGCTAAGCTAGGCTAACCACAGCCTGACTCCAGCACAGAGAAGAGACTGATACTGATATGATCATCAGAAATCTTATTTAAAGCAACTTTATTAATTGCTAAACATTGACCTGATAAATATATGATTCATAACTTCAATATTTACATACATTACCTTCTTTTTCTTTCTTTACAAATTGTTAAGACTGATCTCTGCGTCGTCTTTTCACACCACAGAACAACATTTTCTCACATATTCTTTCTGCATATTTCGACATATTATTAATGTCCGTCATCTCTCTTAAAGTGCTTCATACAGCCAGGCAGTCACTGTTTTTCATAATAAAAAGAAAAAATCTAGCTGGTAGTTTTGAGTCTTTAAGTTTGTTCAACCCTGCATCAAAACTTCAGTCTCACAATTTGTCCTGGTGGATTTTTGGATTCTTCTTCGACTCAAATCATTTCAACTTTCCTCCTCCTCCTCCTCTTCCTCCTCCTCTTTTCCCTCAGTGTCTACATCCTGTGCTGCAGCCATCTTCCAGCTGAGCATCCATTCACTCTTTGTCTTCTCGTCCTGCACCTGTCCCATGAATCTGGGACTCCGGTGCTCAGTGGAGAAACACACCACCTCGTCCTCGCCCGGCTTCCTCCAGCGACAAATCCTCCATGACTCCTTCCAGGCCCGACACTCCTCCACCACCTCCTCCTCCTCCTCCTCCTCTTGAGCTTCGTCTCCTCCTCTGTGAGCCACTGCCACCATCCACGACTGCTTCCAGGAGGAGAAGGAGGCATAGAGTTTATGGAACTGCAGATGGAGAGGGACATCTGGGGTGCGTTTGATTTGTTTCTTTGCTTTGTTGTCCTCCTTTTTCTCATCTACCTCCTCATGGTCACCTCCCTTCTCTTTTTTGAAAATTGTCTCCTCTTTGTCTGCTTCTTCATCCTCCTCCTCATCCACATCTGCAGTGTCCTCTTCTTTCTCTTGGTCTTCTTCTTCCTCCTCCTGCACCTCTTCATCTACTTCATTTTTCACCTTTTCGTCTATTTTGTCTTCCTTCCCATCTACGTCCTCCTCCTCCTCCTCTTCCTCCTCCTCTTCTTCTACTTCATTTTTCGCCTCCTTGTCTATTATGTTCTCCTTCTTGTCTACTTCCTCTTCCTCCTGTTCCTCCTCTTCATCTGTGTCTTCCTCTTCTTCCTTCTCATCTACTTCATCTTCATCCTCCTCTTTGTCTTCGTCTTCCTTCGCTACACTTTTGACCTTGTCTTCCTCGTCTACTTCATCCTTTTTGTTTGTTATTTTATCCTCCTTCTCGTCTACTTCCTCATCCTCCCATTCCTCCTCTTTGTCCACTTCTTCTTCTTCTTCTTCTTCTTCTTCCTCTTCTTCTTCTTCCTTCTCACCTACTTCCTCGTCGTCATCTTCGTCCTCTTCTTTGTCCTTGTCCTCCTTCTCTAGGCTTTTGCCCTTACTATTGTCTTTTTCTTCATCCTCCTCCTTGTCTACTTTGTTCTCCTCCTCCTTTTTGTTTGCTATTTTCTCCTCACACACTTCTTCATTCTCTTCCTCTTCCCCCTCCTCATCATCTACTTTGTCCATTCTTTCTTTTTCTTTTGCTCCTGTGTCCTCCTCCTCTACTTCTTCCTCATCCTCTGATAAGGAGTAGTACACATCTTTGTCCTCCTCTTCCTCCTCCTTCAGTATTTTATTGTCATTACTCTTCTCCATTTCTCCTTTCTCCTCCTCCTCCTCCTCTCCATCTTCTTCATCCACCACCTCTTCGTCTCCTTCCTCCTCCTTAAGTACATCGTCCTCTTTGCTCTTCTTGTTTATGGTGTCCTCCTCCTCCTCCTCCACATTGTTGACTTCTTCATTACCCTCATCCTCCTTCTTCTCCTCATCTTCTCCTTCATACTCCTTATTTTTAATCTCTTTGTCCTCCTTTTCCTTATCTATTTTTGTGTCACTCTCCTCCTCCTCCTCCTCCTCCAACACTTCATTGTCATTATTTTTCTCCATTACTTCTTCCTCCTCCTTCCCCTTGTCTACTTTGTCCTCCTCCTCTTCATCTTTTTCATCCTCCTCCTCTTCATCTCTGTCCTCACATTCCTCCTCCTTATCCACATCTCTGTCCTCTTGCTTATTTTCAACCTCTTCCTCCTCCTCCTCCTCCTCCTCTACTCCTTCATCCTCCTCCTTATCTTCTTCCTCCTTCTTGTTAATTTTCTTGTTTTCCTTCTTGTCTATTTCGACGTCCCTCTTTTCCTCATCCTCCTCATTTTTATCAACATCTTGCTTCTCCTTTTCTTCCTCCTCCTCCTCTCCTTCTGCATCCTCCTCATTGTCCACTCCTTCATCCTCCTCTGTATCCTCCATCATTTCCTCCTCTCTTTCCTCCTCGTCCTGCTCCTCCTCCTCCTCCGGTTCGATCCATCCTTTAGGCGTCCTCCAGGCCTCCGTCCACTCTGTGATGTCTACCATGTCCTCGTCCAGCTGGGATGTGAGGAGTAGATTTGAGGCTCTGTGCCTCCTGGTCAGCATGGCACTGTGTCGATGATGGGACTCCAGTGAAGCCTTGCACCATCTGTGGACATAGTTTGGGTTTTATTTTATGTGTATTATGATCATACTGTTTCCATAGCTGCAGTTATAGAGAGCTGAGTTATGTATAAACAAATGTGACTGCTATCAAACTAATGTAAAGAGGTTCATATCTGAAAGGTGCTTAACTTTAGGGAATCATTGGGTCAACCTGCACCGACCCACCTGAACTGCTGCCTGTATCCCCAACAGGAGGTCCAGCTCTGGTGACGCTCCTCATCCTCCTCCAGAGGAGCAGCAGACATCAGCCAGGAGTTGCTCCACCCGGGCATGAACACCTCGTTCATCATCACTGTGATTTCAGTGATGGAGGAGCCTTCAGCTGGTGTCTCGTCATCAGCGGACAGTTTCCACGAATCCTCCCAGTCCCAGAGCTCCTCCTTTTTGATGATTACAACACACACATTTAATAATTGAAAAATAGTGTCCTGGTTGCTCAGTGACCTCTGACCTCTGTATCTGTATCTCCTGTCTGATTTTTTTGCCAACAAAAAAAGCAGAACATAACCATAAAACAATAATTGCATTGATCGATCCCCACCTGCTCCTCCAGCTGTTGCACTTGGTCAACCTTGTTGCTGAGGTTTTGTTGGTAATCAGGCCAGATACAGTTCCACTCCTTTTTGTTCTGTCTGAAGGCAAAGTTAATGAACTTCCAGGTGCCAGCCCAGACAGGAAGACGATAAATTTCTATCTCAGCCTCTCTGACCGGTTTTCTTTCAAACAAAACCTCCCACTGGAATAGTCTCTCCTCAGAGCGCTCTAGCTGGACAGGGCTCTTCATCTGGACAATGAAGACAAAAGACAGTTTGACTCATGGTGGTGGTGGTAATTGGTCATGTTGCACCTGTCTGTCATGGATGACTCAGCTTGAGACAGATGTTATCAGTGGTGATTGATGGCTCTTTTTATCAGCCTCAACCCTTCCTTCCCCAGACTGAACCAACCTGCACTGCTGCTACTTGTTACATATTTCTAAACTTGAAAAAACATTATGATTTGTGCAGGATTTACAATGTGGTGCCAGTGATGACGCTAGTGGCAATGCTAGTGCAGATGCTAATGGATAGTGGCTACACTGGTGGCAATGCTAGTGGCTAGTGTGGCAACGCTAGTGCCTAATGGCAACACTAATGGGTAATGGCAACACTAGTGGCTAATGGCATTGCTAGTAGCTAGTGGCAACGCTAGAGGCTAATGGCAACACTAGCGCCTAATGGCAATGCTAGTGCCTAGTGGCTAAGGGCAACGCTAATGGCAACACTAGTGGCTAATGGCATTGCTAGTAGCTAGTGGCAACGCTAATGGCTAATGGCAACACTAGCGCCTAATGGCAATGCTAGTGCCTAGTGGCTAAGGGCAACGCTAATGGCTGATGGTAATGCCAGTGCCAGTGCTAGTGGTGACACTAGATCGGATGCTAGGGGCAAAAAAGAATGATTCCAAGACACCATGCACTAAAAACTTGAAAGAGTTAATATATTTAGAAGTCTGAACATGAGGAAATATATCACTGAATCACAAAACATAACATTTGATTAGAAACTGACCAATGATCCAAGGTTTATTTTAAAGTAAAGCTACCAATTTGTATCCCAGTACCTGTTTCCAGGAGTGACTCCATCCGTCAGCAGGAAGTTCAGCCTCTGATCCGAACCCCTTTGGCTTGTACTTCCTGTTGTTTGTTATCTCTATGGTTGTGAATCCGGGGCTTCTGGGTTTCACCTCTTTGGCCTTCAGGTACAGATACTTTGGAGGCTTCAGGCTCATCCAGGAGTCTCTCCAGCACAGCCTGAACACGTCCACCTCCACTTTACGCCTCGTCCTGATGAGTTTGGGCGACTCTGTTCTCTTGGGAGGAGGTGGAGGAGGAGCAGTCTCAGCTTTGGCTTTTGGAGGAGGCGGGACGATTTTGAATTTGATTTTAGGCTTGTTCTTTTCCGCTTCCTCTGCCTCGGTGGTGAGCTTCTTCAAGTCTCCATTGAAAACGACTGACCAGTGATAATTCCACTTTGAGTTAGAGCTGCAGATTCAATGAGGAAACAAAAAAGTGAGAATCAGATATCTGATAATGAGAAGGCACCGAGAAATTTGACGGACACTTAAGTTTCTAAAAATTTGTACAATTTGCCCAGAAATGTTTTTGTGGCAAAACGTAATTTGGAGGCCAGGCATCCAACGCATTCTTATCCTACAAGCTAATACTGTATATTAAACATGAAAGCTTGCTTAGGTTCAGGCAGCAAATCCACTACAGTAAGGTTTAGGAAAAACAATATGGTTGTGCTGAACTCCAGAACTCTAGGACTTAAGTCTTGTGTCTGTCTCTATTCCTCTTGCATGAGCATTTAATACTGACGTGGATGGGTTTACAGTGTTGTGATTCTCACATTTTCATTGAACTTTTCTGCCTCCGCTCGGCCTCCTGTTTGCACTGGTCTGCCATGCTCTGAGCTTTCTTCTCCCATTGGTCTCTCAGCGGGCCGTTGCTGAACGTCCGCCGATCCTCCTTTTTTGACAACATCCTGTTGCCTATGAGACAAACAAACGTGTCACACATGGCATGCTGGATTTCTACAGTGTAATTTATATCTCTCTGAGACCATCTGCGGTGCATTCAAGTGCTGCTGAAGAATCTCCAGACATCTGATACTTGTTCACTTTACTACGGTAAAAAGGCCAGACTAACAGTTGTTTTCATTAACAATTAATCTGTTTAGTCCATGAAAGGTAAAACAATGTGCTGCTGTATAGTACCAATCTTGCTGCAAGTCCAGTGAAAGAACAAAGCTGAATAAAATAGCCATTAATTCATACATAATTAGAACTCACAAGCTCCTGTGTTCATACATACCTTAAATACAGGACAGATAAATGAATGAATTAGTCCAGTTTTGGTCCAGTTGTCAGCGCAGTGTCCTGTTGAAGACTGGCTGGTTGAACTGTGACACAACTCGACAGGCGTCCCTCTATAATTAAACACGGGTCAGCAACGTGCTTCAAGGGGCAACAACAACAAGAAAACACCACTGCACTGAGTCTGTCAAGGTGTTTGGTTTGAGAAAATGTGATTAAAATGTCTAAAAATGTCTCCAGCAATGTTAGAAGTGTACTTACTATATTACCACAAATGTTTCAAGCACATAGATATCCTTAATTTTATGAATGGTAACCGTGGTAACAGGCTGTCAATGGCATCATATTCCCATTGAGCGAATGGGAATATGCCGCCTGCCAGAAGCTGTAGTAAATTTACATTTTTATATCTTGGTCATTTTTAACCAAATAGCTTAATCAGATTAAGATAGTCATGGGAATTATCAGAGAAACAAACTGAATGAATCCTCATAGACATCCTTTATCCACCTTTATTTTAGTGGTTTTAATCACCATAATGCTTGTTTTGGAGAGGAGGAGACCTGCGGATAATAAACTGACCAATGGAAATCAATCTCAAAAGTGATTTGGGAAATTATAACTACTCTGTAATAGAGAACTCAGTGTAAAATAGACTTTAATCCCTGTCTGCCTGGATGATGGACTCTGGGACTTAGCAGTGTCTGTGTTGCTAATGAGGCTGACTTATCCAAATAACTGTGACACAAAATTAGGAAATGAACTCAGGCCTCGGGCGTCTGCACATGATATGATACTGAAAACTGCTGAGAATCAAATAAAAGTGACCTTAAACATTTTAGGTTTTTCTTACATCTTTGAAAATACCTGGCTAGTTAGCATCTTCCCCCTAAATTGTGCTAAACTAGACCAAATACATCTCAGTGCTCGACTCATGCATCAAATTAATATCAACATTATATGACACTGAAAAAGTCAATCATTAAGATTATTTTTTCCTGTTTCTGTTTTAAAAGCAGAATGTTAGTTAGCTTAGCCTAGCTTAGCTTAGCGCAGTGACTGCTAGCAGAGTTCAGTTAGCTTAGAGCCTGACTTAGCAAAAATATTTCACATGGTTAGGAACTCAGCATTTCAGTTTATATTTATAGTTATTTTATCACAAATGTGGTAGTAGTAGTACTCCACAAGCGGTCCCATAACCCTCAGCTTTGCAGGCCTAGCTTAGCGCTAGCTCAGCACAAATAGAAACTGAAGAAATGCTAATCCCAACAACTCCAGCACTTCTGAAACACATCTGAAATTAACATTTAAACAAAAAATAAATAAAATAAAATGTTAAAAAAAAGATTTTTCAGTTTCAATTAATTAATTGAAATAAATGCTGACTCACCCTCTCTCTCTCACAGTTTGTCTGTTTACAAATAGTAATAACAGTTAACATTAAGGTAAACTATGTGTCCACCTGCCCGTCTGTCTCTCTTTTAGCTTACACTCACTCTATCCTGTATATCTGCTGTGTGGTGAGCTGCTTGCTATTTTTACATCATACGTTAAAAGATCCAGAGCTGCAGCGCTAAATTTAGAGCATTGGGGTGAGGCAACGGCAACTTGAGCGGCCTGGAAATGTAGAGAAGTGACTTGAATTCATTGAAAACGCTGAGCCAAAATCAATCTTTATTCAACAGGTGCGACAATAGCTAACTGTAAGCCCATCAGAAACCAGTGAAATGTGCAGCGGTAAGTGACACCATCCATCCATCCATTATCTACCACTTATCCTATGTAAGGTCGATGAGGGGGGGTCCCAGCTGTCATAGACACACCCTGGACAAGTCGCCAGTTCATTGCAGGGCACATAGAGACAGACAACCATTCACACTCACATTCACACCTAAAGGCAATTTAGATTCCCATGCATGTCTTTGGATAGTGGCAGGAAGCCATTTGAACTCCCAGGCCGAGAATTGAACTCTGTACCTTCTTGCTGTGAGGCAACAGTGCTAACAACTACATCACCAGTGAGTGGCACTATCTAAAATAAATCAAAGTCAAATGTTTCACCACCCCTGATTTGTTTGGTGAGTTTTCAAACATGTTCAGCCCCTCAAAAAAGTGATTAATCACCATCTTAAAAACTGTGTTATCTGATCAAATACAAATATATTTTCAATTAGTGCAAACAAAGAGAAATTGCAAGAGGTAAAGCACTCATTTTTATTTATTATTTTTATTTATTAATATTTATATGTTATAACTGAGCCTTCTACTTGGCCTTTGGGCCGTTCATCGGTGCATACGGTGGAATTAGGAACTTCCACGACTCAACCCACCCTGAGAGTGACTTGACGGGCATCTGCTTCTTCAGACCACCAGGTTGGACCGAGGACTTCCAAGACTCCGCCCACCCCTCAAAGAACTTGTCTGTGGTTTTGTCCTCCATCTTGAGAGTCTTGGCGGGAGCAACGCCTCTCTTGGGACGTGGTTGGGTTTTACCTAACAGGTGGCATCCTGCCCACTTCCTCTCTGGTTGTTTCTCCTTCTCAGTGTTAGCGTATAGATGCCTCCTTGTTTTGATCTTGTTTGTTATAATCACCCTGGGGTCAACAGGTTTCTTAGATGTAGTTTTGTTTTTGATCTGTGCACTGGCAACCTGCAGGAACCGATGAGAGTTTCCCCAAAGCCTGAAGGTGGCAGGGTTGTTGTTGAAGTTGGTGTTGATGTTCACATTTTTTCCTCTTGACCACATCACTGTATAACGACATGGATTAGGAGAGGACTCCACCCAGGGTTGCTCCATGTGGGGCATGGGGTTGGCGATCCTGAATGACCTTCCCCACTTAGATCCGTGTCCATTTTCAGTGGTGTGCTGCTGCTGAGTAGACATGCTTTTCCCAGGTATTCCTGAAGAACCACAATGACTCAGTTGATGGTTCAGAAGTGATCCAGCTCTCCATGAAGTGTTCCACTGTTTCTCAGGATATCTTTCCCTGAACATCCGATTGTCAAAAGTCTGGCTAATTTTAGCTTTGGCCCTCTGCAAGGAAATCTCTCTCAGGGGTTGGATCTCCATTAACACATCCATGCCATTGTCTCTGGACTCAGTGCTGTGCTCTGTTTGGAAGCCAGACCCCCGCCATGCTTCCATCCACTGGGTTAAGGAGGGTCGGTCATGGTGGAACTGGGTTTCTGAGACCATCCAGGCAGCCTGCCAATCAGAAACTGACCTACCATACCTCCTCTGTGCATGTGAATAATCAGGATGGTGGGAAACCACACTGGTCTGCACTCTACCTTGCTCAGGTTGTGATTGGCGCTGGTGTCTTGAGAACCTCCATGATTCTACCCAACTGCGCTCCCCAGTCGGCCCATTTTTGGGCAGTTCCACAGGCGCAAAGTGGTTCTGGTCCCATGCACGATCCACACGGATCTGGGGCATGTTGGTCCAACGCTGCTGCCAGTGTTCCGGCTCCTGATGCAAGGGCCTACAGGTGAATTTCCATGAGTTTTTCCATTCTGAGGCAGTGGGCTTCCTGTCTCCTCCTTCCTCAGATGCCCTGAAAGGCCTCAAAGGGTCAGGCCTCATTCGTCTTCTTTCCATTCTCATCCTGTGTTTCAGTGTCTTCCAGGAGTCCTTCCACTCTGATTTTGCATTTTCCAAATATTTCAGATGAAGCAGCTTAGATTGGGTGAAGTCTCTCCTTGGGTGATAGATAACATCATGTTTCAGGTGTTCATAGTCTGACCTCTCTGACGGTGAACCCTTTGGGTTGTTCACCACCTTCTGAGCCTCCAACCCAGTCTCCAATCTTGGCAAAGAGGCCTTTAGGATTTTCTCCATTTCATCACATGGTTTAGAGTTGTTTTTGGTCACCTGCCACGACTTGCTCCACTCGGACAGAGTCTGATATTCATTGCAGAGCTGCAAGTAAAGATCTCTTTGCTTCTGCTCATGAGACACAAGCATGACTCTGTGGATATGTGTCTCTCTCAGCCAGCTGTAATCATCATTGCCGTGCTCTTGCTTCAGTAAGGAATCAGAATTCTTGTGGTTGTTGAAGACCGCCATAGATGCTCTCCATGAATCAACCCACTCTGGGTTGTAAGACTTCTTAACTTGGGGCAACTTGTTGCAACCGTAGTGGTTGATAAGCCTCCAGCATTCTTCCCACTTGGAGCTAATCTCTTTATCCTTATCTTGCTTTTTACCAATAGACACATTCATCAAGCCATCGCTTGGCCCAGAATCATGATCCTGCTGACTTGCTGGCTTGGTGGATCTCCATGAATCTCTCCACTCTGATGAGCACAGGGCTTCATTATGGTGCTGAGTTTCCACCAGCATGGTGAAGAATCTGGATTTGCCATCATTTTCTCCATTTGCAGAGGATACATCCTCCTTCTTATTGCTTTTGTCTGATTTTCTCCAGGACATCTGCCATTCGTCAGTGGATAGACCCAAGTCAAACTCTTGTAATTCCACAGCCTTATAGTCAGGTTTCTTCCAAAGATGAAGGGTACGAGGATCCATTAAGTTGGGTCCGTTTAGCCAGGGCTTGCCTGCTTCAGAGTAAGGCTGATGGGTAGCAAACATCCAGCAGTGGCCCCAGATTGGTTTAGTTTCCGCATCCTCCACAGGCAAGGATTTGTTGTACTTCCATGACTTCCCCCACACCATAGCAGAAGGTTGAGTTTGTTTGATAAACATGAGTAATCGTAGCCTTTTAAAACTCTTGTCCTGGCCCTTTTTGTCCTTGTAGTTGGAGGCTGGAGTTGAGAAGCCTCTGCTTTGTCCTCCTACTCTACCGAGTGAACCTGAACCTGCACCACGAGGAAGAGTCGGAGGAACCTGCGGTAGCTTGCTCTTCCAGATATCATTGTTTTCGGTCTGATTATGAGCAGGTTTGGGTTTTCTCTCCACTCTTTTGTAGCCTCCCTGTCTGGCAGCCAAACGATTTGCCCAGTCCTGGTTAATACTGTGGAAAGGACACAGAAGAAAAATGGTTAAAATTCATATCTCTTACTAAACTTAACTTTAACACTTCTTGGTAACCCTTTAATGGTGACCTCATTCTTGCATTTGCTACGCTTTTGTTTTACATCAATAATACATCAATATTACACGAGAATTTACATGCAGGTCTAAAATAATGGACCTATATTGCCATCTTTTGGCCACGGCGTCATGACTTTCAGTTGCTAATATTGGTCATAAATGTAGTGTGAGGATGGCAGGAGGCATGACTGTGCTGTTTATATTTAGGTGACACTGTGCAGGGTGATGTTATACTTACTTACAGTAAAAATAGTGACTGACAGTCCTTCA
The DNA here is from genome assembly GCA_029721515.1 of Synanceia verrucosa. Lineage (NCBI taxonomy): Eukaryota > Metazoa > Chordata > Actinopteri > Perciformes > Synanceiidae > Synanceia > Synanceia verrucosa. The sequence continues at coordinate 22,893,423 of CM056564.1, forward strand.
GTGATCTGTTTACATGGACTGATCTGCTGCTATAGGTCAATAGGTCAATAGGCCTTTCTCACAGCAGACGTTTGACTTGTCGTCATAGTTGGAAAAGGACAGTTGTTACTAATAACACTAACAATGTCTTTTAACTCTTTGAGTGCCAAGGACGTGTATTTACGTCCTTTAAAATACAACGCTTGCATGCCACAAACGTATATATATACGTTTGTGGCATGCAAGCGTTGTATTTTTTTTTTTTTTTTACTTTTGGTTTTTCGGCAGCGGGGACGCAAGCACTCTCACACAGCCTGTGAGTAATGTTGGGGCTTCTGGGAGATATAGTCAGAGCATAAAGAGATGGTATACGCCACAGAGATCAAAACAGGAAGTGGAGATGATCGAGATTAGAGAGCAAAACAAACAGAATCTGGAGAAAAAGTGGTGATTTTGGTGAAAGTGTCCTCTACTCTACCTCTGATAAAACAAGAATGGAACAAGGTAAAAACAAACATTTTTTTCATGATGAAATAGAGAGTCTCTTCTTTCATTTGAGCTATTCAGTGTTTTCAGAGATATAGTACAAAATATTCTGTGGGTCTAGAAATATGACTCAAAATGGACAAAAATGCTGGCACATTTTTAAAAAAGGGCTGGCACTCAGTGAGTTAATGTTGTTTTAATGAAACAAGATCAATGTAATCCAAAAAACACTTCACTTTCTTGAATTGCTGAGGAAAAATTTTGTTTGAGATTTGGTGGGGCATGGTTCATTTCTTTACTGACTAAAAGATGTGTAAAAATTTCCTTCAGGATTAATAAAGTTTTATCATACCTTATCTTATCTTATCTTATATACATTTTTGTTAGTTTTAATTAGTCTCTAATGGAGTGCAATAATGGATCATATATTTGGTTAAATCAAAACAATGGCTATCTGGAAGGTAGGAAATCGATCTACAAACTACAAATTTCTACTTTATAGAAATGCTTACTAGTTCTGTAAAGTACTGTGGTGCTGTTCCTGTTGGCTTTAAAATGCTTCATGTTGTACTGATTATCCTTAATGCTATTTGAGGTCCCTCAGTTTTGAGGGTTGACTGTAAAATAAAAACTATTTGTGTCTCGTTGCTCATTACTGCTGCCTATAAAGCTGTCAAGCTGTCCAAAGAGATGTGACTCAGTGCTTTCTAGTGAATATAGCTCATGATTGAGCCCTGAGCTAACCTTTCAGCATGGTTGGATCACATTTCCCTCCCTAACTTTTGCATTTGTTAGCAGATCTCAGAGAAACGTCCATTCATGTGTAACGATTAAATAAAAAAACTGAGGCAGAGGAAACATCTAGATCAGTTGTAATCGAAAGCGACAGAAAAAAAGATCAAAGTACTGCAAAATGAGATAAAAAAAGTATTCACAGAAGTCAATCAACTAATTGAAATGCACCTGTTGCACAAGTTTCATGTATTTTTATTCTGTTTAATTAGTAGTATTTTCAATTTCATGACACAAGAGGTGCTTTTCAGTTTTATTTTGTTCAGTCTTTGGAAGTGTTTCTTATTTTTATAATAACCAGCAGGTAGATAAAGATAAGAATTAGAGTCATACTGAATATTAACATGAAAGCGACAATAATTTTTGTGTTTTCCTGATTGATGTAGATTGTGTCTGCTCATAAAGTTGATAAAGATAATAATTAGTACATATATTTGTATTGTTTTTATTCTAAATAGTTGAAATAACATGACGCCAAGCGAGGAGAGGAAGGGGACTGAAGTGGAAAAATTAAAAGTAGATGCACCTGGTAAACTGGATTCAGAGTCCAGTTTTACCTGCATTAATCTGTATGGTTTATGTATGGAAGTATGAAGGTCAGTGTCATGTCCAAACTGATGAAATAAATTAAATTAAAATAAAAGATATTCAGTAATTCAGCTATGAATAAATTATAACAAAAATACACTGACATAAATAAAAAATAGTACTCTCCTGACACATTTCCTGTCACTCTACTACTATTACTAGAAGTGGCTACTATCTGTTAAACATGTAAAATATGATTATATGGAGATTAAGCTTTATTAACAATCAGAAGAGGTGATATTTACACCTACTCGCACACTGACTTGTGTATTGTCATGTATTCTTTTTAAGCTCAGCATGCTGGTCCTTACGATGGCAGAGCGCTCTTCACTATTCGTTCCTGCTCCAGCTGCAGCTTCAACTCTTGATCTCTTGCTCTGATCTCCCAGACGTTCCTCATGATGGAGGCGTCGCAGCCGACCACCTCTGGGTTCTTCTCGTTAGACATCTTTCAACTCCCTCCCTGCACAGACACAGAAGGAAGTTATTCTTTCATCCATAGACTGATATTACTGGTCATATCCTGGAGGTGATGTACCTTCTGGTGGTGATGCTCTGTATGATCTGTGTGCAGGCGGCTCCGCTTCTATATACTGTCACCCTGAGAGTCATTAACCTGCTGCTGGATGTCTGAGGGGCCGTCCTAACTAAATATATCACCTTCCAGCACATCCTTCCTCTGCAAACACATGCCTACAACATATGGTCGCTTTAGTAACCTAAGACCTGGCCTACATTTACTGCTCGTCCTGTCCTATAAGTCATGACCTCACTCACAAATCTATTGCAAAAAATACAGGAAGATTAGTCTTCACCAGGTGTAGTTTATCATTATTATTGTAGTATTGCTTGTTTTTTTCAGATTTGCCTGATTGGACATTTAAAAATCCACCAAGAAAGAGACTTACACAGTACACAGATAGTTTAGATAGCAGTGCAAATAATGTGTAAGTATGCAGAAATGTCACTTTATGTGCAAATAAACTGTGCAAATAGGCAGAGATGTCCATTTATGCTGTGGTTCCTGTCAATCAAATGTCACATCGTCAGTTTCGGTTCCTCACGTGCAGATCTGAGATCTTGATAACGGGGAATTCTCTGATGATCCATACCTGTCATAGTTTCTGTTTATCTCCTGCAGTCTGTCAGTCGTTGTTTTCTTCTCTGCTTTTGCTTTTATACAGAATTGCCTCGTCATCCACAAACATTGACAAACACAAAGCTAACAAAGTGGGTCAGCTGCACACCAGGAGGATGGTACTGACAGGATATTCTTCAGAATTTTTAGTCAAATTAAAATACTGTTGTTGTCAAAGAGCATCCTAGTCTGTGGGATTTCAGTTATACTGGTGATTTATGTCCTTTATTGCATGTCCATTGTAATCTCTGTGGTAATATTCTTTAGTTTGCTTCCTGAGCTTCTTACATGCCAAAAGAGACCTGTTTTATGGTTTTTTCACCAAGGAAAGTGAAAATAAAAATCATGATATATTGTTAAAAGGCATCATCACAAATAATTAACTAATAATTATATTTTTTATTAATAGTTTTTTTAAATATTTGTATTAATTCCATTTTTATTATATTTATCATGATTTTAAATCATTTTTTATTATTAGTTTTATAAATAACATTTCATACTTATATACTGGCAAATATGTTGTGGGTTTAGGTAAAAAGAAATAATGAATGTTTCCACTTTTTTGAACAAATTTGAACTCAAACGTGGATTTGATGGACAGTTTGGGGTTGTGATGCCACCCTTAGTAAACTTTATGAGTGACTTGTGTTGTCAGAGATGGGATGAGGGAGCAGCAACAGAAACTAAAAATCAGCCTGAACAGAATGTCCTAATGTATGACCCATATTCTCAAACATACACAGGATATCATGAGCAGTGATATAGACAGTTATACTGGCTCCATATGGTGCTGCTGGTAAAAATAGAGCTGTACAGTTTGTCCTGTGTCTCATCTGTGACAGGAAAGTTATGATCCAGACTCTCAGACTTTAGTGAAAATCTAACATAAAAAAGCTATACTTATGACTGAACATAGTTTATGAAACTAAGGTTCGCTCATATTAACAATGAAGTGATGACTTATTGGCTCAGCCTGTTAATCAGGAGTGGCAACGGTCCAGTCTAGAAGTGACAATTGGATGGACTTTTCTGCACCATTTTCATGTTACGTCAGCTGGGAAAAAAGTTCTAGAAGTTTGTTTCATGGACAGTTTACCCCAATATTCAGGAAACCACTGTGGTGGGCACGCTATCCTCTTTCATGCTAGTAAACTGGTTAAATATATTCACCATGAATGAAACTTCCTGCACGTCTACCCAATCAAAAACCCCAAAGAGGATGAAAATAGTCGACTAATTATCTTGATATTAAAGAAATTCAAGTACAGTCAGTTCTGTTATGAAGTATGTTATTTAATTCTTTGAGTGTCATCGACGTAATAATACAACAAAGTGGTTTCTTGAAAGCAGGTCGCTGATCGCAGTCTCCCACAGCCTGTGAGTAATGCTGAGGCTTCTGGGAGATGTAGTCAGAGCACAAAGAGACGGTATACACCACAGAGATCAAAACAGGAAGTGGAGACGATCGAGATTAGATAGTAAAACAAACAGAATCTGTACAAAAAGTGGTGATTTTGGTGAAAGTGTCCTCTACTCTACCTCTGATAAAACAAGAATGGAACAAGGTAAAAACAAACATTTTTTTCATGATGAAATAGAGAGTCTCTTCTTTCATTTGAGCTATTCAGTGTTTTCAGAGTCACAGTACAAAATATTCTGTGGGTCTAGAAATGTGACTCTAAATGGACAAAAATGCTGGCACAAGACACTTCCTGTTTTATAAAATGGCTGACACTCAATGAGTTAACACTGAAAAAAAACAAAAGGGAGGAAAGAGTGAAAGGATCGCTGACTGATAGATCTGCGACAACATTCTTGTCAACATGCTTTTAAGAGATTTAATCTGCGATCATCCGTCTACATCCTGGTTTCATAATATAAAATATGCTACAGCTGTTGTCATGGAGTCACACCAAAAATGGCAGAAGTTTCTGTCCCACCTTTTTAATTAAGACAAATTCATTGACTTATCAATAAGTGGTCAATCAATCATTTAATGTATTAAATGTCAAAATTAACAAGAAAATCTTCCATCAGCGTTGAGTGAAAAGCAGCAAGAGAGTTTGATTACAACTGCAATCACCATTTTTAGAAAGTGACTTTCACAATAAAATGTCAAAACTAAAGAGAAATATGGACACACTTTTCAAAAATAGACGTAACAGCAGATGCTCTTCGGTAGATAAATAGTTACAAATATCACTGATTTGAATTGATTTTGAATCAGTCACAGTTTTTCTGCTTCTTTAGGTGTTTTTGATGGACTCGTCCGGGTCGCTGGAGTTGTCCTGTGAGGCATTAACCAGTATGGTTTGAAACAGAAGGACCCTCCGGAGCAGTTCGGCCATGAAGGGGAAGTTAAAAACCTCTATCTGTGTCGTTACTCGGTCTTCCCTCTGCTGCAGGCTCCTCTCCACCTGCTCGTACATTTCCTCGCTGAAGTGCTGCCCCCCGTTTGCTGCGACCATCTCGTCGATCCTCTCGATCAGCTGAACCACTTGCCTCCTGTCCTTCTTCTTCTTGTTGTTGAACACGTGGTAACGGTTTCCACACCTGTTTATCACCTCTCGAAGTTTCGGGTGGCCGCTTTGCACGTACTGCTGGATGGTGTCTTTCAGCTCGTCGCCACGCGTGAACAGGACGATCATGTACTTTGACGCCTCGGGTCCGAAGATCTTCTCCAGGGCTTGAACGCAGTTTTCTTCCTCCTTGGTGAACCGGCCGACCTGGAGGACCAGCAGGAAGGCGTGAGGGCCCGGAGAGGACATCTGGATGCATTTTGCGATCTCGTTCTTTATGCTGTCTGCACTTTTAGACGTGTCCAGGATCCCGGGCGTGTCGACCACGTGGATCTTTCTGCGACTGTTGACCCGTTCGATCTCGCAGTTCTCCGTCACAGACCGAGCACTCGTCGAAGATCGGAAAACCTCTTTGCCCACGAGGGTGTTTCCAACGGCGCTCTTCCCAACTCCAGTTTTCCCAATCATCACAATCCTCAGTGGAGGACCTGCAAACAGGAACAGAAACCATTAAAAAAAGAGGAAAAGCCATTGAGTGTTGACTGCAACATGCTGAACAAAATGAAAAAAAACCTTTGGGGATTGACGACCTGATCCCCATCGCTCTCTAGCCTGGGCTTTCCAGAGAATGAGCTGGAACAAAGCTCAGGGTTATTTTATTGTGAAGCAGTTTTTATCACTCCTCCCACAGGGTGGTTCACTGTTATATCAGCCTGATTAAATCTGACAGACTTCAAAACTCCTCCAGAGACTCCAGTGAAACCTGCTCTCTGCTAAGCAGCCAAGATGAACTATAGAAGACCTCCACCACGTAAGTGACGCCTTATTTCCTCTCTCTTTGGGGCAACAGAACGTATAATTACCTATACCTATTACCTATGTCCACTTCTTAAGTGCAGTCTATGGAGGAAAGTCATGCAGAGTGAACAAGACATAACATCTGTTTGCAGACTGATAGTTAGCACATGATGCAATTTTTAAAAAAAATACCTGCTCTGTAGTTTTTTTTTATTACTTTGTATGTCATTATGGAAGTATATCTGTGCCATCTGATTATGAATTTCAGAAATAAAAATAAAATGCGTACTAGAAATTCGATGGTTGTGAAATTCAAAGTCTGATTTTGATGCTGAATGATTCACCTTTAGAAATTCAAATTCAAAATCAGATGGCACAGATATACTTCCACATGCTATCATAAAAATACTATCCTTTGTACGGTTTCTGTTAAAAGTTTGTTGTCCTTGTTCTCATGTTGGCTGCAGTCAAACATGGAAACCAAATCACAAAGTGCATCACTTCCACATCATTACAACTTGTCGCTATTTTTTTTTTGCGCCTACAGCTTATCCCGATCATCTTGTCGTCGCTCTGTTTGGAAAGAGGGCTCAGCTAAAGAGCAGCATTGGAAAGACGATCCTCGATAGCAGTAGCAGCGCTTTAGTCGCAACTTCAAACTTCTTCGTGGAAACAAACGCCACATTCAAAATTGTCAACACTCCTGATTTCTTTGATGATGAATATCTGTACCCGGACCAGCTGGTTATTGACTTCATGGCGTATTCTCACCCCGGCCCTCATCTGTTCATACTGGCCATTGATTCAGAAAACACCGACGAGACAAACGTTGTGGCTCAAATCAAAAAACTTCAAGACATCTTTGGGGAAAAAATCACAGAGCACTTAGTCGTCACATTGCCGGACATCGAGAGCTTCCAGTCGCTCAGTCATCTGAAGTACAAGTTCAAAACCCGGCTGGCGATCCCCAACGAAAACCTGGACAGTGAATGCAGGAAGTGGTGCTTGGCCCGTCTGCCATTCCTGTTCGACTACAAGAACTACAGTGAAGATGTTGTGATAAGAAGAAAAGCAGCTTTAGAGAAGAGAAGGTAGAAACAAGCCCAGCCCTGTTGTTGGTGTTTGCAATAAAATAAAATAACATAGTCAAAATATTAAAAAAAAAAAAAAAAAAACTGCACATTTTATGCTTTTATGCTGACAGTTTTGACTGGTGGAGCTTTTTGCAGTTGTTTTCTCAGATTAAATAGATCTGTTTTATTTTAGTTCTATTTTATTTGTTGCCACAGAAGGATTTTTTTCTGCTCAAACTTCTATCTGTCTACTTGTTTTTGTAAATGTTCAAGGAGCTGTTGGCTCACAGGTTTATTACAGTATAAAAGTATGAAAAAGCAGAACACTGTAAGCAATAACCTGTTTGCAAGCAGGTTGGTTTGTTGATGTCACTCAACAGATCAGATTAAGACAAGCTTCTGCTGGAAAAAAAGTCAGAAATACTGGGAACCATGCTCCAGATTTCCATCTTCTGTTCTGTCTGTTACTGTATTTATTATTTATCTGTTTCAGAAGCGATGGCCAACCTCTGCAAGTCCTCACGAGAGCATGTAAATATCTGTTTTTAATAACTTTCACAGTGACATCCTAAAATGTGTAACACTGAGCAACATGAGGAAAAGTGAAAGAAACATGCAAATCTTCACAGATTCTGAACCTCCGACTCAACCTGATGGAGAGGCGTCTCCTGAACATCACACTGGTATGTTTCCTGCTGGTGTGCATATATCAGAATATAATAAGACAACAACAACTGTGTCTTTAAACATGGAAGGTCATCAACAAATTCTGCAGTGAGAGTTTTTATGGTTTGGATCTTTTGAAATATTTTTTTCTTTATTTCCTCCAGGTAACAGTGCCAGTGAGGACCCGGACAGCATATTTAACGTCGTCCTGCTGGGTCTGTCCGGGACTGGAAAGAGTGCCTCAGCAAACACCATCCTGACCGCTTTGAGCTCCCAGCCGGCTTCAAAGCAGCTTTTTAAATCCAAGCCGTCCTCCCTGCCGGTCACAACCCGCTGCGAGGTCAAAATGACGGACAAGTTGTTCGGGAGGCAGGTGAGGATTGTCGACACTCCAGACTTCCTTAGCGACCAAATCGGAAACTCCCAGGATCATTTAGAGGAGTGTAAGAGGTACTGTCATCAGGGGCAATGCGTTGTGTTGCTGGTGTTGCAACTGGGCCGGTTCACGGACAGCGAGCGAGGAATATTAGAAAAGTTGGAGGAAAAGCTGGGCTGGAGGATCAGGGAGAGCACAGTCATCCTGCTGACTCATGGAGCGGACCTGAAAGGAAGTCTAGAGAAGTTCATCGAAGCACACGATCACCTGAAGAGCGTTGCTGCAGCGTGCGGCAATCGTTACCACCTATTTGACAACACTTCCAAGAACCCGAAACAAGTCACCGAATTGATCAAGAAAATACCAAATTTTAAACTTGTTTTCCCAAAGTTTGCCCACAAAACCACATTTAATTGCTGTGTAGTATAGCATGTCAGGTCAAGTCATTTTTATTTGTATTACAAATTAGCCTCAAAGGGCTTCATGCTCTATACAGGTTACAATAGACACTGCCCTTTAGAAACGACGCTCACATTAACTGAGGAAAAACCCCAAAAAACCTTTTTAACAGGGAAAAAAATGGAAGAAATATCAGGAAGAGCCACAGAGGAGGGATCCCTCCTCCAGACAGGAAATAAATACCGTTTATTCAGAGTGACAACAATGAAAAACATGCATAGACATTCCAAATAACAACCGCTCATACATGTGAAATAATATGTAGAAAAAATGCAAATGACTCATGATAGACAGTTTTAAAAAAGAGATTCAGGTTTTTAGTAATCACATTTTCTTTCTCGTCAAACCCTCGTCAGACGAGGAAGTGAAGATGTGATTGGTCATTATTTTGGACGGAAATCATCTGCTAAAGTTGTGTTTATATTTTATTGTCATATATTTAATGTCTCTTTTAAAGGGGAAGTGCCATTTTTTACAAATTGGACCTTATTTCTGGGATAAAATACTGCCATTCACTCACCTATTTCACTCTGGAGTCATTCGGAGTATTTCTGACGATCATATCCATTTAACAGGAGTGGAGCGGGCACATAGGTGGGCACTACGGGTCCTTATGATACACAGGAAATAGAGTTTGTTTACAGATTGAATTTTCTCAAGTTACGGACAACTCCTGACTCAAATGAGAATAGTAATAGTGTAGCCCATCTTATTAAATTATTTGAAAAATGGTCATATTTGTGTCATTTACTGGCTGCATTTCTGTGCCCCATTCACTCCTGTTAAATGGATTACATCAAATCCAAATATCATCAGAAAAACTCCAAATGACTCCAAAGTAAATGAGTGTGTAAATAGTAGTATTTTATCCCAGAAATAAGGTCCAATTTATAAAAATTGGACCTTTTTATTTATAAAAAAAACAAAAAAAAACAAACAAACAGCACTTCCCCTTTAAAATGACTTTTTAAAAAAAGAAAATCTGCAAGAGTGTGTATGGTACAATGAAAAATACAAAACAGAAAACTTGGGACCAGTTAGTAAAATTCTGGTATGGTGTGTGACATTTATTTTTATTATAGTTTTGTTTTCTGCGCTACTAATGATTGGTCAAAGGGCTGCGTGCGTTAATGAAGCGAACAATAAAATATACTCAGTGCTCCACACTTCCATGTTGTGTCTAGATATTCAAATTCTTGCTATAATTACTACTTAATTTTTGAACCCTAAGGATCAGGTTAAAACAGGAAGTAATACAACAAAATGCATTTGTAATTTGCAGTGACAGTACATGCACTGTGGATGACACGCTATCTTCTTTCATGCCACTCAGGAAAGCGCTAGCACTGAACCGCCAAATGAGCCCGTTAAACTGGTTTAGGTGAAGTTTCTGTTGCCCAACGTTAACATTTAAAATGCTCCACTTCCCGATCAAATACCACAGAGAGGATAAAAATAATCTGAAGGATCGCTGACTGATAGGTCTGCAAAAACATTCCTGTCAACGTGCTTTTAAAGTGGATTTAATCTGTTGATCTACAGCCTGATCTGATAGCACCCTCTGAACAGAGGAGATCACAAGAGCTGCTCAACACCATCCTTCACATTGTTCACATGTCAGTGAGGTTAAACTTACACAATAAAAATCATCTTCATATTTCAGCCTGGTTCACCTGGTTCAGGACCAATCAAAAAATGGTAATAACAATCAAACAATCTGCACATTGGCTTTGAAAAAAAGTACGTGGAAATATTTTTTTAAAGGAACCGTATGTAAGAAATTTATTTAAAATTAATTATAAAATGGCCCTGATACGTCACCAGACATTAAGAAATCATGTTCATTTTAAATACTTCTATCACTGACAACAGTAGTCCAGCCAGGATAATATCATTTAAAAAGCCAAGTTGCAGCCTTCAGCTGATGTTGATGTTGTCATGTTGTGTTTTGGTCTGGTGCTCCACCCTTCACCTATCTACCAATCACAAAGTCAGCATCCAAGTTGCCACAGCTGCAGCTACCAACGTGTCGGATAAATAACGTCATTATGTTATATATTATATTGCTTGCAAAAGTAGACTTTACTCACCATCAACTCCATCCACTTCTGCAGTTTCCCTCCATGCATTCTCCTTTCTGTTTCTGTCTTTATAAAAGGCATGATGCACATCATAAATAATTCTGTGTTTCTCCACTACGATGATAAATCTTTCCTTGTCTGTTATTTGGCCTTCCGCTGGTTGTGCTGCTAAAATGAAGTAGTCGGAGTTCACTCCTGACATTTTATTTTGTAAATCCACTGGAAACTCTTTTATTCTGGTGCCTGACTTCCTGTCTGCTCGATCTAGTTAGTGGAGATTGTCGCGTTTTGGCCGTGACACGGTTTAGAAATAGAGCCAACGAGTATCTCTCGCGAAGCCGGGAACGCTGCAGTTACGTTGTGGTTTTGCGGGCGGTGTAAATTGACTCACTGACTTTAATGAAAGCGTTTCACAGCGGCTGTCGTTCCGCTCCAGTTACGTAGCCGTTATGCATACGGTGTAAATTGGGCTTTCCGTTTCTGTTGGATCCTGCAGCCGAGCTGGCAACCTCTAGTCAGGGGGGAGAGGGAGGGGAGACACCGCCCTACAGTAATTTGAAAGTGATTGCAGTACCAGTTTTGGCCACAATCCTACATATGGTTCCTTTAATTATATTTATTTATTTTTTGCACAACATTTAAATTTTGCATCACTTACTATACATACCGATAAATTAAAAAGGAAAATAGGGACTTTATGTCTGTGTGGACAGATTTATTTGCCTTCATTGCCAAGGATGGCTTGCCTGTTTGCTTGATATGTTTTGAGAAATTAGCGACAAAGTGGGCTACATTTAATTTGATTAATTTTCCACAAACGTGCCTGCTTAGTTCTGTGTTTGATTTATTAGACCTACACATGCACATCACACATTTTTCCCCCCTTCAAAAAAGTTGTTAGATATAAAAGATAAAAATAGAAAGTAAAATAGAATCAGTTTTCTGTATTGCTGTTCTATATTCTTGTAAATACAACAAAGTTTTGTTGTAGCTGTATACCTATATATTATATATTTAGGACTTTTAGGACTTTTGATATTGACGGTTGATGTTACTGTACCTTTAAAAAAGTCACTGATCTGCTCGTCATCATAGACATCCGATATATCATGATAGGATGTCTATGCTCGTCATTCCTCGGAACCACTCGTTATTCTTCGTTACCACTCGTCATCTTTCCGTCCCGGCGCGCTCTGATGACGTGTACATCGTGCGACAGGAAAGCCTGAGTGAGCTCTGGAGTTGGCAGCTGGGAGAACAGAGATGGCTGCGCCCGGGGAGAGGTGCTGTGGCGGTGGCGGAGGGTCTCCTGGATGTCCGCGACCGTTGAGGATTTGGTGGCGGCTCGCGGTCCTCCTGTTCTCCGTGTCCTCCCTGCCGGCGGCCACCGCGCTGGTGGAGGGTCTTTACTGCGGCACCGAGGTCTGCTACGATGTGCTCGGCGTCACCCGGGAGGCCTCCAAGGCGGAGATAGCCCGGGCTTACCGACAGCTGGCCCGCCGGTACCACCCGGACCGGTTCCGACCAGGAGAGCCCGGTTCGGAGGGAGAGACCCGGGAGTCCTTCCACAGGAAGTTCCTGCTCATTGCGACCGCATATGAGACTCTAAAGGTCGGTCCAAGTTTTCATTAAGATGCTTCGAGAAGCCACTTTTGTTTATTTCCCCAGTCAATGACAGTTTGACCACACAGTTAAAGAGGTTAAATATTATTAAATGTCACAGAAATACAAGAAAATTTGGTCAATGGTTTCCTTTGTGCAGGACGAGGACACTCGGCGGGATTATGACTACATGCTGGACCATCCTGAGGAGTACTACCAGCACTACTACACCTACTACCGCCGGCAGCTCACCCCCAAAGTGGACGTCCGAATCGTCATCCTGGTCACCATCTGTGCCATCTCCATCTTCCAGGTACGACTGCACACAGAAACCACCAACAGCCTCGAAACCCTTCCTCCCAAACCATAAATAAGAATAATCCAAAGAGAAAATAATCCCTAACAGGTGCACCGCTTCTTCCAGTTTGAGTAATGTTTTATTTAAAAACCACATTGCCCAGAATTGTAGGAAGTGAAGCCAATATATATTCGTTTTTACATATTTCTTCAGTGGTTTAGTTTGACTAACACGTCGCAGTAATTTTAGGACGCACTGTTCTTTGTTGAGCTCTAATCATGTTATTATTGTTCCACTTAAAGTCATTTAATACTGCTCAGGTTGCATTCTTGCCCAACCCAAGCAACCATGGATTGTCTCTTTCCTTTAGTCTTGACACGACTACAGGTGTGACCGGCGGCAGGTGAGACCCCAGCAGCACACACCTCTCACCTCCCTGTCTCTCCTCCAGTTCTACAGCTGGCACAGTAGCTACAATGAGGCCATCAACTACTTGGTGACGGTCCCCAAGTACCGAATCCAGGCCACAGAGATCGCCAAGCAGCAGGGCCTCCTCAACCGCACCAAGGAGAAGGGCAAGAACCGGCGCTCCAAGGAGGAGATCCGGGAGCAGGAGGAGGAGGTGATCCGTGACATCATCAAAAACAAGATTGAGATCCAGGGAGGCTACCAGAAGCCCAACCTGTCGGACATCCTGTTGTGCCAGATCGTGCTCTTCCCCTACTACCTGACCAACTACGTCACCTGGTACGTCTCCTGGATTTACCGCTTCACCATCTGCAGGGAGGAGTACGGAGACGAGGAGAAGCTCTACATCATCAGGTCAGCCCTGTTACACAAATTTGAATGAGATGAATCCAGTGTGAGTTTTATCTCACCGCTGCCTCTGTGTTTTCACCCTCAGGAGGAACATGAACATGTCTCAGGCTCAGTTTGACAGTCTGGATGAAAACATGAAACAGTCGTACCTGGAAAAACAGCTCTGGATCAAAGAAAACTTTGAGGTTTGTCGCTTCAGATTCGTAAAGTCTTTGCATCCTTTATTCTTCCTTCACTTCATCTGTGTTTTGGGCGTCTTTCTGTCTTTTACCATTCTTCTCTCTGTACTATTTTATGTATTAACGTGCAGTAGGGCTGCTTTTTCACTTCTCAATGCGTCTTTTATGTTGTATGTATGCTGTCTTTGTTGCTTATTTGGACGTTTCTGCAATTGCTGAATGTTGCACTTATGGATTATCTTATCTTAGTTCATTAGGAATGTAACGATACACTCAACTCTTAATTTAATAAGATTTCAGATACTGGGTTAACGATACGTTCTGTCACTATTTTTTTAGCTTCAGCTTGAGTTTACAGACAAATTTTGACTGAAAAAGATTTTAATTATTTCAAAATGACCTGCGATGCCGCCCTGTCCCTCGTTCAGTCTGAATACCAGACAGTGTCTCTTGATTTCCAGACAAACCAAAGAACTTGAAAGATGATAATAAGATGATAACATCATCACCAACCCAATGCCATGTGCGTGTTGTCTTGTTCCATCTATTTCCTGACACCTCTCCTTTGCCTTTTTTTCTCTTTCTAACGTCAAAGTCAAACTTTGTGGAGATGTTAAAAGACTTCATTTCCATCCCTTAATTCAAAAACTGGAATCAGACAGTGTGAGTATATATAATAGCACACTGATTTAAATCAACTCAGCACATACTGTGTTGTTTTAGTGACTAGTTTTGTAAAGGTAATTAACCAAAAGAGCAATTACAGCTGAAACATGTTTAAGACATGGATGAATAATTTATTACATCTACTCTAATATGTGAGAGTAAGTCATTTTTAGGGTAATTTCACTTTTCACATTTAAACGTGGCTTAAGCTGATCAAGTGCTACACAAAAAGACTATTAAACTGAAATAAAAAGAAAAACACAAATATATTCCAACATCAACAATAAAGGATGACAACAGATTGGAAACTGAATGTGCAAAAAAAGACAAGTGAATAATAAACGTGTCAATAATCTCACTAGGTAAACTATAGTAACCCTGCTCTCCCAGTGTCATTAACGAGCTAACGCTAATCTTAGTTTAATGAACTAGTCATGCTTGTCCAGCTGGATGATGAGTACACACCGGCACCAGGAGAGAGTGTAGTGACTAACCTGCTGCTGAGCAGCTCCTCCTCCTTATCGATGACTCATCAACATGTTTCAGCTGCTCTATCATCACCGTGCTGCTCCTGTGCCATGCTAGCATGCTTTGGCAAAGCTTGCTAACAACACACTTTCGAGCGTTATGTGGAGCGAAAAGCTCTGCTCTTCTTCTCAGTGAGCTCCGTGATGTAGCGGGTAACTGACACTGATCGGGCGACAGAAGGAATCAATAATGAAATTTGTTGCCAATACTTTTAATAATCATTTTTTGTCAATTTTATCGATTCGTTGTTGCAGCCCTAGTTAAGTCTTTGTGTTGATGTTTAAAGTTTTCGTGTAGATGCTAGAAGTCTTCTTTGGTAGATGCTAGAAGTCTTCTTTGGTAGATGCTAGCAGCCTTCTTTGGTAGATGCTAGCAGCCTTCTTTGGTAGATGCTAGCAGCCTTCTTTGGTAGATGCTAGCAGCCTTCTTTGGTAGATGCCAGCGGCCTTCTTTGGTAGATGCTAGAAGTCTTCTTTGGTAGATGTTAGAAGTCTTCTTTGGTAGATGCTAGCAGTCTTCTTTGGTAGATGCTAGCAGCCTTCTTTGGTAGATGCTAGCAGCCTTCTTTGGTAGATGCTAGAAGCCTTCTTTGGTAGATGCTAGCAGCCTTCTTTGGTAGATGCTAGAAGTCTTCTTTGGTAGATGCTAGCAGTCCTCTTTGGTAGATGCCAGCGGCCTTCTTTGGTAGATGCTAGAAGTCTTCTTTGGTAGATGCTAGAAGTCTTCTTTGGTAGATGCTAGCAGCCTTCTTTGGTAGATGCTAGCAGCCTTCTTTGGTAGATGCTAGAAGCCTTCTTTGGTAGATGCTAGCAGTCCTCTTTGGTAGATGCCAGCGGCCTTCTTTGGTAGATGCTAGCAGTCCTCTTTGGTAGATGCTAGAAGTCCTCTTTGGTAGATGCTAGCAGCCTTCTTTGGTAGATGCTAGAAGTCTTCTTTGGTAGATGCTAGCGGCCTTCTTTGGTAGATGCTAGAAGTCTTCTTTGGTAGATGCTAGCAGTCCTCTTTGGTAGATGCCAGCGGCCTTCTTTGGTAGATGCTAGAAGTCTTCTTTGGTAGATGCTAGAAGCCTTTGTGGAGATGTTAAAGGTCTTCAGCGGCTCAATGGCAACATTTAGAATTTTCCCGACAGTACCTTAACTGCGAAGTGGAGATGAAATGAAGGAGTCATGTCATTTGTCTCATCAGGTGCACAAAAAGCAGCAGGATGAGGAGATGAAGGTGAAGATGGCGACCGACCCAAGGATGAAGAGGTACCGGCGCTGGATGAAGAACGAGGGGCCGGGCCGGCTGACATTCATGGACGACTGATGCCCCCCCCCCACATACAACATACACACCTGCCAACAGTGCCAACATACATGGACAACACACACCGTGCTGCGTGGAAAATTACCTGTACAGAAAGATTAACTATGCTGTTTCTATCGTGAGAGATATTTTCCTAGTGATCGGTCCTCCTGAACGGGATGATTAAGTGGAATCAACAGCGTGCAGGGGCTTCAGATTTTGGAGTAATTTTTTTAGGTTTTTGTTTTTTCAAACCAATACAGAACAGAAATTTAGTGACTAATGGTATTTTTTTTCCTCCAGCAGTTTTCTGTTCTCTCGGGCTGCTAAAAAGCAGATGAATGAATTTTGGTGCCTGGTTTTTTGTGAAACCATTTTCTGTAAACAGCACTGTCAGAGTGTCCTCGGGCAAGGCATCGAACTATCACCTGTTCACTTTGTGTGCTGCTTCTCAGCTTAAGTGTGAAATGTAAAACTGGTTAAGAGTTATTGATTTTATGATGAGCAAACAGGACCAGGGAGTATTTTTTTTAATCAACGCTGACATTTAAAGCTACGACAAGGAACTTTCACTTTGTGATGATGGAGGTAGTTTTTTTTTTTTTTTTTTTTTTTACTGCAGCAGGACCTGAATACTCCTGGTTCTGACAGGCATGATAATGACAGGCATTAAGAATAAATCTATAGAAACAGTATTCTTGCTGTTTGTCTCGTTTGCTTATGCAGATCATGTGGAGGCATCACTTTTAAATTGAGTCAGTTAAAAGTTCCTTGTAGTAACTTTACATCCTCACTTTCTTCCCAAGAGTTAAGTGAGAAGAAGGATGAGTTTTGTTGTGTATCTACGATGTAAACAACTCCAAAGCCGTGTGGTTTACATGTTGTTGTCTTGTTTGTTGAACAAGTGTACAACTAGAAGTGTAAAAGGGAAACAAGAAGGAAGTGGTAAACTGATACTGACTGGAGTTCACGACACACAGCATGTTCCTTTGTTAGACAAAGTGGAAACTGATGATGCTGTTTGGAAGCCCTTCTATCTAGGGAAAAAAAGCAGAAGCAAAAAGAGAATCGCACATTTCAAATTTTGTCTTATCATGTCAGTGGAAGCCAAAGTCACAGCTGCAACTATCTGTAAATTGTGCAACAGCAGATGTTTTTATCACAGGGAGCTTATCATGGTCTCCTCAGGAGGTCAGGTGACCACTGAACTGTTTACTGCATTTAAATAACCTGGGTTTTACTTAATATTATTTATTGTTTCACATTTCACTGGTTCTGTTTTGTTGTCATTTTGGTGTTAAGGCGGCATTAAAAGTCATTCTGTAACTGCGGTCGATGATATGAACACAAAATAGTTTTTTTAAATAAATGCATTTTAAAGTGTATTTTTCTCATAAGTTTGTCATATTAACTTTGTCAAGTTAATATTCATAACCCTTTCACAAGAGCCTTGTTAAAAAATAACTGGGGACTGTTCACAGCCAACGCTCAAAGCACATGTTAGCTTCATTAGCTAGCTGAAGCTAACTTAGATTTAAAATTGATGAAAGCTTAACGGACATAGCAACAGTAACCAGGGGTGTGGGGGTGGGGCTTAGTGGGGGCGTAGCCAATGTGAGTAAAGTAGCTGCACATTGGCTACGCCCCCACTAAGCCCCACCCCCACACCCCTGGTTACTGTTGCTATGTCCGTTAATCTGATCAAACTTTCGTTACAAGAAATGATTTAATACATATGTAAACTTGATTTATTGTTGACTTGTGTTTAATAACCTTTAAATGGACCCGTTAAAACAAGATGAAGGCAGCCGGCTGGAACTGCTTCCCTCGTTGCTATAGTACTTACTTCGTTGCTATGGTTCCTGCCGTTCAACCAATAGGGAGACACTCTGGAAGTGCCGCGAGCCAGTTAGCTTAATCAGCTAGATAGCTAGCTAACGTACCGCAACAATAATGGCTGAATCAAGTTATTTAAATGTTATTTACAAAGTATAAGCGTTGAGGAAGAAGACACGTCACTGCCTCCATTAACTGAGTCCACTCAGCCCGGTTCTTCTCACTCATTAGCCCTTAAGAAGGTCAGTCTGGGCCGCTTGCTCACAGGAACCGGGGCTCTCTGCCGGCCAGCCTGAAGAGACTTTAACCGCAGATTTATTCATTGACTCTTTCGGCTATGATGATATCATCTGTGTTCAACACTAAACAGCAAAGGCAGGATTGTTTGAGATGTTTCTCCTTAAATATGGTGCATATTTTATACTTAACTGTTAACAGGCTACAATAGCTCCAGTTAGTTCCTCGATTATTTGTGCAGAAGCTAAATTTCAGCCAGATTTCATTGTATGTGGTGGATGAATAAATATCAGTCAATGAGTGTTTTGTTTGTTAATGTCAGCTGGGTGTTTTCAATCTTTGATTTCTGCTTGATTACACATATTTTCTACTGTTTCGGTTCATGTTTAGTTGCAACTTTGTGTTAATTAACAGCTGTAGACTCCACGCACTGCCCAGTCTGTGAACATATTTTAGTCTGAATATGATATTACAGACAAATTTCTGTCGATATTGGTGTTTACAACCTTTAAAGATGGAGCTCTGTGGATCAAGCATGTTGTGTTTTTCCTCTTACTGAACTACTGATACTTTGTCACGCAAAAAGTACTTTGTATCACATCAGCAGTACTCTGCTCCTCTGAACTGATACTTTGTATCACATCAGCAGTACTCTGCTCCTCTAAAGTAACTGATACTTTGTATCACATCAGCAGTACTCTGCTCCTCTGAACTAACTGATACTCTGTATCACATCAGAAGTACTCTGCTCCTCTAAACTAACTGATACTTTGTATCACATCAGCAGTACTCTGCTCCTCTAAACTAACTGATACTTTGTATCACATCAGCAGTACTCTGCTCCTCTAAACTAACTGATACTTTGTATCACATCAGCAGTACTCTGCTCCTCTGAACTAACTGATACTCTGTATCACATCAGCAGTACTCTGCTCCTCTGAACTGATACTTTGTATCACATCAGCAGTACTCTGCTCCTCTGAACTAACTGATACTCTGTATCACATCAGCAGTACTCTGCTCCTCTGAACTGATACTTTGTATCACATCAGCAGTACTCTGCTCCTCTGAACTAACTGATACTTTGTATCACATCAGCAGTACTCTGCTCCTCTGAACTGATACTTTGTATCACATCAGCAGTACTCTGCTCCTCTGAACTGATACTTTGTATCACATCAGCAGTACTCTGCTCCTCCGAACTGATACTTTGTATCACATCAGCAGTACTCTGCTCCTCCGAACTGATACTTTGTATCACATCAGCAGTACTCTGCTCCTCTGAACTGATACTTTGTATCACATCAGCAGTACTCTGCTCCTCTGAACTGATACTTTGTATCACATCAGCAGTACTCTGCTCCTCCGAACTGATACTTTGTATCACATCAGCAGTACTCTGCTCCTCCGAACTGATACTTTGTATCACATCAGCAGTATTTTCGCTCCTCTGAACTGATACTTTGTATCACATCAGCAGTACTCTGCTCCTCTGAACTGATACTTTGTATCACATCAGCAGTACTCTGCTCCTCCGAACTGATACTTTGTATCACATCAGCAGTACTCTGCTCCTCTGAACTGATACTTTGTATCACATCAGCAGTACTCTGCTCCTCTGAACTGATACTTTGTATCACATCAGCAGTACTCTGCTCCTCTAAACTGATACTTTGTATCACATCAGCAGTACTCTGCTCCTCCGAACTGATACTTTGTATCACATCAGCAGTATTTTCGCTCCTCTGAACTGATACTTTGTATCACATCAGTAGTACTCTGCTCCTCTGAACTGATACTTTGTATCACATCAGCAGTACTCTGCTCCTCTAAACTGATACTTTGTATCACATCAGCAGTACTCTGCTCCTCTGAACTAACTGATACTTTGTATCACATCAGCAGTACTCTGCTCCTCTGAACTGATACTTTGTATCACATCAGCAGTACTCTGCTCCTCTAAACTGATACTTTGTATCACATCAGCAGTACTCTGCTCCTCTGAACTGATACTTTGTATCACATCAGCAGTACTCTGCTCCTCTGAACTAACTGATACTTTGTATCACATCAGCAGTACTCTGCTCCTCTGAACTGATACTCTGTATCACATCAGCAGTACTCTGCTCCTCTGAACTGATACTCTGTATCACATCAGCAGTACTCTGCTCCTCTGAACTGATACTTTGTATCACATCAGCAGTACTCTGCTCCTCTGAACTGATACTCTGTATCACATCAGCAGTACTCTGCTCCTCTGAACTAACTGATACTTTGTATAATATCAGCAGTACTCTGCTCCTCTAAACTGATACTTTGTATCACATCAGCAGTACTCTGCTCCTCTGAACTGATACTCTGTATCACATCAGCAGTACTCTGCTCCTCTAAACTGATACTTTGTATCACATCAGCAGTACTCTGCTCCTCTAAACTGATACTTTGTATCACATCAGCAGTACTCTGCTCCTCTAAACTGATACTTTGTATCACATCAGCAGTACTCTGCTCCTCTGAACTAACTGATACTTTGTATAATATCAGCAGTACTCTGCTCCTCTAAACTGATACTTTGTATCACATCAGCAGTACTCTGCTCCTCTGAACTGATACTTTGTATCACATCAGCAGTACTCTGCTCCTCTGAACTAACTGATACTTTGTATAATATCAGCAGTACTCTGCTCCTCTGAACTAACTGATACTTTGTATAATATCAGCAGTACTCTCAGTGTTGCTGAAGTGCCCTCGACCAGAACATTGAACTCTGTGTGATGTCAAATAACTAAACTATGACCAATGCTGGAAAGAAAACAAAGCACGCCAAGTCAGGTTTTCCCATCAACAATAGAAATTATTCACATACATTTTAAAACATACAAAAACAAAAAAATTACAAGGCAGAAGGATGATATAAGGCTCAGGTCATTCCAACATTTAACAACAAAAAACTGAAATGAACTGACTGAACTGGACATAACCTCGCTCGCTGTGACTCAAGTCTAAGTAACGACGCGTTATCTTGTTAAAATTAAAATAGTGCCTGTTGAGATGATCACAATCATACTTTTGTTTAATGAAAAACAAAAGAGATATACAAGTGCAGAAACCCACAGACCTCTGGGAGAGTCTGTCTTTTTTTTTTTATTTAGTGCGGTTATAATAAGAGCTGTAATCTGCCTCAGCAACTAACTACATCACAGGAAATACAGAGACTGGAGGCTTTTCACACATGACTCAGTTCTGTACATTGATTCAGTCGTCTTGTTAATTCAGGATGAAAGTCACGTCTCAGATAGTCACATTATCAAATTTTTTTTCCTACTAAATATCGATATCGGCTTCTACCAAAGAAATTATGACATTTTTGGGTCTTAAATTATATTTGTTGAGGTCTTAAAAAGTATTAATTTGACTTTTTTATGGAGCAAGAACCCTGTAATAAAGCAGTATTACAGTCCTTATCAGTGTTCTTATTCATAATATTCTAGTCTGAAAATGCAACTGGCTGACAAAACACTGAAAGTGATGCCTTTATTTGGGAACCAATAAAAATAGTTTGTCAGGGGTCTTAGCATTTAGCTCAAATACTTCATCTCCATGTTAAAATCCGTACAGAACGCATTTATGGAAAACCTTCAGTCTCGAGTAAACCCAAATAAAAATTAAATGTACATTTGTATAAAAGGACACGTGTCCCTTCACTGGTTGTTAATCTCTTCATATATACTAAATACAACTGACCGTGTCCTCTCTTACTGAAAACTTCCCTGTGTCAGTACGGTAGATTCTGGTTTAAGTCAAACATACTCATGAACTGTCCATGGATTATTCTCATCTCCAGAGATTTAAGGTGCATTAAATTAAATTTTCAAGTCCTTAAATCCAGAAATTTGCGACATTTGGAATCCACCGAAGTTTGACTGGAGGAAGAAGAGCCCGATAAACGTCCAGGCAGATCCAGGCGTTTGTCCGTCTGTGACAAGATATTTAAAACAAACCGCCGAGGACAGAGAGGGCTTTGGTCGAGTTTCGGTTTCTCCGTCATATTTCCTCCTTCTCCTGTTGAGGACTTAGAAAAGACAACACAAGAGCAAATCCAAAGGCTTTAGTGAAATCACAAGAAAAAGCTGTCCGATTGTCTTTAATGTCAAACAACTTCACAACAGGAAGGAGGTTTTGGCAATGTCTTTTCTTTCCTTTTTTCCTTAAATGAGTGTTTTTAACTGCAGCCGTCTTTAGATGAGGATCTGTCTCATATTCAGGTGGAGTTGGTGAGATGTAGCACACGATACGATGACGGGGTTGCTTTGTTCTGTACATCTGGAACTCATGTCCCACTTCAAACTAATATTTTCCAAAATGTCTCTTTGTGTGACCAAACCACTGAGTTTGGTTAAAGGTTGATTTGCCCTGTAGTTTTCCAAGGCTTCAGAAACCAGCAGTGTGGGATGTGATCTCGCTCACATCCCGTTTTAGACAAGAAAAAGGTTTAATGGTTTATTGTTAGGAAGCATTGCTGCAGCAGTCACAATGAAATTTGGGAGCCAGTCAATCAAAATGAAGACAAATAGCTATGGGTAGAAATACGTCTCACTAGAAACTGAATTTGAATAATTTTGTGTTTGAATTTAAATAGCTAAATTTGAATAACTGCATTAACAATTAATTTGAATCACAAAATTAGGTTAGGTTAGGAATGAACTATGCTTTGCATCTTTTTGAAATTATTTTCTGGACGCCTTTGCTTCTTTCAAAAAGTTTCAGACCTTGTTCGAATAATGAAAAAACATTTTTTATATATATTTTAAGGGTATAAGAAGTGTCCAGCTGTCTTTTTCCCCATCGTAAACCTGGACATGCGCAGATTGTCGAGAAGCATCTTCCTGTCTTTTGAATCCTTTTTTTTGTCTTTGTTGGTCTGAGGAACAAGCGCTGTGTTGAATGCTTCACATCTTTCATCATGTGCTGCATTTTGTTTCTGTCACGTGGGATGGAGTCTTTACGACGTTTTGACCAGGTCGTAGACGTAAATGAGGAAGTCGTCGTCAAACTTGATGAAGTAGACGGAGGGTTTGGCCTCCACCTGGTGGATGACCATGCCTGTCCGTTTGCCGCCGTCCTCTTTGGCGTACTCGACCTGTTTGCCCACCAGGCTGTCCACCACCTCGCCTGGTTCCCTCTCTGTAGGGACGCTGTCGTCTACATGGAGACAGAAGGGACAAGGGTTGGCATGTAAATGTCCAACAAACAGAGCTTAAAATCTATTATCCCTCCACCCAGTGTCATGTCATGTGTTCGCCACTGCTGCTCTAAATTAACAGTTGTTTATGCTTCTATTTATTTATTAATGTATGGGTCTAGGTATGTATATATTTATAGTTATTTATTTTAATTCTCTTTTTTTGTCTCATGTAGATTGTTGTTTGTTGAATGCTTGTTTAAAAATTAATAAGGAGAGTGTTAAGGAAATATTTTTAATGTGTTTAATGTGCTTTAATCAAAATGATATTTTTAATGCTAAAATATAATTGTAGTTGTTTTGAATTTTCAAATTTACTGATTAAAAAAAGCAGGAAAAAATATCAAAGCACAATATTATATTAAATTCCAGTCATTTCCTGTCGTTTCTGAACAGAAAAATGTGTTTTAGTGGTTGTTTTGATTTATTTGTGAGTCTTCTGACTCTAATTTGGGTCTAAAAAGGTGAATTCAGTTTAAATTCCTCACTCCTGTTTAAAATGGTGAAGAGTAGTGAACTCAGTGAGGAAGAAAGAGTCCAGTTAAAGTGAAGGAGATGATGCTGGAGAATATTTGCTGCTCTAATAAATGGATTAAGCTCTGAATAAGCACAGTCACCCTGAAAAAGAACAGCCAAACAGTGGAGGTGGCCAAAGGGACACGTTAAATCTGCACCTGTTTAAATTTAAACGTTGACTGGTTTACGTCACTCACTGGAGTCGGGCATGATGCGCAGGTCTCCCTCTTTGTAGTCGTCCAGCAGCTGGTACATGTAGAGGACCGGGTCTTTCTCGTAGGTGATGTAGAACCAGGTGGTCATGATGGGAGCCCGGGCCAGGACCATGCCCCTCCACTCCTCCTTGGGACCCTCCTCTGTCTCAAACATGTGCTCCACTGCTTTACCTATCATGGTGTCTGCTAGGTTGACGTCTGTTAGACGGGATTTAGCTGCAGGGATGAAAATTAAAATGAGCGCTTTGATTCTGGCTGAACACCTTTGATCTCTCCTCACTTCCTGTCTGACTTCCACCTCATTTTTTACTGGATGTATTTTTCATATGCTGCCCTTAAATTACCTTATCAGCCTTTTAAGCTATCTTTTTATCCATTTTAAACGATGATTTATTGATTTATTTAGTGTTCATTGTGCAGGGAAACATGTTTTCTTGCTGTTCACATGACAATAAACTCATTGAATCTTGACTGTATAAGGCAGAAATACAGAAAAATATCAGAAAACAAAAGGAATGAATGGAAATTCTTTGCAGGACATGTCATACTCAGCGTTACACTGTCAGACTTTGCACAACTTTTGCGGTTATTCTAACTGTTGATTAATCAGATCATTATTTTGTTCATTGATCCATCAGTTATCTGGTTTATGAAATGTCAGAAAATGCTACTCAGTGTTTGCCAAAGCCCAATATGATGTCCTCAAATGTCTTGGTTTGTCCACAACTCGAAAATAAATCAGTTTACTGTCACAGAGTAGTGAAGAAAAGAAAATATTCACATGTAAGAAGCTGGAATGAGAGAATTTTACCAATTTTTGCTTAAAGGATAACACAAACCGTCAGCCATTAATTTAATGTTTGACAACTAATCAATTAATCCTCAACTTTCAGCATCTAATTTGTTTCAGTGAATATTAATTTACATTACTATACTGAACATTACTATGCTAAATACTAGTATGTTGAGTTATGCAGACCAACATTTGAAGTTACCAAACAGTAAAAATGGATCTTTTCTTACCCAGTCTGTCGGGGAGCACTTCCAGGCCCTGAACCCTCTCGTCTTTATGAAGCTCCAGACCATAAACACAGTCGAAACCATCATACTTTATCAGGTAGAGAGACGGGTTCACCGGCACCTGGTGGATACATTTGAAACACAAACAATCCATCAATTTGGGACATTTGCGTAAATAATAAGAAGCAGTGGAAAGCGGTAGCGCTACCTGGTCGAGCACTGTTCCCTTCCAGACCACATGTCCTCCTCCTCCTTCCTTCCAGATGTGTTGAATCCTGCAGCCGACGATGTTGCGTCTCGGCTGGGACAGGACTTTGGTGGTCGGACCTAGACTGCTCTTGTGTTTCCTTCCAGGAGATGTGAAAAGTCAACTTTTAGATTATCTCTATTGTCAGGGTTCCCAGTATCCCAGTATTCAGAGATTTACTGCGATTTTTCACGTGATTTTGTTCACAAAGTTCACTTCTTTGACCTTGAAAGTTGTGAAATTAAAGTGTTATTCCTTCAATTTATATCACTGTTGCAAGTGTTCAAGGGCTGAAAAAAATCATAAATTATTATCCAAGATTAATTGGTTATTGAATTTTTTTTCTGCTAAATATCGATATCGGCATCAGACTCAAAAACTCCATGTTGGTCAGGCCCTACAATAAATTGACTGTTTTTTTTACCTTTTTGGGGTCTTAAATTATATTGGTTGAGGTCTTAAAAAGGTCTTAAAAGGAATTAAATTTGACTTTTAAGATGGTGCAAGAACCCTGATTGTTTGTACTATCGAATCGCAGGAAGTGGAAGCACAATTGAAGATACCGACATTATGATTTTATATTTCCCTTTCACAATACATTTGAGTACAATTATTGTGACCATTATTCCCCCAGACAGCTGAAATCTGGGGGAAATTCACTTTTTACAGCAGCGTAAACAAGTTATAGTAAGAAAAAACAAAGAATAACTAATGGGATAAGTAATAATAATAAATACTTAAAGTGTACACTAAAAAAGGAAAAGGAATAGATTTTAAATGGAAAATGAGATGAAATTAAATAGATTATTTAGACTATAGACATGACTATAAGTATTAAAGTAGACATAAAATGAAACAAAACTCACTTGTGAGGATTCTTTTTCTTCATCATATTTGCAGAAACACCTGCATGCCCTGAGGAGAAAAACAACCACAGCAGTTCAAATGACAAAAGCCTGAAGCTTTGAACAGAGGTGGAAAAACCCTGGACACGTCTATTATTTTGAATTCTGGGCTGAGAATATTTGCTGCTTTTCTTTCTCTGATTACCTTCAAAAACGATCCCTAATCTGGTTGAAATAAAGACTTAAAAACAAATAAACATCTAAAAAGTGTATTGTAAAAATGTGGTTTGAAGCTGGATAAAAAGTCAACAGTTGATGGTAAGAAATATGCTCAAATAGGATGTTATTGAGAAGCGTGCTTAACAAATTTATTGGACCACCTGTCCTGATTGTGCTGGATTTAGCATCTCAATAAAAAGTAGTATAAGTGTTGATATTTTTCCTGCTTCTTTTTGTGAAGCAGTAAATTTTAAAAGTCATGGATGGCAACAATTATTATATTTTATTATTGATTATATCATTTTGATTAAAGCGCTTACACATACTGGTGAATTAACTGTTACAGAAACATTAAAAATATTTTTTTAAATATAACTACACTGGGTAGTGGAAAAATGCCTTTGGTAAGCACTGTAGGTCTATTTGTTTTTAGTCATTTTAATTTCGCACGATTAAATGCTATTATATACTCAAAGGTATATTATTATGTGGCTTTAAATGATTAATAACAATGTGACCTCTGACCTGCATCAGCTGTGTCTCTGGGTCCTGGAGAGCTCTTCATTCATCTGGAGGCAGGGAGGCAGCCAGGCTGCCCGGCCACACAGCTACAACACCAACCTGTCCAGAGCTGAAACACAGAGCAGCAATAATAAACGAGCAGCAGCAGCACGTAAAAGAAACCAGCCGTAAATGAATCTGTCCACACACAGCAGAGTCTGGACTGTTTATGACCTTTACTGACATCTACTGGTGGAAACAGGAACAACAACAACAGATATTATTTCATGTCATGTTTACTGTAAATCCAGGAAACTCTCATCCATGATCCCACCAACATATTTAACAACAAGAACTACCTGAGTGGTTTATTATCCCACCACCCACTGCCCTAAACAACCAAAATATTTTATATATTAATACTTTCTGTTTCTGAAATGGTTAATCCACCAGCATGTACAAACTCCTTTTATTCAAAGTGATATATTTAATGTTAAAATATAATTATTGTTGTTATCTATGAATTTTAAAATTTACTGTTTTACAAAAAAATATCAAAGCACCTAATATTGTTATTTGTTTTAGATGTTAAATTACAGTAATTGATTTATTTTGGATTCATTGTGTGTTAGTGTTCTGGCTCATATTTGGGTCTAAAAATTTTAAATATTCATATTATGTTTAATATATTTATTACATCTATGGCCGGCGGCACGGTGGTGTAGTGGTTAGCACTGTCGCCTCACAGCAAGAAGGTACCGGGTTCGATTCCCGGCCCGGGGTCTTTCTGTGTGGAGTTTACATGTTCTCCTCATGTCTGTGTGGGTTCTCTCTCTTCCTCCGGCTTCCTCCCACCATCCAAAACATGCATGGGGATTAGGTTAATTGGCTAATTTAAATTGACCGTAGGTGTGAATGTCAATGTGAGTGGTTGTCTGTCTCTATGTGTCCTGTGATGAACTGCAGACTTGTCCAGGGTGTACCCTGTCTTTCACCCTAAGACAGCTGGGATAGACTCCAGCCCCCCCATGTGAGGGTAAGTGGTAAAAAATGGATGGATATGACCAACACCTTTGTCTGCAGGCTGCTAATCTTGAGTTTACGAACCCTCTCTCTGTAAGCTAACCACGGATAAGTTATTAATTATTAATTCTCCACAAACATGAGGAGGACTCAAACAGGCCAGGAGCTCTGTAATTGATTTATTATGATTTTATCTCCTCTTCATAAGAGTTGTTTGTTAAAACAGATAAAATAGTGAAATATTATCCGTTTTGCTGTTCTACATTCTCATCAAGTTTTGGTACATGCATAACTATATATAAATAGAAGCTGTGTGATGTATTGTGGCTCCTTATAAATATTATGTGGTGGAAGACAAAATGGGCAAAATGTCTCTTTGGATAGAAAGGGTTGGAGACCCCTGGTCTAATACTTCTGTTAAACACATGCTAAATGCTAAAATGAACAAGCCTGTTAGCCCGTTCAGTAGAAAATCTCTGTAATCACACTGAGCACCGTCCATCCACATACAGTCTAATGAAGAAAGCAGTATTCAGTATTCACCCAGTAGTCTCTGGTGTTCAGGAGTGCTGATGGGACGTTTAGCAGTTTTCTGGTTTGTCTGGATTCAGGGTGTCCATCTGCAGAAACCAACCTGTGACAGAAAAACAACAACATGGAAAGATCACTGACCTGGAAACACAACTGTGGCTTTAGAAGATGGTTGCGATTATTTAGTTTGACAAATTATTTGTTGTTGAGTATTTTTTAAAAAAAAAGCTTCTTGAATGTGATTATTTTCTGCTATTATTATGACGGTAAACAGAATATATTTAAGTCGTGGACAAATCGAGACATTTGAGGAAACACTGATCTACATTTTTCACCATTTTCTGATATTTTTTAAACCAAACAACTAATCCACTGATTAAGAAAATAATCAACAAATTAATCAGCAATGAAAATAATCAATAGTTGTAGCTGTAGAATGGTATTAGTAAAATAAAATGATAGATCTGAAGTGATATCATCGCTATATCTGTTTAATCACATGATGACACTGAGGTTTTAACAGGTTTAAAGCTCCAGAAAAGCCCAGATTTATTAACCCAGTGCAGGGCTGTCTGATGTGAGCAGCAGAGGGCGACACGCTGCCCGTCTGGTCCTGTAGCCCCTGTTTGACCTCTGACCTCTGGCTGCATTATTCATCAGCAGGAATCAGACCCTCCATATTTAATTCAACACAGCAACACGTTAAACCGAAGCATCAGCTCAGTTTATGTCAGAACGAACAGCCGTCAGCAGCTCCACATCTAGTTTCCTGACTACATATGAAGCACCGACATGAAAAAATAACATACAGACACTAAAACACTATTTACAACTGTGTGCATATGAGTTTACTGTCATAGAGGAGGAAAAATAATATTTAAATTCAAGAAGCTGTAATTTCTTTTACAAAATGAATAGCTGACAACTAATTGTATATTATTTAATGTTATGTTTTCATCTGTCTTTATCTTGACTTTAATACATCACTGACTACAGCAGACCGACATCCTAGTTCATTACCACTACGCTTCTCATAATACAACGTTAATAAACTTCATGAACGAGCCACAAACGATCCAAACAAAAAATACAAGTTGCATTTGTCTAATCTGTTGACTGACCAGACTGCTTTTAGGATCTCCATACCAGAGCAACCAGAGCGGAGCAGGGTCAGCCTCCAAACACTTCCTGATCATGAGACTTCAATTATTGATCGGTGAAGCCTGCGAGGAATGCCTGCAGTGTGTTATGTATCTGCAGGTAGGGTGTTACATAACACAAAAACACATCGGCTCTGCTTGAAGCCTTCTCCACTAACAATCTTCCAGCCATTAATGGTTATTAATGCAAAGAGAAACCTGAGGAAATAACTCATTTAAAGTCATCAGACACTTAATCTGTGGTGTTTGACGTGCTGACAGGGCTGCACGCCGTCACTGCAGCAGGGTTACACTCCTGCAGAGAGGGATTTGTTTGTGTCATTGTTATTTTAGGAAATTCCTTCATTTTATACCTTTAAGACCGAACCTGACTGAACCTGATTTGAAGCTCCGTGTTTACTTTACTCTTTTCATCACTGCCTGTTAGTTTTCATATTGAAAATGTTCAGCAACGGGAAAAAATCCTCAACAAATTCAAATAATCTGAGTTTCAAGATGTAGAAAACAAAAGTAACACCAGATACTCGAGCAGCAAAAATCTAAAATAAAAAAGATGCTCGTTATTTTTGATAGCTTTGACAAAGATCTTTTTTTTTTAGCATCAATCAACAAAAAGATCAATTGTTTGTCATCTTTTAAGGAAAATGCAAAAAAAAACCCACTTGTTTCAAGCAAGGCTGCAGCTAACAATTATTTTCATGATCAAATTATCCACTGATTATTTTCTAGATGAATCAAATAGTTGTTTGGTTGATAAGTGGTGAAAAATGCCAATGTTTCTCAAAGTCCAAGATGACGTCCTCAAATGTTTTGTTTTGTCCACAAAAAAAAAAGATATTCAGTTTACTGTCATAGAGGAGGAAAGACACCACAAAATGTTCACATTTAAATAGCTTTTTTTTCTGTTTCATTAATTATCAAAACAGTTGTGAAATAATTTAATAGTTGATGATAACTGATTAATTTTTGCAGCTCTAGATTCTCTAGTGTCTCTTTTCACTAAAAAATACAAATGACTTTTATGGAATAAATTACCATTGAATCAAGAAAATTATCAACAAATCAATCAGTGCTGTAATTTTCTGATTCTTAAAAACACAACGGCCTCAGTTTCACTGGTTGCTTGTGAGGAAAACTCAAATAGGCGACATGTTTTGCAGCATTTGGCTGCAGCTGGTGGTGATTTCCCCTCCCGTTGCCCCGGGCAACACATGATTAGTCTGCTGTCATGAGAGGCAGAGCGACGCTGGATGGCAAAGTCTCATTCTGTCCGAGACATAACTTCAAATTCAGTGAAACCAAAGAGGTGGAGCTCAGTCCAAAGCTGGGAGACGAAAGCGACACACACACCGAAAGATCCGTCAAACACTGAGCGTTTCCCTCTGGTCTCCCCCAAAAACATCTGGATTACATCAAGTCCCAGCAAACTGTTAGACGTCCAGACATTCAGCTCTGTGATTCAACAAGTACAATAAAGCTAGAGTTTCCTCTAGCTTGTGTTTTTAAGGACTGGTCCCAGTACTTTAACTCCCAAACTGCAAAAAAAAACTCATCGTTGTAAAATCTGGCTTTTGCAGATGTGCTGCAGATGTGATGGAAGAACAATACCAAGTAGATAAAAACAGAAAACACCACCACTGTATTCGTTTACTACTCTAATGTGCAGCTTGTTCAGAGGGAGACAAGCATCAGCAGGTTGTACTTGTACCTGCAGGATCAGCTGACCTTTGATTTGGTGTCAGGTTGATTCAGGGGGGCGTAGTCGCCACCATATTGTAGCTCTCTAATCACAAACTTAAACCTGAGGGCTGCAAATGCATTCAGTACGTTTCAAAGTACGTTACAATAAAAATGCATCAAATACATGCTGTGAAAGGCTGTGCCCCACCAGACTCCATGTTAAAAATACAGGTTTTTACTGCTTTCAGTGTAACTGGCAGCTTCCTTTTTCCAGTGTGAGTGAGATTACTACTTTGGCCACCACCTTGCTAACTGGTTATATATATTTTTAAAAAATAAATATATACAGTCATAATCTGCACTGGCACACGACCGAGCAGGTTCTGCAGGGCCAGTGTCAGCCATGTTGCTGGCCTTTTTTTAACTCTTATTTACAGCCGCTGATGAGGGGTGAAAGGGGGGCGGACACGCTGCCTCGGACAAGTGGACAACGGAGGAACTGTCCGGTGGCATTTTGTGCAGCAAAGGCAGATTTGTCCCAGACGGAAAGACAGCAGCAGACCGGGTTCGGTCTCTCGCTGTCTGCTGCCGCCTCCCCCGCCCCTCCCCCGCCAGACCAACAGTCGGCGGGAGAACACCGACAAAACGAGCGCTCAGTGTGTCGCTCTATGGCTGTTTAACCTGAAGACTGGCTAAGCTAAGCTAAGCTAAGCTAACAGACGGGGTGTTCGTGTCTGTCTTACCGTTGTTATTTTTTTAAACAAAAATATGGAGGTCGAAGCGGACCGCGACGGGTTTTCTCGACTCTCCTGCTGTCTGTCCACAGAACCCGTTTCGACTTCACAGGAACCAGCGGAGACTCCGCAGCCATGTCACCACGGAGGGTGAAGGCGGACACGACGGAGCGAGACACGTCCGGTGAAGCCTTTCACAATAAAAGCACCACTGACTGAGACGTAAGCAATGACAAGTGAGCTTGCAAGGAGTTTGCCTTGGTGTCAGAAGCTTAGAGTAGAAAAGAAGAAAATGTATGAAAAATACAGGTTCGAGGTTCTTTATTTGTCACATGCAGAAACAATTTCTGACGCAGTTGAATGAAAATCTATGTGATGCTAAGTGTTTACTCCTTAAGTCCAACTGGGAAAAAAAGAAGAAAGGTGGGACATGATTTAGTGAAATTTCAGTGCAGAATAAATTAAATATGTAACAGAAAAGGAAACATATGTCAACATATATATCAGACAACAATATCACCACCTGCCTAACTTTGTGTTGGTGACCTGATCATTTGATGCCTCATATATAATAATAATTAAGAGATAATCAGTGTTAATATTCATTTCATCTGTCAGTGGTCATAATGTCATGCTTGATCGATGTTCAGTGTGCAACACGTGCTATATAATAATGATAAAATACTGTAGATGAACCTTGTGTGCCATTGTGAGTGAATAAGAGTCCAGTGCAAGTGAATGAAGTGTCCCAGTGGTGAGGCTGGGAGCTCAGGAGCTCACTAGTCTAATGTACTGACACACCTCCTCTAAGCCTCAATATACAATATGAATAGATAAGTGGGAAAATAGATTATGATATGTCACATAGGATATTAAAAATTGATGAGGAAAGTTATTTTACATTACTTACATTAAATATAAAATATGAGCTGCAGAACTCCTGTGTTGAATCAAATGTTTTAATCACTTTGGTGTGTAATAATACCCTGCATTGGCTGGGCCACAATTATACTTTCAGACCTATTGTTTAGGTATTTATATTTCATTTATAAATGACTCAGAATCAGAATGAGGGCAAACATTTTCTGCACTTCAAAATAACAAAATGTAAGTTAAGTATGAGCTGTGATGTCATTTATTCACGTTTCACCTTGGTTTTATTGTCACACACTTTACTTTTGTGTTTTTAATGAATTTATAATAATATAATTTAGTTAATGCTTTTCCACTTTCACCGTAAACTAATGCTTTATGAGAAACTGTGCCAATTTGAAAGATATTAACCTATATGCAGCTCATCCAGTAGTTCAGATAACATGCAGTTAATGTGAAGCTCTTATTTTTGTCATTGCTTCACTTCCGGTCACATTGCTGTCAAATGACACTCTTCACTCTCTCTCCCCGCCCCTGCCTCGCTCTGCCAAATAGTGCAACCGAGAGGAAATACAAGGACACCGACTGGCGCATTACGCTGTTTTTCCTTGCTCAATAGTGACCCCCGTCCTGCTGTTAAATGCGACAGAGAGAGAGAGAGAGAGGTAGAAAAAAGATAGACAGGTAGATATAAGAGAGACAGATGTTCATTTAACAATAAAATGTTCTCATTTCATTTAATTTGACTCAATCTGAATTTTGTAATTCAGAGTTTATTATCAATCGATTATTATCTAATCTATCCATCACTCAATGATGATTTTCTATTACAGTGTTGTGATCAGCGTCCACTCAACAATACAACTCACACACATTTTAATTAAATTACATTTTATTGACAATTAATCAATTAATGGAGTTATTTGTCAGCTGTTAAATGAAACTGTTTTCTTAAATATTTATATTATGTAATATTTCTAATATTAATATTTGCTAGTTTCTTTCCTCCTATGTGACAGTAACTCAAAAGCTTTATTGAGGACAAAAAAACAGACGTTTGAGGGTTTCCTTTTGGGTTTTGGGGACACACTGATCAACATTTTATTGACCAAACTAATGGAGAAATGAGTAAACAATGAGAACGATCATTAGCTGCATCTGTAAAAATGTATTTTTCAGAAGGGAAGTTGAAGAGTGATCCTTGGAGGATT
This sequence comes from Synanceia verrucosa, assembly GCA_029721515.1. NCBI lineage: Eukaryota > Metazoa > Chordata > Actinopteri > Perciformes > Synanceiidae > Synanceia > Synanceia verrucosa. The sequence continues at coordinate 22,927,850 of CM056564.1, forward strand.
GTTTCCATCTTCTCCTTTCTGCCTCACATTCCTTTGAACTGCTGCATGATGGACAGGAGATGTTCGCTGCGTTTCTGGATGCTGTTCTGCTCCTCCTTCAGCCTCTCCTGCTCCTGCAGCACCTCCTCCTGCAGACAGACAGACAGACCCTGACATCTTGGATGCTTTTTTGGCCTAGTTTTTCTGTAGTTCTGGTCAACAGCATGTTGAATTAGCATCAGTGATAGAAACCACTCTGATTGGCTGTTCAGTGCACGAGAAAACAGAAACAGGGACTAATACTAAAAGTATTAATCGGACAGCCGATTTAATCAGCTGATTATAGCCCTTTTTGAAATAGTCGACCAGAATTTTGCAGATTAAATGCTTATTTTTTTCATAAAACAGTAGATGGAGCACTGACTGTAATCACTCCCCAGCGCTGTGACACTGTCACTTTAGTTTCCTTCAGTCATGTCCGCTGTGAACGCAGCTTTACTCAGTGCAGCCATGAAAAGTTCAAACTAATAACATCCCTCTTCACTCTTCAGTGGCAGACTGTTTGTGTGACGAAAAGATGGTGAAGAATGATGGAGGAGAGAAAATGTGATTTAACATTTGAAGGCATCAGAGGGCTGCTGAGGTCATTTTATTATTCAGTTTACATTATTATTCATTTCAGAGATTTCCTGCAATTTTTTATGTTATTGTGTTCACAAAGTCTTTGTTCTTGAAAGTTGTAAAATTAAAGTTGTAAAAAAAGATAGATGTTAAAAAAAATTCCATTAAAAAATGTTATTGGCCGATTAATCGGTTGTCTGATTTTTTTTTCCAACTGAATCTAGATGTCGGCAAAAAAAAAAAAACACATATGGGTCGGGCCCTACTAAATAGCCTTTATTGTCATGTATGTACATACAAGTACATGCATGAAATTGATCCTCTGCATTGAACCCATCCAGTCATCTGGAGACACTGTGGTGAATTTGATGTGCAACTAACTGACAAAACTTCCTTGTAAGACCTGCAGTATTCAATTTTTAAGTAGACAAGATGCTCACGAGCAGAAGAAAAGGGCTCGTTGGGTATGAACGTCCCTCCAATTAAGAGCATCCAGACAGCCTGTCCAACAGGAAGTGGACACAGTAAGAGTGAAGGAGTGTTTGTGTGTTTGCTCACTCTGAGTCGACACAGCTCCCTCCTCTCTCGGTCGTTCTCCTCGGCTCTCGCTCGGAGCCACGCTTCATTTTGAGAGCGATGTCTGTCCAGCATCTCCTGCAGCTCCTGCCACACACACACACACACACACACACACACACACACACACACACACACACACACACACACACAAACTCTGTCCAGATGTTCTGAGGGCCTGAAAGCATTTGGCAGTGCTAAGTTGTTAGCATTAGCAGAGGTTGTTGTGTTTGCTTGCTCCAGTCTTGAATGCCTTGGATAGCAAAGGAAGGAAGTATTTCATTGTGTTTCCTGACTGTTGAGTGTTCACTTGACGATAAACACTTTGAACGTGGAGTCTTTGAAGTGCTTTACAGTCGATTAAACTAGCTGGATAGAGAGGAGTAAATCTTTGGTGAACCTGTTGCTGTTGTTGTCTGCTGGCTTCATGAGCATCTTTGTCTCTCTGCAGAGCAGCAGCAGCTTCAGACAACTCTGACTTCTCTCTGGATTTAAAAAAAAACAACAACATATTGAGATGTGAAGAGATCACTACAGGTTTGGTAGTTAGATGGAGCTAAGCAGTCAACCAGGCGATTAGATAAGACTCAACTTTAGTGTCATTAAACATGTCACAAGTACAAGGTAACGAAAATGCAGACCACACAAAAGTGCATAAGCAATAAATAAATGATATTATATAGAGAAAGTGCAGAATGTGCACTCTGAATATACAGTAGTGTAATGGTATTTTATAATTAGTGCAAACAGATTAAAAGACAATGATCTTTTTGGAGTCTGTGTGAAATATTCTTTTTGACATTTATGCTCAAACAGAGACGTACCGATCCAGTTTATGGAACTCCTGGTCCAGCAGAGTGAAGGCGGTCTGGATCATTTTCATGGCCTGATCTCGAACTGCACTAAAGTCTCTGTGGACAAACGCCTGCAGGAGGAAACATGACATGACCTGCTGTTATTATTGTGTTGTTTTTTTTTGAAGATAGCCTATAAGGTCATATCTACCTGTGTGTGTGTGTGTGTGTGTGTGTGAAGCATCACCTGAGCTGTGCTCCTGGGCTGACTGAAGGGAGCAGACTCACTCAGCTCGTAGCGAACATTGGGAACCTTTGTGGGTGTGAAGCTGTTAAACACCAGAATGAAACCAGAGTTTAAACTGAAGCTGAAACCGGAACAGAGCGTGACGTGAGGCTGAAACAGAAACCCAGGTTTGTCCAGCAGCTGCTGACCTGTGGCTGACTCCCTGCAGACCAAACTCTGACAGGATCTCCTTCATCACTGTGGAGAAAAAAAGCATTTTAGACCACCTCTGATTTCTGTTAAGTAACCGCCATGTTCATTTACACCCTGAACAGTCATACTGTTTTTAGTGTGTACATATTTTCCTTTCATTGCTGCTAAAGCAAAGAGCTGCTAAAGTGCCTGTCACTGTGTAATGACAATAAAGATCTATTCTAATCTATTCTTTTGCACCGTTGGAGTTTTTCGGGCTCGGTTTATCGACTAGGGCTGAAACGACAGCCAAATCACGTATCTCAGCCAGCCCTTTTTATTGTTTTTACCATTTTTCTATCAATATATGCACTGAAAAAAAACATTGTTTTGAAGTAATAGCATCCATCCATCCATTATCTACCGCTTATCCTCGTAGGGTCGCGGGGGGGCTGGAGCCTATCCCAGCTGTCTTAGGGCGGAAGGCAGGGTACACCCTGGACAAGTCTCCACCTCATCACAGGACACATAGAGACAGACAACCACTCACACTCACATTCACACCTACGGACAATTTAAATTAGCCAATTAACCTAATCCCCATGCATGTTTTTGGATGGTGGGAGGAAGCCGGAGTACCCGGAGAGAACCCACGCAGACATGAGGAGAACATGTAAACTCCACACAGAAAGGTCCTGGGATTCGAACCCGGTACCTTCTTGCTGTGAGGCGACAGTGCTAACCACTACACCACCGTGCTGCCCCAGTAATAGCATTAAAATAGAATTAATAAAAATAGTAATATATGTTTTCTTCCCTCCTTTAGGGTGCTCCCATAGCACTCCAATTATTTTGCCAAGGGCCGGCTCTGCAGCAGCCTCCTGCCCTAAGATATTATTATTATATAATTATATTAATAAAACAAATATGAATACTGTACCTGGTTGTCTCTCTGAGGGGTTAATGAGTTTCATCACCTTCAGGTCATTAAACTCCTGCTCTTCATTCTTCCCTCCAAATACATACAGCTGTCAACCAAAAGAAATATCTTTACATGATAAGACATGACCATAATAAACATAAAAGATAAAAGTATAAAAGTATTTTTAAGAATATTCAGCTGCACACTAACGTGGCTGTGGAGGATGAAGGCGATGTGTCCGTGGCGTCGGGCCGGAGGAATCCCGACATACAGAGGAAGCTTCCACTTCATCTTAGCTGGAGACACAGTGTGAAATATTTGAGAAACATAACTCAAATAAATCAATTATAAATTAATTTGTCAGGTTCTCTGCAGCATCTCACTCACAAATACTGAGTTTATGGATTTCATTGGAAGACGTCACCATGTTGTCCTTGTTTGTGCTTTTGCCACCAAACAGGTAGATATCCTCACGGGAATAAAGCACATTATTACATTCAGCATAATCAGAATAACGTCTCCTTTGATTTCCTTTCATCGTCCCGTTTTAACACACTGCTCAACAGCAGTCACATTTTTATCACTGAAATGAAAAAATACACTTGGAATAAAGTCATAAAGATTTCTATGGAGGCTAAAGGGTACCAGTGGCATCATTTAAATATCAAAGTGGCTAAATAGAATTTATTACATAACTGATGCATGTTTGTTTACTTTATCATGGTGTGCAGTCAGGGTTTGTCCGCTGCAGGCTGCAGGTGATTCTCCCTTCACCTCCCATTTCTGCCACACCAAGTTCTCTAAAAATAGTCAAAAGACAAAGGATAAAAGTGCCAACAAAAAAGTGAACTATTCGACATTTTTTAACATATAACTAGAGCAAATCTTGATTTCCAGTCAAAAGCATTTGCACTTCAGAGTATAATTTTGAGACATTTCTAATAAATTTTGATTACACCTGCAGAGTAACTTCTAAATGAAAACACAAATCCCTCAGATGCTCTCTATATGTTTCTTCATGTTATCTGAATCACCTGTATTGAGAACATGGAAGTCTTTACAGAAGTCTCCACCAGCGTCATGACCTCCGAACATGAACACCTGATCTCCGACCAGAGCGAAGCTCTGACCACACCTCCACAATAAACACACGAATAAAATGAAGAGCTGCAACAACACCTGTGCATTTTAATATAACACAATGCAACATTCCTGTAATAAAAATAAAAAAAAATAAGTGTCTTACAGTGCTGGAGGCAGTGATCCACTGGTTTTTACAGGCGTCCAGGTGTGAGACACTGAAACAGAAAGAAAGAAAGAAAGAAATTAAAGTATTGAAAAGCAGAATTATGGCCCTTTTAATGAAAATGATAATGATGATGATGTATGGACCTGTGTTGAAAACCAAGAGATCATCAGTTGGATTTCCTCCCAGAATGCCTCCATACACATAGATGTTGTCTCCCACGGCAACAGAGCTGTGTCTGAGGGTTCGGAGGGCCACGCCGCCGACTGCTAAGCTATCCCAAGTCAGAGACACTGTTAGAAAATGGAAATATCATCACTACGGTTCACTCCTCCTCGATGCGAAGCTAAAGTGACGACGAGCTGCTCCACCTGCTGTCACAGCCTCACCTATATCAAAGCTGTAGACTCCTGGGAGGCACTCGGTGGCGTCTGGGCCGGACGCTCCTCCGAACAGATACAGCTTCCCTTTCACAACGCTGGAAAAGATTTTATATTCAACACACAGGAACCATCCATTTGGCATATGATTTACAGTAACACAAGCTAACTGTAGACAGCAAATGAGCAAACAAACCGTACGCTAGCCATTGAGCATATGAGCAAACACAAGCTAAGCGTGCACTGTCAATTTAGCATATGAGCTACAGTTACACAAGTTCATTGTACGCTATCCATTTATCATAAGAGCCAACACAAGCTAAGTGAGTGCTATCCATTTAGCAGATGAGCTACAGTAACACAAGCTAAGTGAGTGCTATCCATTTAGCAGATGAGCTACAGTAACACAAGCTAGGTGAGTCCTGTAAATGAGCACATGAGCTAAAACAAGGTACCTGCATACTATCTATTTAGCATGTAAGCTAATACAAGCTACCTGTATACTATCCATTTAGCATATAAGCTAATATAATCTACCTGTATGCTTTCCACTTAGCATATGAGCTAATTCAGGATACCTGTATGCTATCCATTTAGCATATAAACTAATATAATCTACCTGTATGCTTTCCATTTAGCATATGAGCTAATACAGGATAGCTGTATGCTATCCATTTAGCATATGAGCTAATACAAACAAACTGTATGCTATCCACTTAGCATACGAGCTAATACAATCTACCTGTATACGATCCATTTAGCATATGAGCTAGTCCAAGCTACCTATAAACTATTGATAGCATATGAGCTACAGTAACACAAGCTAAGTGATCCTGTCATTGAGCATATGAGCTAATACAAGGTACCTGTATACTATCCATTTAGCATGTGTGCTCATACAAGCTACCCGCATGTTATCCATTTGGCATATAAGCTAATATAAGCTACCTGTATGCTTTTCATTTAGCATATGAGCTAGTCCAAGCTACTTAGAAACTATCAAAATAGCACATGAGCTACAGTAACACAAGCTAAGTGTCCAAAGTGAGCTAATAGAGGGTACCTGTATGCTATCCATTTAACATATGAGCTAATACAATCTACCTGTATACTAACCATTTAGCATATGAGCTATTCCAAGCTACCTATAAACTATCAAAGTAGCACATGAGCTAATACAAGCAAACTGTATGCTATCTATTTGGCACATAAGCTAATACAAGCTAACGGTATGCTATCTATTTATCAATATTTAGAATGCATAATGTTTTACTTATATCAGAGTATTTCTACACTGTGGTACTGTGATGTAGACTCATCAAGAAGAGAGTACTTCTTCCACCATCGTCATTTTATCATATTAGCTAATACGAGCTAACTGCATGCTACTTTCTTGTTTAGGTGCAGCAGACTGGACACAGGAAATGCAAACTGCTGCTCTCTATAGGTCATAGTTAGCTTACATTAATTATTATCCCCAACAAGACATCGGTTGACTTAGTAGTTCAGTATTAGTTTACCAAAGAGTGTGTCCTTCTCTGGCTGAGGGAACGTCTCCACTCTGAGGAATCTCCTCCCATGTCACATCATCAGGAGAAACTACAAACAACAACAAAATATACAAAACTGTATCAGATGAAAACAGCACAACTTTGCTCCACAGCACTTCCTGTGGGTAAAAACTCACACAATAAAAAATAATATAATTTTCAGAAAAAGGTTTTATTTTTTACCTGTTAGCATGTAGAAGTCGCTGAAGTAAACGTTGATGTCCTCCTGAGTAATAAAACAAGCAGCACATCATTACCACCCAGATTACTGCTTCAAATATACCTGAATTAAAAAAAAGGTTTTGAAAGAGAATAAAAAGTCACCTCTTGGTTGATGCTGGTGGCTCCTCCGAACAGAAAGGCGACGTTTCCAGCCACAGCTAAAGCGTGGCCCCACCTGTGTCCACAGACATGGACAATAAGAAGGAGTCTGTTATACGCTTGATTATGGTACAGAAACAATGTGACCCACCTGGGACTCGGTGCTTCTCCTCTCATTTCCTTCTCCAGCCAGTGGCCGCTGGCTAAAGCCATCTGCACACCTGTTGTCTCTCTCACAAACACACACAGTTACCACCTGAACTGATCCATACTGCAACATAGTCAATGCTGACTCTTAAACACATTGTGCAGGTGTGACGCAATGATATCAGCTGTCAAAATGGGGTGCCATTTCACCTCTAGGTGGCACTACAACCAACGTTATACATTGAAAAAGTCATATCCAGCTGCACATGAACACATCACAACACTTTTTTGAACCCTACCTGTTCAGCTTTGGGTCTGTCAGGACGTCCGCTTATTGGTTTTTCTTTTTCTGTCGTTGTTTTGTTGAAGCTGAGCCACAGGTGAGTCCAACAACTGTCCTCTGAGTCTCAGCTTACAGGTAACCCACACTTGACGCTGCAGGTGCACTGTTGCTTAGCAACACATCCAAACACACTGGCCACCAGGCAGGTTAGGGTTGATCGTAACGGGACGCTGAGAAAAAAGAAAAATGTTCCACACTCATTGATTTTTAAATGTTATATGTTAATTTTAATTACTACTATCTCCTGATTATATTTCATTATTATTTAAAATATTAAAATTAGTCAATAATTGTTTGGAAACGGTTGTTACAACTTCACACAGTCAAATGTGGTGACTTTAAATAAGATAATTTGTTCAACTGAAAATCCAAATAGCCTAAAATATTTAGTTGTTTGTTGTATCACAGAATATTGGAAATGTTTCACTATTTTCGTAAAGTAGCTAAAGGTATTTAATAAATGTGGTGGAGCAGAAGTATAAAGGAGCAAAAAATTTCAGTATTTCAGTGTAAGCACCTCAAGCCACACTTAAAAAATGTACTGTTACTTTCCACTACTGTTACTGTTATTACTAGTAGTGTGCAATATTCAATACAATATCACTGCTCCCATGTGCAATTTTTTAATTCTCATGTGCAATATTATAACCCCAAATTTAACTTATGTCACTTATGTATATATTCATAGAAGAGGTATATATATATATATATATATATATATATATATATATATATATATATATATATTATAATATTTTTATACCTCTTCTTTTTTATGTGAGCACCATACACTTTGGACAGTCAATGTCAAATTCATTGTGTGTGCATGGTCACTTGGCAATAAAGCTCTTCTTGTTGAATCTTCTTGATTCACTGGACAGAATAAATGTAAATATGTATTATTTCCCACTCAGACCTTCAGTAAAAATGTGAAATATGATTGCCATAATTGTTATTATCAGTGAGTGCAGTGGTAGGCCTACCGAGGAGGAATAACAAAGTATAACTAGACTAAAATTCCTGAAGAAATTTTAATATGTGCCTGCACACATGACGCCGGACCCACGCGACGCCGGGCCATGTAGGCCCAGCCTGATGCATGCTGACCTTCTCCTGCACCGAAGCACGCACTACGTGCGTGCCTGTCCCAGGTTCATGTTGAAAACAAACACACCGAAGCACGCACTACGTGCGTGCATGTCCCAGGTTCATGTTGAAAACAAACACACCGAAGCACGCACTACGTGCGTGCCTGTCCCAGGTTCCTGTTGCAAACAAACACACCTTGTTTCCTGTGAAGATCAAATCAGAGTTCGGGGCTTTTATTTTGAAAGGACAGTCATTGCCACAGCTTCCTGTGAGGAAAAAAGTTACTCCTCTGAAGTTGGGGGCTTTTATTTTGAAAAAACAGACTTTTATTTTGAAGGAAACAGCCTGAGCTTCCTGTCTGTGTGTGTGAATCAATGATGTCATCCACTCTCTGTATCATCAGCACTGACCTATGTATCATATCACAGACAGGGTCCCTTCAGATCAAATACCACACACACACAGCTGCTCTGTCACACTATGCTTCTGATTATGAGCTGACCTGTCGAATCACCTCTCGTATAAAAAAAAACTATAAGGAGTAGAGCTTAGATTTTTGCATGTGAATGATGCTATGGTGATGGAGGTTCATGCATATCACCTAATTCTGCTGGCCACCCCTGCATGGCTTCAACACCCCATGGGGCACCCCTATGAAAAAGTCTAGGCGCGCCCCTGGTCTGTCTCCCACACTGGCTCCCACTGACTGCCATTGATTTCAAGCTGAGTCAGACCCTGTCGCACTCCTCTGAATAACTCAAGAACCGTAAGGAGTACGGCTTTGGGGTTTGGACGAGAGGCGGCAGGAACTCGCGAGGATCGCAGCGGTGTAAATTTTATGTCTCTAGCCCACTCAGAAGGCCGACAGCGGCAAGTTAAACACAAGAGGTTTTCCTGCTTTCTCACGCCTTTTCCTCTGAAAATTAACATTGGGCCCAATGGAGAGATTTTTGGAGGTGCTGCCCTAATTAAGGGTCTGGAGCCAAAATCACAATCAAAATCACAATGCTAAGACACTTGGGGAACACCCCCCAAAAGCAATAGTAATATGTGCCGCCGTGCTCGCAAGGCTGGCAATAAAAAAGAAACCCTCGTCCTGGATACTAATAAGCGCGTTGCTGGCTTAAAACACAGTGTTTTTTATGATGTTTGGATGGATTTTTTGGGTATTTTTTGGTATTTTTTATCATTTTACATCATATATGTGTGTTTTGGACCTACTACAAGCATTTGCTTGTATGTGCCAATGCTAAGACACTTGGGGCCTCCCCCCCAAAAGGAATAGTAATATGTGCCGCCTTGCTCGACGGCAGGCACATAACTATGGAGCCAGTGGGTTGTTGTAGGATGTGGTGTTTTTACTGGTGTGTGTCTGTTCTGCACAACATCATTTGTTGCTTATTCAAAAGCTCAGGGAATTAAAGTCATCATGACAAAATCATCAGTTGACGTCAGCTGAATCTCCTTGCAGAGCTGAGAAAATAATAATGAACATGAGAAAGGATTGTTTTTTATGAACCATAAACTTAAATGTTGCCATACAGCTGATAAACTCCGATAGCTCCCTGTATTTTAGAGTCTCTTCCCATCGTTAAACTCCCATCATGCCTACCATGTACAGCATGTCAGTGGCAGGTGGACGGACAGATGACCTCGCCTTGTTGTGCTCCCTCACACATTCGTCAATAAAACTCCGATCAGTGATTTCTGGCAGTGAAACCGAACAGAACCCAGAGTCCAGGATCATCCAGACCCCCAGGAAGCTCTTCACCGTGACCCCCATGGTTCAGAGAGTAAAAACACCTCAAAGGCTCAGCAGCTGCTCTGAGACACACTTTTGACAAGCTGGAACAGGAAGCTGCGCCCTCGACAGAAACAGGATGTATGTTCTGCTTTTGAGAAGCATTTCAGAAACAACAGTCAGCCTTTTTCACAGCATGTGCAGAAATAACTCAGTGAGGCGCAGGTGAGCAGCATGCAGCTTCACATTCTCTTTTAGGCTGCCACTGTTACTTGATTCATTCTGACTAGCTTGCAGAATAATATTAAAATTAATAGTAATAATAATGACACAGCACAAATATTAAAAGTATGACAAGAAACAAAAGATAGCAGATGTGAGGAATAAGAATAAATTTAATAAAGTGAAGCAGAAGCTCAGCCGCAGCTGATTCTTATATTTTGACCTTTTTCTTTTCATTTCTCTTACCTCCAGTTTAACTCTACACACATTTCGAAACAATCTGGTAGAGATTTGAATCCACGAAATGTCATATTTACATCATTCTATCTTTTGAATGTTTTTTTTTTGTCTTTTTAAAGCGGGACCATGGTATGTGCAAAAGGAAACTGTAAATCCAAAAGTTTATTTTATATAAATTAATTGCTGCATTTTTGTGTGAATATTCTATATATTAATGTGGGGCGGCAGTAGCTCCGTCTCTTCTTCTTCTGCTAACACTAAATTAAACTGCATTATTTTAAGGAGGCTTTGCTGTGCATCGTTTCCCATAATCACAATTATAACTGACCTGATCAGGCTCATATTGTTCCTCATTTACACAATATGTACTTCTATAAAGTGACAGTTTCATGAAGAGATTGATATGTGGCAAATTATATAGTAAAATATGGTATTTTTATTGTGAAGAATTTGCATTCATTTAAACTACAAACTACACAGTGAAACATTTAATTTCAGCAAATGTCTTATCGTATTCATCATAGTCTAGCCTTTAACGTTTGTTTAATTTATTTACTAAACAGCACAAAATGGCTGAAGTGTTATTATGTGCCTGCCGTCGAGCAAGGCTGGCGAAGCACAGCGGCACATATTACTATTCCTTTTGGGGGGGTTCCCCAAGTGTCTTAGCATGCTTGTAGTAGGTCCAAAACCACACATAAATGATGAAAAATGATAAAAAATCCACAAAAATCCATCCCAAAATCATAAAAACACTGTGTTTTAGCCAGCAACGCGCTTATTAGTATTCAGGACAAGGGTTTATTTTTTTTATTATGTGCCTGCCGTCGAGCAAGGCGGCACATATTACTATTCCTTTTGGGGGGGAGGCCCCAAATGTCTTAACATTTATGGCAGGCGAAGCCTGGTCGGCAGGAGGGAGGGAATAGAGAGGCCATATCTCACGTTAATCACATGAAAATAAACAGACATGCAAACAGAGCGACACACACCTGCTTCTGCTGATTTCTTGGCCCCTTTGGTAAATTTCTCCTTTTGTGCCTGGTCATCTGCAGACTTGATCTGTGAGAGAAAAGAATTCAGATTTGTCAAAAAGCTGTAAATTGTCTCTGAAAGTGTCATCAAGCATCTCCACTCACCTTCAAGAACTTATAGGCAGCGAACACGCCGACTCCGATGGCGTAGAGCGGCATCAGCGTGAACACGTAGCCCTTGTTGCTGTTAGATTTGAACTTGTCGCTCTTCAGCTCTTGCTCCATCAGCTTCTTCATCTGCTGCATGTTCTCGTGGGTCTGAGGCGAGCCGGGTCTGTTCATGTTGATGGGCTGACCTCTCACTGCACCGGGACCTGGACCTGCTGGGACCAGAACGACATGAGGGGGAACCAACAGACAATAAAACAACTTTAAACCAGGTGCTTTCCTAAACATGTTATCTATAATTTTCTGCCAAGCTGCTGCTAACATTACCTCAGATTCAGTTAGCTTGCAACTTAACAATAGTAAATAAAATCCACCTAAGATGAAACTTTATTGATTTCAGGCTAAATTAACCAGTAATATATAATGTAATTGAAATAAGCTCCACCATTTCCAGTACCAACATTTAAGTATCAGAATCATTAGTAATCATGTTATTAGTAATATTCAAAAAATATTAAGAATATATCCTAAAAATACCAGTAAAATATGGGAAATATATTAGCAATGCATCAGATATAAATTTGCATAATATCCATAACAATAATAAGGAGAATAACAGTTATTGGTAAAAATGTCCCTCAAACATACACTATTTTGCCAAAAGTATTCGCTCACCCAGCCAAATAATCAGAATCAGGTGTTCCAATCACTTCCATGGCCACAGGTGTATAAAATCAAGCACCTTGGCATGCAGACTGCTTTTACAAACATTTGTGAAAGAATGGGTCGCTCTTAGGAGCTCAGTGAATTCCAGCGTGGAACTGTGATAGGATGCCACCTGTGCAACAAATCCAGTCGTGAAATTTCCTCGCTCCTAAATATTCCACAGTCAACTGTCAGCTGTATTATAAGAACGTGGAAGTGTTTGGGAACGACAGCAACTCAGCCACAAAGTGGTAGACCACGTAAACTGATGGAGCGGGGTCAACGGATGCTGAGGAGCATAGTGTGAAGAGGTCGGCAACTTTCTGCAGAGTCAATCACTACAGACCTCCAAACTTCATGTGGCCTTCAGATAAGCTCAAGAACAGTGCACAGAGAGCTTCATGGAATGGGTTTAAATGGCCGAGCAGCTGCATCCAAGCCATACATCACCAAGTGCAATGCAAAGCATCTGATGCAGTGGTGTAAAGTACGCCACCACTGGACTCTAGAGCAGTGGAGACGAGTTCTCTGGAGTGACGAATCACACTTCTCTATCTGGCAATCTGATGGATGAGTCTGGGTTTGGTGGTTGCCAGGAGAACGATACTTGTCGGACTGCACTGTACCAAGTGTAAAGTTTGGTGGAGGGGGGATTATGGTGTGGGGTTGTTTTTCAGGAGCTGGGCTTGGCCCCTTAGTGCCAGTGAAAGGAACTCTGAATGCTTCAGCATACCAAGACATTTTGGACAATTCCATGCTCCCAACTTTGTGGGAACAGTTTGGAGCTGGCCCCTTCCTCTTCCAACATGACTGTGCACCAGTGCACAAAGCAAGGTCCATAAAGACATGGATGACAGAGTCTGGTGTGGATGAACTTGACTGGCCTGCACAGAGTCCTGACCTCAACCTGATAGAACACCTTTGGGATGAATTAGAGCAGAGACTGAGAGCCAGGCCTTCTCATCCAACATCAGTGTGTGACCTCACAAATACACTTCTGGAAGAATGGTCAAAAATTCCCATAAACACACTCCTAAACCTTGTGGACAGCCTTCCCAGAAGAGCTGAAGCTGTTATAGCTGCAAAGGGTGGACCGACTTCATAATGAACCCTTTGGATTAGGAATGGGATGTCACTTAAGTTCATATGCGAGTCAAGGCAGGTGAGCGAATATGCAATATAGTGTATTAGCACTATAGACATACATTTGTAAAATTTAGTAACATATTTAGTAAAATATTAAAAAAATATTAGTGACATAATCTGAAGATAGTATTAAATTGCAGAGGGATATTAGAATAAAAAATATAAGATAGAAATTGTAAAATAGCCAAAATAATATCTGCAAAATATCCCAAACATTAGTAAAAGATTACAAGATCAGTAAAATGTGAATTACTGGAGAATAATCTGTAAAAAAAAAAAAAAAAAACTCAAATGAGCTCCACCTTTACCAGCTGCAAAATTAGATTGATAAACAAATGAAATATTTAAAAAGTATTAATAACATACCCCAAAAAATGTTAGTAAATTGCAGAAGAATGTAAGAATTAAAGTATAAAAATGCTCATTAAAAATTAATAAATAAATACTTAAAATGAGCTCCACCTTTAGAAATGCAACATTTAAGTGACGAACACCTTCAGCATCAATAAGAGCTATATTATAATGTAGATTACTGCATAGTGGTTGTGGTACTTTTGGTAATGGTTGTCTAATTCTTGACCAATTCTCTTATATTTTTACTTAGAAGTTGACTAGAGGCATATTACTTGTAACAGAGTATTTCCACACTATATTGTGGTGTTGTTACTTTTACTTTACAGGACGTTAACGTGAATAAAAACTGCATGGAGTTTTTTGTCATGACCTTTACTGAGTGTACACAGTAACGGAGCCATATTGTTGTGTTTTTTCCTTTATTTGGGTTGAGTTTTCTCACCTTTTCTGGCGTAGCGGGGGTCAAATCTGGTTTCCTTCGTCCCGGTTCCTCCGCCGACACCGAACATCCTGGGCAGGACGACAAACGTGAAAAGCACGGCCGTGAAAGCCAAGGCGACTTGTTGTGATGTTGACGAAACCATCCTGTCGTGAAAAAGAAACACACGGCGAGACCCCGGCCGTAAAAGCAGCACGAAGACCCGGTAAAAGACACGACTAACGACACGGAGAGGAAGCGTGAAGCTGTCAGACTAGCATGTAATGAAATAAAGCGACATTTGAGCCTTGAATCCAGGCTGCTTGTGGTGAAAATTAACAGCTGCTCTGATCCGGTGCGATAACAGCAGCAGGACTTCCGGGAAAGGGCGTTTTCAGAATAAAAACGTCATGAAACTTCCGGTGACTAGATGCTTTAAAAAACCGTTGAATATCTGAGTTATTGATACTTGTAAATACTTTTATATAAAATAACACAATAATGAGCAGTAGGAATGGTGTATTTTTTAAATAAATTAAATAAAAATAACTGCATAGCTGAGTGCTACAACCCGGAAATAAGTTAGCATTTTTTACACTTCCGGTTCCGTCGTCTGAAATCATGTTTCAATGTTTTGTTTTTTAAATGAAATGTATTTTTAAAACTATTCATTTAATGGCGTGGTTTATAATAATAACAAAATGTTTAAATCCTTTAGCTTGAGCGATATTGACTTTATTTCAGGCCTATATCTGACCACGCCCTCCAGTGGTCACCTGCGTAGAAGAGCAGCACATGCACAACAGCAACGTGACTGTTCGACGTCACAGCACGGCGTCCCCTGTTGTCCATAGCAACGGAACACGTCATGGAGTTCTGAACTGCCTTTGATTTTGTTCAGTATTTCCACACATAAAAGCCACATCTGATTTTATCCAACACAACTCTTCAAAAGTTGATCCAGCAAGTAGCACAGAGAGAGACGGTCTACAATTTATAACAGAGACAGAGGGTTTATAACAGAGACAGAGGTCTACGATTTATAACAGAGACAGAGGGTTTATAACAGAGACAGAGGTCTACGATTTATAACAGAGACAGAGGTCACAGGAAAAGGCCTTAATGGCGCTGCACGCAAAAAGAGGCAAACAAGACCAGACCGAGCCGACGTGGGAGGAGAAATTCAAGGCTTTGGAGGAGAAGTTCAATAAGGAGCTGGCAGAGAAGGACGACTGGGAAAGACAGGTGAGCCAGTTGAAGCTGGAGATCCAGAAAAAGGATGAGCAAATACTCATACTCACCCAGAATGAGAAAGCCTCTGATGAAAAGCTAAGATCCTTGGTGGAGAGCGTGGAACAGACTGGAGCCGCCTTGGAAAAGCAGATGAATCAGATAGAGCTGGAGATCCAGGACAAGGACGAGCAAATACTCATACTCACCCAGAATGAGAAAGCCTCTGAGGAAAAGCTAAGATCCTTGGTGGAGAACGTGGAACTTACTAGAGACAACTTGGAAAAGCAGATGAACCAGATAGAGCTGGAGATCCAGGACAAGGATGAGCAAATACTCAAGCTCACCCAGAGTGAGAAAGCCTCTGAGGAAAAGCTAAGATCCTTGGTGGAGAGCGTGGAACAGACTAGAGACACCTTGGAAAAGCAGATGAGGCAGATGAAGCTGGAGACCCAGGACAAGGATGAGCAAATCCAGAGTCTGACCCAAATCATGGACAGTTTACGTCAGAGTCTGGATGAGAAAACAGCTGAGCTCAGCCAGAAGGAGGCAACCTGGCAGGAAAGGTTCAAGGCCTTGGAAGACAGGTTTGGACAGGATCTGGCAGCAAAAGAACAGGCCTGGGAGGTCCAGCTTCAAAACAAGGACAATGAAATCGCGAGCCTTATCCAAAGCAAGGAGCGTTTGCTTCAGAGTCTGGATGAAAAAACAGCTGCAGATGTGCAGGAAGCAAGAGAGACCCTGGAGCACAAGTTCACTATGAACCTGGCTGAGGTGGAGCAGACCTGGGACACCAAACTCCAACAGGCAACTAGCAGCGTTAGTGAGTGGAAGCTGAAACATCAGCAGGTGGAGGATGACAACAAGGACATGGCCCAAAAAATACAAGGCCTGGAGACGGCAGCCCAGCAGATGCAGGATGAGATCAAACTGCTGGAGGAGATCTGCCTGGACCAGAAGAGCAAGAGAGGCTGCTTCTTGTTCAGGCGGAAGATCCGGGACAGGGAGGCAGCATTAGAGAGGATGAAGTCCAAGATGAAGGACAAGAAGACAAAGGAGGTGAAAAGGAGGGCAGAGGAGTAGAGTGACAGTGACTGTCAGAAGGAGGAAGCTGCTGGATGTTCAGCTCAGACTGGACATCAGTAAATCCTTCTCCTCTCTCCTCTGTTCTTCCTTCATCCCTCTCACCTCCTCCATCCTTCCTTCATCCCCCTCACCTCCTCCATCCTTCCTTCATCTCTCTCACCTCCTCCATCCTTCCTTCGTCCCTCTCTCCTCCTCCATCCTTCCTTTGTCTCCCTCACCTCCTCCATCCTTCCTTCATCCAAAATGATCATTTAATCAATTATTGATTAAATGACAGGGTTTTCTCCTGGTACTCAGGTTTCCCCAAATATATTAATGGGACACTCGTGAGAGTTACCAAATATACTTAAAAAAAACGATCATTTAATCATGGATTGAAACAATACATATAATCTATTGATTAAATGATACATGCATATGAGCAGTACTAGTAAATAAAAAGTTTAATAAAACATTTAGAAGTTCTGCTTATTATAGAGCGTTACCTTTTGAGATCATTTAATAATAAAAACATTTTTTCCCATTGGAGTTGTAGGTGAGAAAACTGCTTATGCTTATGTTTAAGTTGAACTAGTGATTATTTTGCACTTTATTTATATACAATAAATAATATTTTATAATATATTTTATTTATAATATTTATTTATTTTATTCAGTTGTAGAATATGCTTATGTTTAAGTTGAACTAGTGATTATTTTGCACTTTATTTATATACAATAAATAATATTTTATAATATATTTTATTTATAATATTTATTTTATTCAGTTGTAGAATATGCTTATGTTTAAGTTAAACCAGTATATGCTTATGTTTAAGTTTATCTAGCTGTTATTTTGCACTTTATTTTTATATATATATGCAATATATAATTTAATATTTTTATAATATGTTTTTATTAATAACAGTATATTTTTTTGTTCTTATTGGATTTATTGAGGTTATTTTTCAGGGTCTTCCAATTTATTTTTATCTATTTTATTCAATTATAGAATTTTCTCATGTTTTCTAACATGTTTTCTAACATGTCATACTACAAAATAAGTAATAAAGGTATTTTGATTCATGCTGATATCGTATCAGATCAATATTGATTTCATATTGGGGTGAAAAGGTTGGGACACCCCAAAAATAACAATAATAGTAATAATTGTATTATTATTACAATGTAATAATAATTTGAATATAATAAATATAATACTAGACTAAAATTCCTGAAGAAATTTTAATATGTGCCTGCACACATGACGCCCGGCCCACGCGACGCCGGGCCATGTAGGCCCAGCCTGATGCATGCTGACCCTCTCCTGCACCGAAGCACGCACTTCGTGCGTGCCTGTCCCAGGTTCATGTTGAAAACAAACACGCCGAAGCACGCACTACGTGCGTGCCTGTCCCAGGTTTGTGTTGCAAACAAACACACCTTGTTTCCTGTGAAGATTAAACCAGAGTTCGGGGCTTTTATTTTGAAAGGACAGTCACGGCCACAGCTTCCTGTGAGGAAGTAGTTACTCCTCTGGAGTTTGGGGCTTTTATTTTGAAAACCAGACTTTTATTTTGAAAGAAACAGCTTGAGCCAGTGCTTCCTGTCTGTGTGTGTGAGATCAAGATGTCATGCACTCTCTCTATCTTTGGTAATGGTCAATCAGAAGCCTGTACCATATCATCACTTTATCTCTATATGTGTGTCTATGTGGATCCCCCATCTGAAACACACACGCACCAACATTAAGTCACACTCTGCCACTGTTTACGAGCCGACCTGTCGAATCACCTCTCGTTTAAAAAAACATATAAGGAGTAGAGCTTAGATTTTTGTATGTAAATGATGCTATGGTGATGGAGACGCATGCAAAAAAATCAGAGTTCAGGTCTTTTATTTTGAAAGGACAGTCATAGCCACAGCTTCCTGTAAGGAAACAGTTACTCCTGCGGAGTTTGGGGCTTGTATTTTGAAAAACGTGTCTGAGTCAGAGCAGTTAATCCTCTGTGTGTGTGTGTGTGTGTGTGTGTGTGTGTGTGTGTGCATGCGTGCGTGTATGTGTGTGTGTTTGTGTGTGAGAGATCAATGATGTCACCCACTCTCTGTATCATCAGCATTGACCTATGCATCATATCACAGACAGGGTCCCTTCAGTTCAAATACCACACACACACAGCTGCTCTGTCACACTATGCTTCTGATTATGAGCTGACCTGTCGAATCACCTCTCGTATAAAAAAAAACTATAAGGAGTAGAGCTTAGATTTTTGCATGTGAATGATGCTATGGTGATGGAGGATCATTCATATCACCTAATTCTGCTGGCCACCCCTGCATGGCTTAGACACCCCATGGGGCACCCCTATGGAAAAGTCTAGGCGCGCCCCTGGTCTGTCTCCCACACTGGCTCCCACTGACTGCCATTGATTTCAAGCTGAGTCGGACCCTGTCGAACTCCTCTGAATAACTCAACAACCGTAAGGAGTATGGCTTTGGGGTTTGGACTGGAGGTGGCAGGAACTCGCGGGGATCGCAACGGTGTAAATTTCATGTCTCTAGCCCACTCAGAAGCCCGTCAGCGGCAGGTTAAACACAAGAGGTTTTCCTGCTTTCTCACGCCTTTTCCTCTGAAAATTAACATTGGACCCAAAGGAGAGAATTTTGGGAGGTGCTGCCCTAATTAAGGGTCTGGAGCCAAAACCATAAATCTCAGAGACATAAGAGACACATCGCTACGACCGGGACGAAATTTCCAACGTTTTGCTGTAAAAATTATGTCGGTGGAGTGAACCCTCACAATCGCGATTTAAAAAAAAAAAAAAACTCAGACGATTCTGAAACTGCTCTCCACTCTAGGTGTGTAGTTCTCCCACTCTAGTGCACGCAATAGACACCCATGTTAAAGGCTGATTTTTGAAGATTTCATGGTCTGGAAAAAGTTGAAATGCTGAAAATTTGCTGCGTTTTGAAAGTTGAATGGAGTTTCTAGGTGAAAGTATGAGGGAGCTGTGACTGTTTGTGCGCTGAAGAAAAAAGTTTGAAAAACGATTGAATCCGACCCTTTCCCCATTCATTCCTATGGGACTTTTTTCGGTGGTTTTTGGGGTCTAGCGTCGCCATGGTAACGGCTTTGACGGAGAAAAGTAATAGCCATCGTGGCACGATCGAGACGCACGTTTTGATATATGTCATGCCTGGGTGCACCTTACGGTACGACCCGCATTAATTGCCGAAGAATGTCTATAATAATAATAAAAAAAAAAAAAAAAACTCTCGTCCAGAATACTAATAAGCGCGTTGCTGGCTAAAATACAGTGTTTTTATGATGTTTGGATGGATTTTTTGGGTATTTTCTGGTATTTTTTATCATTTTACATCATATATGTGTGTTTTGGACCCACTACAAGCATTCATGGCCTGCCATAAATGCTAAGACACTTGGGGAATCCCCCCAGAAGGAACAGTAATATGTGCCGCCGTGCTCGCCAGCCTTGCTCGACGGCAGGCACATAATAACTGAGTGTGCCTCGTCTCGTTCTGCGTCTGATGATTGATGATGTAAGTCAACTGGTCACGTTTCCCACCGTCACCACTCTTTTTCTAATCATTTATTCAGACGCGCACACACCACCTCTGCCGCTGACACGTGATACACACTAGTTAACTTCCGCCTGTCAACGTCAGACCAACCGGAACAAGGCTTCGTTTCCAAAGTAAAACCCACACCTTGACAAATTCACAAATGGATAACATTGAGAGAGTAACAGAAAGGCATTTGATAGGATAAAATAAGTGTTCAATAGAGGTTCATATCCATTAACGTAAATAAAGTAAATTCAGTTGTAAAGTGTGACGATCTACATTGTTTCCTTAAGGGGTGCTTTTATTGTGAAGACAAAATCTCATTTCCGGTCTGATGCTGTTGGTTCGGTCTGTTTTGACATAACGAATCAATGGATGATGATGATGCCAGGCTCTTTCTGGTTGTCATTCTCACCATTCTTCTGATTTCCTTGGTTTATAAATCAAATCTCATGTCTGTTTTCTGTACTGGTCTGATCCGGGTCATTCAGGTCTAGAACCGGTCCTGCTCTGGGCTTTAGAAGCTCGGAATGGATCCGCACTGACTGTTAAGAACAGTATGTGCGACAGGAAGAGAAGCGATCTAGCTTTCAAAATAAAGGTCAAATATATGAAGAAAGGAAACAAAGGGCAAGGATAATTCAGGTCAACAGATAAGTATAGTACGTAGCAAGTAAGTATAGTGAATACCAAATCCAAATACCAACCAAATCCTTTAGATATGCACTTCCTAAACACTAATGTATCCAAGAACAAATATTTGATTAAGGTACCTTTATTGATACATAATTGATAGTAATAATAAGTCTGGATGACAAGTACTTTTAAGGAATATAAAATAAAAAAGTAATTTTATTTGATTTTTTAAAAAAAAAATTGTATTAAGAGTAATTAATTGACAGGGATTTAAGAATTAATGTTAAAAGGGTATGAAAAAAAAATAAATTACAAACCCCATATTTTACATCTATAAATATATCCCCCAAAATGTACTTAATTTTCACTTAAGTGCTAATGGGGTTACAAGGCTTTTCAAATTGAGGAAATAATTAAGGGTTCTCTGGAAACAATGCTATTCAGCTGGAAATGTATTATTTGACATCGATATTTAGCCCAGATATGTTTGGCCTCTTGTTCGTAAATTTTGGTTTTATGCATATGGACTTTGATTAAAATAAATTAAATATTCAGCTACTGTCAGTACCCACCATTTTTTAAAATTACAGATTAAGTCATTATTCAAATTCAAAGAGATACTTTTTCAGAAAGCTCTGTGGATGTCTTGCTCATTGACATTTTACAATATTTATCCACACAATGTTATCAATAAAACATTACGCATGTAAAACAAATGGCGCTTTTACTCTGAAAATACGCTCAAACCAAACCGGAAGCCCTGTCCTATTTCTGTCCATCTTGACAGTGTGCGCGCGCTGCGGACCGTTGGCTGACCTGGCGGATCTAACGGGAGACGTTGTGGACGTTAACGGCACCTGAACACGGTTAGTATTGCCTTTATCAGCCGTTAGCTCGGTTTAGCCTCTTCGGGGCTACATACGGAGGCATACTGGAAGCACCCGGAGAACCGCGGATATCTACGCGGCATGGATGCTTCGTGACCCGCGGCAGGTGTGAAGAGATGCAGGGGGAGAAGCCGGCGGGACCCGGCCGGGTGGTGCTCGTCAAGAAGATCATCATGAAGGACGGAGCCACGGTGGGTGGATGAATCCGCCATTTTGGAATTATTTTATTAACCTGTACGATTGTTAAAAAACGGCCGGTGAGTCTGTGCCGTACCAAGACAATCTAAGTGATCATTGAAAACAACCTTAAACAGTGTCACATGACATTTAAAGCTGTTATTGTTTTTAATCAAGCTAAATTGTCTGTGATGAGGAGTGCTAGCGGGTGGAAATAACTGTAAATGCCACAGAAATGAATGGATGACGAGCCCGAACCGAGCCGCTCTGGTCCAAAATGGCTGTTCTGTCGGATGGAGATAAGTGTGTGTGTGTGTGTGTGTGTGTGTGTGTGTGTGTGTGATGGCAGAGCGGGATAATGTGGCCCAGAGACAGCCCAGCTTAGTGTGAGGATGATGTGGTCAGGATGGATCCATTATCTGTGTTACATAACAGGCATCCAGAGAGGGAGCGGAGCGTCCATTTTAACATCCCCACCAAGAGAGGAAAGAGCACCATTTCTCATGAAACACATCACCCATTTTATTTATTGATAGACCTGATCAAGTGAGCAAAAAGACAGATCAATAATCAATAATGAGAATAAAAGATGGTCAATGTTGATGAGATGATAATTAGCCTCAATAACTCCTCATATATCCCAGGTATAGCTGAAACATCAATTTAATTCCATCCATCCATTATCTACCGCTTATCCTCGTAGGGTCGCAGGGGGGGCTGGAGCCTATCCTAGCTGTCTTAGGGTCATGGACAAGTCACCACCTCATTGCAGGGCACATAGAGACAGACAAACACTCACATTCACACCTACGGACAATTTAAATTAACCAATTAACCTAAGTTTTTGGATGGTGGGAGGAAGCCAGAGTACCAGAGAGAACCCACGCAGACACGGGGAGAACATGTAAACTCCACACAGAAAGGCCCCTTGCCCAGGATTCGAACCCGGTACCTTCTTGCTGTGAGGCGACAGTGCTAACCACTACACCGTGCCGCCCTAAAGAAATCATGTTCATTTTAAATACTTCTATCACTGACAACAGTCGTCCAGCCAGGATAATATCATTTAAAAAGGTGAATTTAATCAGGTAATCTTTATACCAAAAAATGCCAAACATATTTTTCCAACTTGAAAAGTAGAGATTTGATAAATTCTAGTTTTTAATGAAGTGTGGTGATGGAGATCGATTAAGCAACAAATTAACGAACACCATGATTAAAGCCCAAAATACACAAGAATAACTTATTGAGGTATGGGAAAAAGTATCGTTCTGGACCCGGTAGCGAAACAAAGGTACCAAAATTTTTGAACGATACTCAGCCCTCATCCTGAGAATGGATCAGCCTCCAGAAATACAGGAGGCGATGCTTGTTGTGGATGTAGAAATGAGGAAACGACACATGAAGAGTGTAGAGAAACAGGAGACAAGGAAACAACGGAGGTAACAACTGGAGCAACAACGAAGAAAGTGACACTAAGGATTGTTCTAGGGCTGCAAGTAACGATTATTTCACTAATCGATTAATCGGGCGAGTATTTTTTTGATGAATCAGATACACAAAAAGCACTTATTCATCCATCAATCCTCTATTATAAATAAACAGGACAGTATCTCGAGTTGACAGTGCAGAAAAGTGCACAAATCACAGGTTGCTGCATGAACATCCCAGACCTCTTAAAGTAAAAAAATGTCAAATTGCTCATTAAAGACATGTAAAGGTGTGGGTCCCTACAGTGAAGCCGTCATCTTCAACCATCGATAGAGGTGACGGGCATGGCGAGACTACATGCTGTAGTAAATCATGGTTTCTAAAAAGACAACACCATAATAAGAGCCGCACTCTGCTCTTCTTCTGTGGTGTTTTACTGCAGTGTGAATCCATCTGCTCAACTCAGTGAGCTCCGTGACGTGGTGGTGGCTGACGTTTTATTTACGCGACACAATGAGTGGAAAAATTTGTTGCCAACACTTTTAATAATCAGTTTGATTCGTTGTTGCAGCCTTAGATTGTTCCACCGTAGGTTCCAGAATGATCTGGTGCTGGACTAGTGGAGACACCAGGCTCTAGTGCTCCAAACACACCTCCTGCTTCACGACCAGCCTGGAAGAAACCAAAAGAGAAACAACAAAACACAGGAATGTGGATCATGACATGTATTATTATGATTATTAATGTTGTTTTCTGTGTGTATTCCAGCTCCAGCAGGGTATCGGCAGGCCCAGTGTGTATCACGCTGTGGTGGTGATCTTCCTGGAGTTCTTCGCCTGGGGTCTGCTCACCACTCCCATGCTCACTGTGAGTAACACTGTCCTGACTCCAGACTGACGAGGCTGCGCTGGTCTGTGGTGGAGATTTAAATGAGTGCTGGTTCAGTCAAGCTAAAACATCATATTAAGGTGCTTTTCATGTTCAGGTTTGAGTTGGTTTGTGCCTGGTCTAACAGAAGTATAATCATTCTCCACAAGGAAACTGCAGCATCAGTTACTTCACATTCTTTAACCTTGTTCACTTAAATTTGAAAGTGATGTCTGTTTTATAAATGGTGGTGTCGGCTCTTGTCGTAGGTTTTACATGAAACGTTTCCCCAGCACACGTTCCTGATGAACGGCCTCATTCAGGGCGTCAAGGTAAGAGCTTCAGCAGCTTTCTGACTCAATCAGTACGTATAGATATCAGTACATTTTAAACGAGATGGATTAATGTTAATATCAACACTGCTGGCATGGATCAGGCTTCTCAAATCCTTACATTTCAGCCATTTATTTCAGGCTTGTGTAAAACAAAATATGTAATTAATATTGAATGCTTATTTTGAATGTGATGATAAGAGCTAGTGCTCTGCTTTTAACTCAAACCCCTCTTTTTAGTTTTAATTTAATGTATTTGTAACAAATGAGGAATCCATGTCACTAATCGATCAGATTTTTTTTTTAATTACACAGACATTTAATCAAATGTGAAGTCATCTTCATGTTTAAAAGATGAATCAGTGTGGAACAGGAACTCATTTAACCGACTCGCCTCTTCCTGTTTAGGGTCTGCTGTCGTTCATGTCGGCTCCTCTGATTGGTGCTTTGTCAGACGTGTGGGGCAGGCGCACCTTCCTGTTGGTCACCGTCTTCTTCACCTGCGCTCCGATCCCTCTGATGAGGCTCAGCCCCTGGTATGAGTCACTGTTAAAGTCACACCTGGAGAACCAGGAGGCCAACAGAGGCAGCATCGAAGGTTTAATTAAAACCAAAGCGTGAACATACAGGGCTTAACAAAGGAATAACAGGAAATAACTGGAAATGTTTCCCTGTTTTTATAAAACAGTAAATGTAAAAATTCATGGATGAAAACACAATAATTATATTTTATCATTAAAGATACAATTTTTTAAGAGCTTGCTCACACTGGTGGATTAACCTGGTGATCAGTGTTACTGTTAATTTAGGGCAGTGGTAGGAAACACCTGACACTGGGTGGTAGAATATTACATTTATTGATAACTTACAATGGAGTATTAGGGCCACATTGAGAAAAAAAAACACAGACTGCGAGAATAAAGTCATTATTTACGATAATTTGTCCCTAATACTCTGTCAAAATGACTGTATGTCAGTGTGGCAAAAAATGTCAAAGTTTCCTTCCACCAGGGGGCGATCCAGATGTTTTGGCTTCACTTATGGGGAGCTGTCATGTCGTCCATCTTTATTTACAGTCTCTACCCATAAGGCAGAGCAGAGAAGTGACTCATGGAGATAATAGACAGGCTCTGTGGTAAATAGTTTTATACTGTTTCTAGATCTAGAGTCTAGTGGTGGCTGCATAGGATTGCTCCCAGTTTGTGATTCAAACAAAAGTCCAGAATGTATTGAAAAACTATAGATGTAATCATTTGACAATATGTTTTATCAAATTCAATATTCTGCTTCATCCGGTGTTCATCCAGTACACATAAAAAAAACACACACTACCACTACTATGTTTTCAGTGAATAAATGCCTGAAACTCAGCCTGTTGTTCTCACTCGTCCTGCAGGTGGTACTTCGCCATGATCTCCATGTCCGGAGCTTTCTCTGTCACCTTCTCGGTCATCTTCGCCTACGTTGCTGATGTGACGGATGAAAGAGAGAGGAGTACAGCGTACGGCCTGGTAAGCATCTAGTCTATACATCGTAAATAATTGATAATAGTAAAGAGCATTTATCTGATGAATATGTCCAGAATCCAAATCATTTTGGGAATAATTTGCTGTGTTTGAGTGTAGGTTTACATTCCATATTTAAACTGTATTTGCAGTGTTTTTTGAGAAGAAAGATTGAAAGAAATGATTATCTTTTGTGTCTCTCAGGTGTCGGCTACGTTCGCAGCCAGCCTGGTAACGAGTCCAGCTATCGGGGCGTACCTGTCGGCCTGGTATGGAGACAACCTGGTGGTGCTGGTGGCCACGCTGATCGCTCTGGCCGACATCTGCTTCATCCTGCTGGCCGTGCCCGAGTCTCTGCCGGACAAGATGAGGCTCAACACCTGGGGGGCACCTATATCCTGGGAGCAGGCCGACCCCTTCACTGTCAGTAGCCGTCACTGTACAACACAGCGTCTGATTGGTCGGTTGACATGAGACCTTCACAGGCTTAACCGTTGTGCTTCCTGTCTGCAGTCTCTGAGGAAGGTGGGTCAGGACCCCACAGTCCTGCTGATCTGCATCACCGTGTTCCTGTCCTACCTGCCGGAGGCTGGACAGTACTCCAGCTTCTTCCTCTACCTGAGACAGGTGAGACACACTGTCAGCATGCATGACAGAAACAGTATGCTGAATGTTATTTTTATTTTTTTATTAGGCATAGAGTACTTTTCCTCAATGGGCTCTTCAGAAACTAACAGTAATAATAAAATGCCTGTCCATCCCTCCCTTCAGGTGATTAATTTCTCCTCCACGACCATCGCTGTCTTTATCGGAGTAGTGGGCATTTTGTCCATCGTAGCACAGGTAACATACACACCAACATTTACCTATAAGACACATTTAGACTGTTTTACAAAAATAGCAGAAATAATATCAAAGCACATTATTATTATTTTTTGATTGAGACAAACAGGACAGGTGAGCTGCTACGTTTGTTAAGATCTGTAAACAATATACTGTATGTATGGGCTTCCTGCAATATAAAATCTACCAGCTATATGTGACTGTGAAAGAAGAAAAAAAGAGACAGAAATAATCAGATGTGTTCCTACTAGAGCAGCTTTTACTCACTGTTAATGAAACCTCCTCTTCTGCTCCTGCTCAGACTCTGTTCCTCACGCTGCTGATGAGGACTCTGGGTAATAAAAACACCGTCCTGTTAGGTTTGGGCTTCCAGATCCTTCAGCTGGCCTGGTACGGCTTCGGATCTGAGCCATGGTGAGATGTGATGAAGGCTTTCAGCATTCATTCATTCATTCATTCATTCAGGTTCCAGCTGAAGCCAGACTGAGCTTAAAATAGAGGGATGGTTATCCATGACTTGATTAGTTTATTATTATTTTATTTTTATTAGAGCTGCAACAGTTAATGGAACAACTATTCTGATAATTGATTAATCAGTTTAAGGGATCTTTAATCAGAGAAAAGGTAGAAATGCTCTGATTAGAGCTTTTCAAAGGTTTAAAAATGTGCATATTTTATGTTTTTTTTTCTCCTCTATGTCAGTAAAATGAATATCTCTGAGTTGGGAACCAAACAACCGTGAACCGTGTCTTTGTGTTGTTGGACAGGATGATGTGGGCGGCTGGTGCTGTAGCAGCCATGTCCTCCATCACCTTCCCAGCTGTCTCTGCTCTGGTGTCACAGTCTGCTGATCCTGATAAACAAGGTGAAACATCCTCAGATCCTCAGATCAGTGCATCTTCTTCACCTGTGGTTTTAACAACCTGACATGCTTGGTCCCTGCAGGTGTGGTCCAGGGGATGATCACAGGGATCAGAGGGCTTTGTAACGGTCTGGGTCCAGCTTTGTACGGGTTCATCTTCTTCCTCTTCAATGTGGAGCTCAACACCATGGACCCCATCCAGGGGGAATTCAACGTGGACCCGCTGCCTCTGCAGAGTCCCACTGAGGTACAGTAGACCCTGGAAAACGACTAGTTTATTTCATTTTAAATGTTCAGTCCTCTATTTTCTGCTCCGCTCTCAAGTGTCATCACAGCTGTAACAGTATCTTAAAGCATTTTCTATTATTATTATTGTTATAGCATTAATTTGTCAGTCATATTCATTGTCTAAATATTGTATTTTAACTCTGCCAGCCATTTTATAAAACAGGAAAAGTTTTGTTCCAGTGTTTTTGTCCATTTTGAGTCATATTTCAAGACCCACAGAATATTTTGTACTATGTCTCTGAAAACAGTGAATAGCTCAAATGAAAGAAGAGAGTCTCTATTTCATCATGAAAAAAATGTTTGTTTTTATCTTGTTCCATTCTTGTTTTATCAGAGGTAGAGTAGAGGACACTTTCACCAAAATCACCACTTTTTCTCCAGATTCCGTTTGTTTTGCTCTCTAATCTCGATCGTCTCCACTTCCTGTTTTGATCTCTGTGGTGTATACTGTCTCTTTATGCTCTGACTACATCTCCCAGAAGCCCCAACATTACTCACAGGCTGTGTGAGAGCGCCCTCTTGTGTCTGCTGCTGAAAAAACACTTTGATATGTCAACGGCACTCAAAGAGTTAATTTGCTGTTAACTGTAAATATTAATCATCATATTTGTAATATTAATTCATATTATCAATCATTGTATTGATATTACACATATTAGTAGTATTTATTTGTATTATTTATTATATTATGGCATTACAGTTGTTTTAGTGTTTTTCTTACTTAAGTTAAGTTGTTCATGTTGTCTCTCAGCGAGGCCTCATCCCCGGCCCGCCCTTCCTGTTGGGGGCGTGCACCGTGGTCGTGGCCTTCCTCGTCGCTCTCTTCATCCCTGAGAAGCCCTCCTGCTCCTCCTCTTCCTCCCAGCTGTCCCTCAGTGACAAACCCCACCTGGACAGCAAAGAGTCCATGTCCTCGCTGGCCGGCGTCCACATCAACACGCCGCTCCCGGGCAGCGACGAGGAGGCCCCTCCCGCCGCCAGCGACGAGGACTTTGAGCCGCTGCTGCAGGACAGTATCGTTTGACGGACAGGTGGAAGCACCTGGACATGGTGGTAACAAAGACTAAGAAGCAGTCACACATTTTCTTTGCTGCGGGTGTGGATCTAAGTGTACTTTTTTTGTCAGAAGATTGAAGCCGTTGACAGCAGGAAGCTCCGGCAGCATGGTGGCGTTGCCAGGAGGCGGTGGTGACGTTTCACTTCAGCTACCAGGAGGCAGTAACATCTTGTGGGTGACCTGTTCGGATGTTTGTTCCGGAGAGAAAGAGCTGCGATTAAGATGTCTTTGTACGATTTGAAGACGGCGGGGCCACCAGAGACACAGTTTAAAGGGAAACCATCGTTTGATTGACAGGAGGAGGACCAGCTGCAGCCGCGTGAAATCACCTGGAGGGAAAACAGAAATATTTTTGAGGAGTTCACAGAAGGATTATCGCTCATCTTTAAGCTTGAAGTTGTTGATTGTTTTTGTGATAAACAAGAAAAGGTGTTTTTACCTTCAGCTGTATCATTTCAAAGCCGTATTTTGAAGCTGTGATTATTTCTTATTGGTTATTGTACAAACGAAACATGACTGCAGCTCATTTACAGCAGCCAAAACATTTTTGTCTTTAGTTGCGCTTTTTTTTTGTTCTTCTTTTTGGCAGGATTTTTATTCTTTATAAATGTACAGTATCTTACCCACTAAGAGTTATTGATCGCTAACAAGGTATGACTGTGACGAGCTGGGAGACGAGTCAAAATATCAATTTTAATAGTTATTTTTATATCACACTCATCACGGCCAAGTTTCCTCTTTAATTTCTCTAAATTGGTTTCTTTATTATTAATAACGGAACACCTCCCTGGGCAGTTTTACCTGTTACTGTCCCTGTTTGTCACTCTACCTCAGATGTCTTTAAATCACTCTCAACCTGGATCTGCTCACCTCACATCACGTTAGTTTTATTTTTAAATCACAGTCACTTTATGAATGCTGCTGGCTGCTGGCAGTGGAAAAACCTCTGAGCTGCAGCGTCCAAAGCACCAAAATAAATCTACTGTTTCTGCGGCCCCAACAGCAGATTTTATGACATTTTGTCATAATTAATGACAGTATTTCACGACTTAAATAACTGACAAGCAACCTACTTATTTTAACACAAATCACTGTCTTTTAAGAAACCTAACCAAATAGTTTTGTTGCCTAAACCAGGGTGTTTCGGTGGCGCTGCTGTACAGTGTTGCTTTTAGCTCAGCTGCACTTAGTTTTAGTAAAATAAGAGAAGCCTTTATTTGCCCCAGAAACAGTGTTAATATCAGCACAATGGATAGAGAAGCATTACAATAAAAGCCTGTATAAAAAATAAGGCTCAGTGACGTTGGTAAACAAGTAGAATAAGAAGAGATATATGTGAAAACTAGAAAATATGTAAACACTGTATAAATGCCTGAACAAGCAAAAATCAGATGAAAAAGCTAAATCAGCGTATATTAAAAACAAATAATTAGACCAACTGGTGTAATGAAGATAACTGGTATTGCACATATAAATACATACTTAAGTACATTGTGAGAAGTGTTTTGCTTTTCACGGCGTCACGCTGCGATCCGGTGCCTTTCCAGAATGGCGGTTTACAAACGCTGTTAGCTGGAAGCGTGACGCCATGGATTTCCTCTCTGAAGTGACTGCATGATTTGAAAACCACAGGGACGTCAGCTGATTTGTTGCAGACCTGAGTGTTTTTCCTGTGAATTAACTTATACTTGAAGCAGATATTTCACAAGAGCTTTAGAGAGGATTCTAGAAGAGTTTATAACTGACTCAGAGAGCACATTATTTGCTTTTATGAGCCTGAAATGTACATGTGAATGATATTACGGTCTGTGTATAAGTCAGATTGGCTTGTTTATTGTGGTTGATGGGAAGGTTTTCCTTCAGCTTTTAGTAAAGCTCAGTGGCATTAAGGCAGCCTGAGTCGGGGGTTCAAATCCCAGCTATGCAGCTATAAGTACACACCAGTCATTCTTTATGTTTTCATTCAGACTAAATCATGAAACAAAGAATTATTGTTCACACCTGAGCGTGTTTACCTGCACACAAATATCCTCCTCATGAGCTTTATTTCATCTGTGGTCATATTGAGCACACTTTGATGATGATATCTTGTTATGTAAAAGTTCAAAGGTGCTAGATCATATCAATGCATCTGCAAAGTTTGATTTTTTTTATTATGTTTGAACGCTTTTTTCACACTTTTTTCATAAATCTTACAATTTAGTTTTTGGGAAACAAAGATGATTGAAAATGCAGGTTTCTGTAGCCAAGATATGATGTTTGTATATGACCAAATGCTCCAAATCCCAGATCACAAGTAGGATATTAGTGTGCAAGTGAACACTGACGGTTATTTAATTGAGAGCTGCAGCCGCTCAGTTAGCCCAGCAGCAGTGAAACTGACTCAGCCGTGTAAATATTGTACATGGAAATGGATGTTTGTACACGTGAAGACATTAAATGTACATGGGACTGACTGTAAATACACTTTATCTGTTGTCTCGTCTGGAAATGTACCAGCCAGCTGTTGGTTATTGGAAATTAAAAGAGAACAACACTTGGTACCTGCTCAATGACTGTTTTTTTAATTCCAGCTGTACACACATTTACAGGTTATTCGATCAAAAATTACACTTTTTTTTTTTACACAAGGACATATTATGTTATATTTCTACTCCACTATTAACTATTATATGCACTGTTATTATAACTGACATCAAGATATTCCATTATAGTTATAAAATAACTTTTTTTGATGTATTTAAAAGTATAAGTATAATTATTCTATTCCTGACACATACATAAAATAATTATAATAATTCGAATTATTATGACAATAATTATTTTAATTAAAATTATTCTTTTTCCATGGCTGACATTTAGACAGCTGAGATGCTGAGATGAAACCAGCCGACAGTGACCTCTACTGGGCAATCCGGGTCATTGCTCAGTGGTGACCCGTATCGTCCAATCAGAGGCCGGATTGTGGATCATGTGACCGCAGCGGCGAAGAAGGCTGGAGCGGCAACAATATGGAGGTTGTTCCCTTTAGCTTCAGACCGGAGAAGTACTGGACGGAGGAGAAAGAGAGGGCGCTCATAGCGTTTTTCTCCAGTAAGTCAAACACTCTACATCAGCAAACTTTTCACCTCATTTAAAAAGTTGCTGCTTTCGTCGACGTGTTGTCGTCAACGGCAACAGTTGGGGGCAACCGTTGCCGGAAATGAGCAGAGAACAGCAGCAATGGCGACTAGCAACTGGAGTGCAGTTAGCTAACCTAAAGAGACGTTAAAAATGGCGTCCTGGTTAATATTTACTCCTTTTTTTCCAGTGTCACTATGAATGAAGTATGTTTGCTCTGTAACTTAATTTAAATGGCTTGGAGTGAGATTACAGATTTTAGCCTCAAGTCTAATGAATAATATTTTATATCATGATAAATATTCATGATGATTTTCCACAGTAGGATCCTAAAAAATGCTCATACATCACCTAATAAATTAAATATATGTGACTATATAATAGAGTTAAGAAAATGCTGCAAGAAATGACACCTGAGTTTCACCTTGAGTGAGTCATATTTTCTAATAAATCCATCACAGCTCTGCTCTGACTACACTGTAATATACATATATATAATACAACACAATACACAAAAATAAAATACAATATTTATGCTGTGTACCTGACAAAATAGGTTACCATTTACTTTTCATATATAACTCGTTTTAACACTGTTTCCCAAAATAAACATAGCACAAATAAACAGACCAACGTAGAGATAAATGATTAGATTTGATTTGAGTGTTTTTTTTAATTAACTGTGCAATCTCAGTGAAATCAAGTGGAAAAAAGTCTGACAACTCATCATAATTCAAATTAATTAAAATACGCAGTTAAAGATGACCAAGAATTAAAAATAGTGCCATTGGAAATATGGATTAAAACTGGATAAAATGTCAGTTTACGGATCGTTACTTCAAATAATGGATTTCTCCAGGTGTGAAAATTTTTTAAAGTACACAACAAAATATAAAGCACAAGTTGAGTCGTTTTCCAGACATTTTATGAAAGTGGTGTTCGTTTGTGGAGATTATTTTGGAAGTGTTTGTTTGCTGCAGTGTTTATTTTCTGCAAACCCAATGGAAAATCCCATTTTTAGAGTCACTGGTGGTTTTTCTGAAAAGGCGTCACTCAGTGACAGATGGGTCGTCCAATCACTGCCAAGCGTTTTTGACGTGTTTGCTCTTTTCCAAACACTTTCTCAGGTGTTTCTTTCACAACGAACCGACAACAAATGAAATGCTTACACAGTAGTAATGCAGCACTTGTCTTTGATTTTTCCAGAGCACAGTTGTCTGTGGAACCAAAAGTCGGAGAGCTACAAGAACCGACACCTGCGATGGCAAACCCTGGAACACCTGAGGGTCCTCCTGTCCACTCAGCCCCCACCTGTTCCTTTCACAGGTGAGTCTGCGGCAGGTCATGAAGCAGAACTCCATTCAAAAAGTCAAAGAAACTAACAACGAGGTCGAAACTAACGATCAAACTTGCTGATAAAATTAGATTAAGTATCTTTTCTGAATCTCTCCAAGCTTCTCCTGTAATTCAGCAAACAAATAATCCACCAAAGAGCATCGTTAACTTATTAATTTGTAATAATAAATGGACAAAAAGGAAAAGAGAAAGAGATGTTTTCTTTTCAACCAACCCTGCAGAAAAGGTTAGGAAACAGGAGTTAAAAACATCCTAACTCCCTGCTCATGTTTCCTTTCTAGTTGAAGAAATTAAGAGCAAGTTCAAGAACCTCCGCACCACATTTCAGCGTCAGTACAAGTTGGTTAAAGCGAGCAAGTCGTGCCGGTCGGACGACGTGTTCGTGCCGCAGTGGAAGCACTACCAGCAGCTGATGTTCCTGCAGGACGACTGCGCCGACGACCACCCGCCTTCGCCGCCGACGGCTCCTCAGGAGGAGCAGCAGCCTGCCGCCACCTCCCAGGAGCTGATCGTCTCCTTCCTCCCCACCTCGTCCACTTCCTCTTCCTCCTCGCCCTCCTGCGTCCCGTCCAACATGATGGTTAAATGCTACTGGACTGAAGAGAGGGAGCGCACTCTGATCGCTTTCTACTCCAGTAAACAAAACACTTCATAGTGATGTTGTTACTGCAGAGGGGTTGGTGGGATTCAGAGACCAGTTTGATTCTTACAGTGATGGCTTTGTTGTTGTTGTTGTTGTTGTTGTTGTCCTCAGAGCATAACTGTCTCTGGAGGAAGAAGTCTGAAAACCACAACAACCGTCAGCTCCGACTGAAGCTGCTGGAGGCGCTGAGGAGCCAGCTGTCCGACCACTCGGTGTCTTTCTCAGGTAAATATCATTTTATCCCTGGCAGGGGATTTATTATCCCTTAATGTGCACGTTTTTAATAATGTGCCAAAAATGAAATTGTGATTTATTCATACTTACGACATCATCTTCATCTTATCAGTTATTCCACTGTGTTCACTTATGTTGTTCATATGATGACTTAGTTTTTTCTTTTTATTTTGCACCTGATTTTTACTATTTTTTTTATTCTATTGTTGTTGTGGTGCTGCTGTAACAATGCATTTTCCCCATTTGTAGGATAATAATAAACGATTATCTCATCTGTTATCCTATCAAACATATATCTCTTTAAACTGTCTGCTTTAAGAGATAAAATAAGATATGATAATCCCTTATTCGTCCCACAGATGGTGAAATTTGCGTCGCTATAGCAGCAAAGTGGATAGAGTAACATTACAAGGAGATCCTATAAAAAGTAAAAAAAAATAACATGAGTAGAAAACAACCAAGTGGAAAAAATAAGGCATCATAAAAACAACATAAGAGAATAAAAATATCCTCAGAAAAGTTTTAAACTATCTCATGACCCCTGCAGCAGTTAAGAGCCACAGCTTTAAGCTAATAATAAAGAACACACTCGCTAAAGTAAAATGGAAAGGATGTGTTGAAAGTGCTGTTGTGATGTTTATTCAAATGACGCCTCTGTTGCTGTTTCGCAGTTGAAGACGTGAAGTCCAAGTTCAAGAACCTGCGGACAGTTTTTAAGCGGGAGTATAAGACGGTCCAGGCCAGCAGGCTGTCTGACAAACTCTACGCCTCCAAGTGGAAACACTACCAGCAGCTGCTCTTCCTCTGCGAGTCCTGCGACGAAGACGACGGTCCGGACGACTCGCAGCTGCTGACGCCACAGGAGGACAAGGAGCTGGAGCGTGGAGGCCAGATGCCCTCCTCCATCCTGAGCAGCTCCTCCTCCAGCTCCACCCAAATTATGTTCAGCAACCCCACCGCTCCGTCCGGCGATGTTAAAACCAACAGCAGTGCTGCTGCGTACCAAATCTTCCTCCCTGCTTCGCCGGATAATCTCAAGCTAGAGATCCAAGCGACTTCTCCCTCGTTTCCCACCTCTCCGTCCACAGACAGGAAACCCTGCAGGAGCTCCTCCCCTCCAAACGTCTCTGGTTCGGTTCAGTTTGACGGCAGGACGAGCGCCGACTCCCGCTGCCACTGGACTGAGCCCAAAGTTCAGCAGCTCATCTCCTTCTACTCTGGTAGGTGGCTTCATTCATGTTGAATTATTTAAGATGTGTGTCCATGTGCAAGACCACGTCTGTTTTTTCTTCTTTTCTTTCTTCTGTGGCAGAAAAAATATTCTGCTGGTCTGATCAGGTAAGATAAACCTTTAGCAGCAGCAATAAATAGAGATATAACTCTCCTGTACACAGTACAGAGCGTAATTTATTTTACAGTGTTAATGGGAAAAAACAGGATTATTTTCCTGCTGAAATATGTTTTTGTTTGTTGTTGTAATACTCATTTTGGCCACAAGAGGCGCAAGTGCACCACTTGATAAGATCAAACTTTATTCATCCAGAAGGAAGTTCTTTCACAACATTTGGAAAAAGTTAAGGAGATTTAAAAATAATAATAATAATAGAAAGTATATGCAGAATAGTGCAACAATGCAATATAGTGCAAAACCAACAATATGTAAAAACTAAAAGCACATTAAGAACATCAGAATACTGTAAGCTGTGTAAAATATATCACTTGTTTAAAAGGGTTTGAATCCAGGAGAAACCTTAACTTTTTTTCACCTGTTTTAAGAGAAATAAAAACTATTTAGATCCGACAGAAAAATGAATCAGCAGATTTTGCTTTGTTCACTTGTCTCTCAGTGCTATTTATTCATTTCTATCAGTACTAGTTAGTCCTGGAGGTCGAGTCATTTATTCATCAGGGGAAAAAAGTATATATCATCTTATTGATCAGTTCTTTTATTTAAGACTAAACGTTACTCTTAAAACAACCTGGAGATTGGTGGAGTTTCCCTTTATGAAGCAGTTTGTGAACGCAGCCTCAGCTCAGTGTGTGATGAAACTAATGAAACTAATGGTGAGTTTTTCCTCGTAGAGCACGGCTGCCTGTGGAACTACAAGTCTGAGAGCTACAGGAACAAACTGCTGAGACAAAGTCTGCTGGAGACGCTGAGCAGCCTCCTGTCGGACACTGAGGACGACCTGTTCACAGGTAACACTGAGGATCAGTGACTCTTTATGAAACCAGCAGTGATTTGAGCCTAACCGTTTCCCTCCTTCCTTCAGTGGATGAGATAAAGACAAAGTTCAGGAACCTGCGAACCATCTTCCAGCGTGAACACAAGGCGGTGAGCGCCAACAAAACCTGCGGCTCGGAGGACTTCTACCTGCCGAAGTGGAAACACTACCGCGAGCTGATGTTCCTCTGCGAGTCCTGCGACGAGGACGAGCGAGCCGACGACCTCCACTTCCACGAGCCGCAGGAGTCCGGCCAAGCCCTCAGCAGCCGTTACCACGGCAACCAGACCGCAGGCAAAGCAAACGCTGCGACGCGGGTCCCCGAGGCGCCTCCCTCGCCAACTCCCCCAGACTCCCAGCGCTCCTCCCCTTCCTCCTCCCCCTCCACGTCCTCCTCCCACGCAGACAGCAGAGTGTCGGGGGGACGGAAGAGGGCGAGCCGCCGCCTCACGCCGCCCTCCGGCGACGTGCTGGACATCATGAGGTCGCTCTGTCAAAGCCAGACGGCGTCGCCGCACGCCGGCTTCCTGAAGTATGTGGAGGAGTGTCTGAACGAGACGCCGCCGGACAAAGTGAAGAAACTGAAAAAGAAGATCATTGAGACGATCCACAGCGCCTCAGAGGAGCTCTGATGTTCGGCCGTCTCACCTGTTTTAAAAGTTGCACTCGAACGCACCGCAAATGCTCCAGCAAACGTCCACTTAGCAGCTACAGCCGTTGCTATGACAACAGGGTTGAATAAAGCAGCGTTTGCCAGCTTTAGCTTCAGTTTGATGACCTGATAAAGGTGAAAAATTAATTTTAATTTCATTTGATTTCACTTATTTGTTTTGCTTCTCCTCCCGAGCACCGATTGGCTGAAGCTAATCAGCCAATCAGAGTGATTTATTATTTATAAGGGCTGAAAAACAAACAACAGTCTGTTTAAACCTTACAGCATCTTTGAATAACCAGCTGAAAATGACTGAAAAAAATATGAAAACTAAGAGCTCCCTCAAGTTAGCCCAGTTTTTAAGATAAGACAGTTTTATTCTTATATATATTGGAATAATATATATATATATATATATATATATATATATATATATATATATATATTATTCCAATCTTACACTCAAGATAAAGATTTGTCCTTAAAATACATGTCTAGATGTGAGAAATGGTCTTAAAATGCTCCTTTTCTCTGATCATCAGGTTTTATCAATATTATTTCCAGTATTTCTATTAATATACTCCTGCCTGTTGTCATTTTAAAAAAATATTTATACACGTTAATAGATTTAAATGTTCTACATTTAGGTTTTAAATCAAAATATTTTAAAGCAACAATATTTATTTTTTTAGCACCAGCTACGACTGATGGAGTTTTTTTAACCTGCTGTTTTGCACATTTATTTCAGAATAATTTTTATTCTCATTTACTGTTTTCACATGTTCTGTCTCAGTGCCTTATATGAATAACTGAACGCTGTCTTCTCAACTTTATATTTATATTATTATTAAATATGTAAAATGTAAGGAAGGACCAGTGAAAAGTTTTTGTTTTTTTTTTGTAAAATCTACTTTGATAATCATATTTGTGTCATGAGATTAAATCTTAAAAGTATTATTTTAAAGTAATTATTAAAAAATAGGATAAAATAATTTATTTGTATATAATATAATTTATATATCCACATGTCTAAATATTGTATTTAATTTCACTTGGTATTAAAAATCTTTTCAGTACATATTTATTATTATTATTAGTTGATTGTTGTTTTATTGTTTTTTTAGGATAACTTGTTCACACAGCTGTAGCAAAAGAATTTATCAATAAATCAATAAAAATATTCTTTTACTTTAATACAGCTTTAATTTTCACCGTAGACATTCAGTTCTTAATATTGCAAATATTTTATTATTTATATTTTATTATATAAAAATAATGCAACACTTTTTTGTCCTTTAGTGACTAAACATTTATTTAAATCATTGTGACTTTAACTCCAGCTGCTGAGGAATATTAACCTGAGAGAAAAAGGAGTATTTTCTGCACTGGTCACCTTTTAATTTGTGTTTTTTAGAAAATTAAAAAAGGGAAATGTACTTCTCATGGACGCCTCTAGATGGTGACGTTAGGCAGCAGATTTATTTATTTACCTTTCATGATCAGAATCTCAGATCACCTGATAGCATCACAACAGTTCAAACACTGATTATTATCACTGTTTATTATTTTCTCCATGAATCCATCAGTCGACCTTTTCCACCCAGAAACCAGCTCCTCTCTGCTCTTTATGACCTTTGACCCCCGTCAGTTAGCCCACCTGAGCTATCGTTTAACCCTCATATTGTCTTCTCTCCATCTTTTGGTCCATTTAACTATAAATATATGTATAAATTATCACCCAGTTTAAATAAAGTTTTAATTTTTTACAGACTGTGTGACACAAAAGATCAAAGATTTGTCGGCAGGTTTGAGGTCAGGTTGTTCTTCGACTGTTTGTGCTTTGACTGTGAAGGTTTGGAGGTCCACTCAGGACCAGGTCTGGGCTGAATGTGGTCCAGGAGGATCTGATCCAGTATGAATGGGATCTGGAGTCAGACCTGGATTAAAAATCATCAGCACACAAGAAACGATTTACAAGTCATTTTAAACTTACTCCTTTCCCTTTCCTCCCTCCTCTCCTTTCCTTCCTCTCCTCTCTCCTCTTTACTCCTCCTCTCTCCTTTCCTTCCTCTCCTCTTTCCTCTTTACTCCTCCTCTCTCCTTTCCTTCCTCTCCTCTCTCCTCTTTACTTCTCTCTCCTTTCCTTCCTCTCCTCTCTTCTTTTTACTTCTCTTCTCTCCTTTCCTTCCTCTCCCCTCTCCTCTCACATCCTTCTTCTCCTCTCTCCTCTTTACTCCTCCTCTCTCCTTTCCTTCCTCTCCTCTTTACGCCTCCTTTCCTTCCTCTCCTCTCACCTCTTTACTCCTCCTCTCTTCTTTCCTTGCTCCACTCTTTCCTCTTTAGTCCTCCTCTCTTCTTTCCTTGCTCCACTCTCTCCTCTTTACTCCTCCTCTCTCCTGTCCTTCCTCTCCTCTTTACTCCTCCTCTCTCCTTTCCTTCGTCTCCTCTCTCCTCTTTACTCTTCCTCTCTCCTTTCTTTCCTCTCCTCTTTACTATTCCTCTCCCTTTTCCTTCCTCTCCTCTTTATTCCTCCTTTCGTTCCTCTCCTCTTTACTCCTCCTCTCTCCTTTCCTTCCTCTCCTCTTTACTCCTCCTCTCTCTCTTTTCTTCTCGTTCAGTCAGTCGCACTAAATCCTTTTGTGATGCTAAACTGATTTTCGGAAGAGAGAGAGAGAGAGAGAGAGAGGAGGTCTGGTTCGTGTTGGACCAGATCTCATCTGACCTTCCTTCCTTCCTTCCTTCTTTTTGGACTTTCTAGGTCTTTCTGGTCCTCTCAGGGAACTTTTCGGACCTCCTCCCGGGACTCCTGCCGCTGGTTTCTCCTCTTCTTTGGCCGCTTCAGGAATGCACTTTGCAGGAAACGCAGCTCGCTGCTGGGACACCTCCTCCACCTCCTCCTCCACCTCCTCACCGAGCAGCTCGACATGAATGAGGGAAATGTGCGCGTGAAGGAGAGCTTGTTTTCTGCGGTCCGCTTCACCTCCACCCTCCTCCTCCTCCTCCTCCTCCTGCTGCTCTGCTGAAGGCTAGAGGAGCCCGGAGAGAGCGCTCCCTGACCCGGCATGGAGAACGGCGTCCGGGCGGCGGGTGGAGGAGGAGGAGGAGGAGGCGGCTGGCTGCTGGTGGAGGCCCGGCTGCAGGGTGGAGCTCCGTGGGGCTTCACCCTGCAGGGCGGACTGGAGCACCGAGAGCCGCTCATCATCTCCAAGGTAGGAGAGGCTTCCTCACTGGCTGTCCTTCATGCCTGATGACACATTAAAAACATGTAAATATTAAAAATGAAAAATCAGAGCAGCAGATTCCCATCATACAACCAAGAATTATCAGACCTTCCCTGCCCACAGTGTTTCTGTTTGTCTCACCTGATGATGCTTGTTAGACTAAAATAAATTGTCCCCTCACAGCTCAGAGCACATTTGGACAGTTGTTCAGTTTTGGTAATAATGGTGATAATTGTCACATCCCTGCTGATATGATTCTTAAATCAATGATATGATAAAGACACAGCCCACTTTTTGTCCTTTAAAACCTCAAAATGATCCAGAGTGCTGATCTTCCTCCAAAATCTGTTGCATCATTGATAATATGAGTTATGCCCCTAATGAAGATATGCCACTTCCAGCTTGATGTCTGGACTGTCTCCTCTGCTGGGCTGCAGTCAGTGTTATTATAGTATTTTACTTGATCTTATTCCGATAAGAGCAGCTACTGTGACCAGGAAAGCCCTCTCTAATGATCTCTTTCTGTCCTCACACCACGGTGGCCTCCTTTTTATTAAAATGCAAATCAGCAGGCTGGTGATAGCATGTGTGGCGACCAAACTGCTGGAAAATAGGACAAGAATGTCACTTATGTCCTTTCCTGGGTGCTTTCGGACAAACCCATGCTTTTATTTTGTAGTGTAGATCGGCCATGTTTGATCTGCCTGATGTTTCTGTTACTTCCTCTCCCTTTCCGTCTGTTTGTCTCCACATATTTGACCAATTTCACTCCGACAGAGAAAACGACGGACGTCCAGGTCATGTTTTGTGTCGTTAGAGCAGTTTAACCGTCTCTCTGCTGGGTTCTAGTCATTTGTTGTGGTTCTGTCGGGGTCAGAGGTCACAATGAAGGTAATCCAGGTTGTTCAGCGCTTAATGAGTCTTAATCTGAGGGTCTCGAACATCAAACTCTTAAGTTAACTTTGTTTGAATCGACAGCACTAGCGACGTGTGATACCGCTGATTTCCTTTCCGATCCCATACCAAGAAAAATTCAAGCAGATCTCGTCAGATGACGGACAGCGACGTTGGACGTCGGCGCCGTTCCACATTCAGTGGAAATTAGCTGTCGCCATGTTGAGAGCTGTGTGGAGACAATAGAGCTGC
This sequence comes from Synanceia verrucosa, assembly GCA_029721515.1. NCBI lineage: Eukaryota > Metazoa > Chordata > Actinopteri > Perciformes > Synanceiidae > Synanceia > Synanceia verrucosa. The sequence goes on from CM056564.1 coordinate 22,969,566, forward strand.
TCCACGTCAACCTTGAACAGGATTCAAAAGACTTACTGGACACTAGGGGTGGGAAAAAATATCAATATGGCAATATATCGTGATACTTTTTCTTCTGATATCATATTGATTTTTAATTTTTTAATATCTCCTCATTTTAACTCTAACGAGGAGCGACTGAGCTACTCAGGGGACATTTCCCTCTAATCACAGTGTCTTCATTGATTAGGGGAGGTATGTTGTTTTAGTCACGGTATGAACGGGCCGAGCCGCTCTGTTTGGATATCTCTGTCTGCAGGATAATGAATTTCAGCTGGAATACCAAAGCTGCTGACACACAGAGCTGCTGAGTGATTCTCCAGCCTTATTTGGGTATATTTATTCTAGAAAAAGACATGAGCGCTGCGTAGCTGAGTCCTGGTTTACATTTTAATTTTTTCTTTCACAGCTCAGAGAGGATGTTGAATTTTGCTTTTGAAAACCTCCTCCTCCTCCTCCACTGACTTTGTGTCACGCTGGTGTGTTTTGTCCCCCCAGGCTTGCCGTACAGGTGATTAAAGTCACTCAGCGCATTCAGTACGAGAGCGTGAAGCCCATTTAAAGACCCGTGAGCCAAAACATGCAGCACATGTTGCGATTCAGTTGATTCGACACACCCTGTGAGAAATTCTTGGCAGTTGTTTTAACCTTCACAGACTCCCAGAGGGGCGGGGTTTGTCGTTTCAGAGCAGTGCTGGGTCCTTTTGTGAATTAGAGGAGAGGAGGTTCATGGGAAAACAAGCGTCAAATACACTTTTGGTGTGTTTCTGGGCCACCTGACCTTTGACCTGTGTGGTTATCTACCACACAGACAGGAACAGCAGTGCTCATCAGAGACGAGTTGGTGTCTGATTGTGTCCAGTGTTATGAAAACCAGCTGACTGCATCATTGTGACACGTTCTGGTAAATTAAAAAGCATCCTAGCTTAGCAACCTGTGCCAACTGCTAAATCCAGCTCATGCCTTATGTAAAAAGCAACATGACAACGTGATTAAGATAATGTTATCTTTGTTTAGAGACTGTCGTGTCTGACAGCACGTACTGTTCGTTTACTAGAAAGTTTTTTTTTTTTTTTAAGGTTAAGGCTTCATGTCCAAGAAAACTGGCAAATGTGGACTTCTCATTTATTGTGTATTGCAAACCATCTTAAAATGCATTATTCTCTGTCTCATGATGCTCCACTTATGTTATTCTGGTTCAGTCTGGTGTTTGACTTAATATCAAACCTGTCCATATTTAAAACTTCACATTTAAGTCACACTCAGTCAGGCTGAGTGCAAATTTAACCTAATTTCATCCTTGCAAAATCAATATCTGAGTGGCCCTTAACAAATTATAAATACAGCACTTCAGTAAATCTTGTACATGTATATCTGTATGTATCCCCACAGGTTTATCTCAGATCACATTGGCCTGTTAAACGAGGCTGACATTAAACATATTCAAAATACTACTTTGCACCACAAAACAATCAATTTATGTTTTGCTCCTGACATTTTTGACCAGTTCTCCATCTCTCCTAATAATGGCCAAGATGCAGACCGCCCTGCAACATTTCACCTTCAGCAGAGTGACGCCCACCTGGTTTTTATTCTCAGCAGAGCTGTCAGAAAACATCCTGTCTCTGGGTTTGATTGAGCTTATCTCATAAAGAGGCAGTGTGACCTTAAAGAGGATGAACACATACTGTACTGCTGCAGAGCTGCTGACAGGCTGCTGAGAGGCATCGCTGCAGCACTGATAGTGCAGTCATGCTGATATACAGTATATATAATTATATATGTGTATATATATATATATATATATATATATATGTGTGTGTGTATACAGTGTGTGTGATGAGGACACGTGTGTCTGTGTTATTCTTAATTATTCTTAATACTTCACTGCACTTTTACAAAGTAAAACAAATGCAGCAGACCCGTCGCTCCGCCACATTCCTCAGATTATCAGAACAGTTCTGTGTCATTTTTTGAAATAACTGTCCCTGTTTGAGGGAAGTAAAACAGACTTTTTTTCTGGTTGAAATGACACTGATGGGTTTTATCAGATTGGATTGTATCGACTGCTCGCTAATTTGACTTTTAAAACAAACTACAAAAGTGTCTCAAAAGTGTTTCGATGGCCACAAAAATATGATTTTAAAAGAAAAAGGGAAACATTGCATATTTGTTTTTGCTGTGTAGAGCAAGTTAGTCCTATTATCATCATCCATTACACTGTAAAATCTGTCAAGTTAGCTATTTTTACTTTATTCACTTGTTACCTTATCTTATCTTATATTTACTTTGAATAATCTGTGCAAAAAAGTGAGTAATAGTTTAACATATTGTTTACTTTATATAAATACTTATCAAGTTTACTTGTTGTTTATGTTTATTTCCTTATTAGCTGAGAGGAAGTAAACACTGAGCAAACTGTTGCTTGGCAACGCAAGTCTGTGGCCAGTAATGGACCTAGTTTTATCAAAATACATTTTGCAACAAATATTCAAAATATAAGAAAAAATATATTTAAGAAAGAGAATAAGTTAAAAAAAAATTATTTATTGTTGACTTTTTGTAGTTTATTGCGTCGTCTTATTAAAATAAAACCGTGACTGGAACTAATCGGTTGCTACGGTTACGATGGCTGAAACCACTTGACTGCTGTTGCTGCCGCTAACCGGCTAGCTAGCTAGCTTTTGGGCTACATTACCACGACAATGTCTGAACAAAATTCTTTAACATGTTATTTAAAAAAAAGAAAGCGTTGAGGAAGAAGACACTGAGTCCACCCAGTCCAGTTCTTCAGACTCTTTAGCCCAAAAAAAGGTTAGCTTAGCCTTGGTAGCCGCTTGCTCAGGCGCCGGTGCTCTCTGTTGTTAGGCCTATCTTCAATTAAAGAACCATCCTTAACAGCCAGGTGTTAAGGTATTTCCCTGCACTGTCAAAGATTTTAAGAAAAATTTAAGATGTCCTGCTGTGTAAAATGTACAACTTCTCATCCTAGAGTCAAAGCTACAGGGCGACCCGAGCTGCAAGCACAAACTATTCATTTATTAAGAAGAATCACCACCAGCTAAACATGGTTTTGGATGTTGTACTGGAGATTATTAACTTGAACTAAATGATGAAATAATCTCTGTGTTGGACACTAAATCCAGAAGGTAGGCCTGTTTTCCTCACTGCTTCACCCCCTGAAGATGATTCGCCTTAAAGCTACAGTCTGTAATCCTGTTCAGAAACATTTTTTTATTCTACTGGGTGAAATGGTCCGTCCATCCTGAGAGCATCAATACATGATGTGTTCAGGAAAATGAAGGAAAAGAATTAGACCTCTGTGGCAGCTACAGGACTGTAAAAAATCTGACCAACTGACACTCTGTCTGAATGGAAAGAACCAATCAGATGCCTCATACCTAGTTAGCAATTAGCTGCTGGTTTACTTGTGCAGAAGCTAAATATCAACCATATTTCATTGTATGTGGTGGATGATTTTACATAAATAAAGGGGTGTTTTCATGCTTTGATTTCTTTTTATTGCTGATTCATGTGGTCATACCTGAGCTGACCGTGGTACTGAAGCGTAATAATGTAGTAATGGTCCACCCTTTTCTTGCAATGTCCCATCTGAAATTTTATGTCTGACTTGGCCACTGGTTTAAAGGGTTTAGTGAGCGTCAGTTTAATTTGAAAAGACATGTTGAGATGCAGAGAAATTCTTCTGTGGACACCATCTGTGTGTCTCCAAGAGTTTAAGAGAAAAAACAAACAAACTGTTGTTTACGTAATAAATAAAGAATAAGAGACGGACAGGATGTGAGAATGAAGAAGAACAAGAAGGCAAACAGCCAAGACCTCCTCCTTTTCCCTCATGCACATCTACACACCACAAGTGTTTCCTACCTACAGAACAATAGAGACGCTGATAACAGCCGCCACAGCAAGCATGACTCAGCAACTTTCGAGATATGTGTGAGCTTAGGATAGCTTAGGACAAGACCTCTGAGATCTGCTCATTTTTCTCAGTGAATCTTGTGTTTTGTTTCTGTGCAGGTGGAGGAGGGCGGCAAGGCGGACAGTTTGGAGCAGCCGCTGCTGGTCGGGGATGAAATTATCGTCATCAACGACGTGGAGCTGACCGGATTCAGACAGGAAGCCATCGCTCTGGTCAAAGGATCGTACAAGACGCTGCAGCTCACCGTCCGCAGGTACAGTTTGCTGTTAATCTAATCCAGTTTATGTCGGTTTGGATGTTTCTACGAAGCCCACCGCGTCGAGGTCGCATAACAGAACCTGGTCGACGAGCAGGAAGTTTAGCAACAGGTGGAAAACACCTGCTAATGAGCACTTTAGAAGAGCCTAATGATGACTCAGAAAACTTCCCACAGTGGTGTGAAATACTCAGGCTGGAATGAACAGTGTTTTCATGGTTTTAACGAACTGATTAATCATCAGGTCTGTAATGAAGGTACAGATCACGACAGGTTGTGGTATGTTGTGACTGTGCTACAGCTCAGTTCATCTATAATAATAATGATATATAGAATAAAACCTGCTGGGATGGATAAAGACGGTGTACTAGCAGCGAGTAGATTAGTAGTTTAAGAGGTTCCTTCTTTCCTTCCTTCCTTCCAGTCAGCTGATCTAATCTGTAACTGGTCAGAACATCCTGGTTCACAGTCTGAATCACAGCTGGTTTGTCTGGAATAAACAGACACACAGAGGCATTATCATCTGCCATCATTCATAAATTCACTCCTTTTTTTACATACCAGCGAGGCTTTGAATAGAGAGCAGCATCTTGTATATCTTAAAAAAATAACTGATAAGGTGGATTTATTTACTGACTGGTTTTATCGTCCTTGTAGCATTAAAACTGATTCCGCTACAGCAGATTTTATTAGCTAGTCCCTCTACTGCCTCACCTTTACCACGTTCAGCCTCACCTGTAACACCTGGTGCTTCTTTTTTTTGCTTCTTTGCTCCTTTAACTCACTGAGTGCCAGCTGTTTTATAAAACAGGAAGTGTCTTGTTTCAGTGTTTTTGTCCATTTTGAGTCATGTTTCTAGACCCACAGAATATTTTGTACTATGTCTCTGAAAACACTGAATAGCTCAAATGAAAGAAGAGACTCTCTATTTCATCATGAAAAAAATGTTTGTTTTTACCTTGTTCCATTCTTGTTTTATCAGAGGTAGAGTAGAGGACACTTTCACCAAAATCACCACTTTTTCTCCAGATTCTGTTTGTTTTGCTCTCTAATCTCGATCGTCTCCACTTCCTGTTTTGATCTCTGTGGTGTATACCGTCTCTTTATGCTCTGACTGCATCTCCCAGAAGCCCCAGAATTACTCACAGGCTGTGGGCGAGCGCCCTCTAGTGCCTGCTGCTGAAAAAAAACTTTGACATATATGATATGATATACGATATGATACATTATTGTGATACTGTGAAATTTTGACATATTGATATACTGATATTACTTTATTTTCTTTATTTAACTTTTTATTTCAATGTGCAGAAGTTGTTCTGGATTTACAATCGCCCCAAATCATGACTTATTTTGGGGGAAAAACAATCAATATTAAAATATTAAAAATCAATATTATCTGAAGAAAAAGTATCACGATATATTGCCATATTGATATTTTTTCCCCACCCCTAATTTACACAGATCTTAATCATTGACCTGAAACATGTTGTGAATTATTTTAGAGGAAGATTAGGCTTCTCGCACAATCTGTAAATAGCTAATATTACCTTATTTATTGTTTTGATATCTTATTTCGGGAAGGTATCCTGTATTTAACATCCTAAAATATTAACGGGGATGCGTTTTCTCCTTCTGCTTGATCGGCAGCTACAAAGCCAGGTATGTGTTTGGGTTTGGGGTGTGACTGTTGCTACTGCAGCTTTTATGAAGTGAAAGACGTGCAAGAGGCTCGACACAATGCAGGACTTTAGACTTCACACACACAATGCAGGACAGGTGTAGCAGCACACATGGCATTCTGGGAAGGTGTGGCGTGAGAATTTCTCCTCTGGACGAGCAGAGATCAGCGGTGTGTGTTTAGGCGTGATCGTCCTGATGGGGAACCACGAGAAGCCGACTGCTCTCAGGTCTGTTTTTATAAAAGCAGCAGGTTTTCTGTTGAATGCTCGCAGACGTACGATCTGCTGTGTTTTACTGCGCTTGTTGCTTTATTTGCATGTTCAGTGGACTGTGCAGCAGGTCAGACTCTGGTTGCATACCTGGGCTGCCTTCACCTTTGGACTGCAATGTCTTGTTGTATTTTTAAGCTCATTTTTGAGCAGAAAAGGCAGTTTGTGTGTGTCAGCTGATGCATGTAGAGGAGCTGGGACAGGAAATGAAGATTTTCTGGTTTTATTTTGATGATGTGCTATGTTCCTCTGCACAGAAACACAGAAATCTCCTGAGTACTTTTGTTACGAAGACTTCTGACGAATCACGTTTCGTCAAAAACTACAATACCCATGATCCTCAGTTGCACTCTGGACACTTTATTGTTGCATTTAGGATCAAAACATGTCACTGAAGTCATTTAAAGCTGATCCAGGATCTGACAGTGACAGTGAATTTATTAATAATCAGTAATTCTCTGTGATTGGATGTTTGACCAGAGCTAACATTAGCGTCACAATTTTGACTGATACTGCTTTATGATTTGAGCTATTAGGGGAGGGACTGGTCATTTTTATGCTACGCTAGCTACTGAAGGTCTGCTTAATGTACACACAGCATTTATAATGATTATAACGATTAACGAATAGGAACTGTGTTGTTCCTCACTTTTATTGTCTTCTACTTCAATCAGCAGGTGATGCTGGTTCACTTTTAAGGCCTTTGCACACCTGCTCTGTATTTTTCATAAGCGTTTTCTCATATTTAATCTGTCCTAGCACCATTAATCTGGTTTATTATTCCCAAAAATCTTAACTCATTGAGTGCCAGCTGTTTTATAAAACAGAAAGTGTCTTGTTCCACCATTTTGAGTCATATTTCAAGACCCAGAGAATATTTGGGGAGGAAAAAAAACTTTAGCGTTGTGTTTAGTGTAAATTCAGAGTTGATAAAAGGTGTAGTTTTCCACTTTTCAGCTGCAGAGCTGATCTGTGATCAGCCAGTTTCCTCCACCTGCAGCTGCTGAGGGGCAATAAAGATTTATTGACCTGAACTGATGGTTATTGCCTCAAAAAGACCGAAGTCTGTGTGTGTGTGTGAGATACTACTGTATTCAGCAGGTGTTATTAAAGTGTGTGTGTGTGACGTTGGCAGGTGTGTGTGTGTGTGTGTGTGTGTGTGTGTGTGTGTGGGAGGCAGGTAGTTATATTTGTACGTCTTCCATCCTCGGTGTCAGTTAGATAAAAGGTGTGTGTGATGTTGGAAACACCTGTCACACCTCGCTCTCCTCCAAACCCTCTGATTGGTGCGTTCAGGCGAGCCCTGATTGGCTGAAAACAGAGTACTAAACACACACACAGAGAGAGAGAGAGAGAGATATTCAGAGAGATAGAGAGAGAGAGAGGATGCCATTGGTTTACTCCCAACAAGGCGAAAACAAAGCAGAGTGTTTTGTGAGGAGCTGCTGCTCAGAGCTGTAAGTGTGTTTGTTTTCTGGACACAGCCAGGCTAGCTGGTTCCACCTGCTTCCAGGCTTTATGCTAAGCTAGGCTAACCACATGCTGACTCTAATGGAGTAATTTGGGATAACCGGGACCATCACTTTACTTTACTACAAAGTGCTTGGCAGGAAATGACCCTGTAGAGAAATAACACCTGTTTCTTTACCTGCCGTGGGATTAAAAGTTGTTGTTGTTTTTTAGCGTAGCATGTGTGCAGCGAGCGTAGTTTGTCTTTCTTAATTGATACCTGAGACTGTCTGTGCTCATGGGTGAGGTAAGATTATCACCTGTGCTCTGGGTGTGTTTGTGATGCGTGGGCCAGCGTTGTTGCCTCGCAGCTGTTTTGTCCTCTAATCCTCAGTAAGCAGCAGTCTGAACATTAGCCGGTGTTTCGTTACACATGAAGAGTTTTTTGTTTTCCTGGAGGCACAAGAAGAAAACCGCAGACGGGTCGGCACCTGCCGCTCAAAGCGCCAGCATCGGTCGTTTTTCACTATTATGTGTCAGTTTTAATTCATGTTCTAATCAAAATATAGTTTTAGTGTAAACATACAGAGATTAATAAATATATTAGAGTCTCAAATGTCCTCCAGCATCATCTCCTTCACTTTAACTGCACTCTTTCTTCCTCACTGAGTTCACTACTCTTCATCATTTTAAACAGGAGTGAGGAATTTAAACTGAATTCACCTTTTTAGACCCAAATTTGAGCCAGAACACTCAGAAATAAATCCAAACAACCACTAAAACACACTTTTCTGTTCAGCAATGACGGCAAAAATTTAACCTCTCAATCAAAAAAGAATAATAATGTGCTTTGGTATTTTTTTCTGCTTTATTTGTTAATTCTTGGTTAACAACAATAATTATATTTTAGCATTATTTTATTAGCATTTTCATAAAAGTGCTTGCACATACAGGTGGATTATCATGGTTTTTTTTTTTAAAAAATCAGTAAATTTGAAAATTCATGGACAACAACAATAATTATCTTTTAGAAATAATTTATAATCATTTTGGTAAAAGTGCTTGCACATACAGGTGGATTATCATGTTTTGTTTTTTTTTTAAAACAGTAAATTTGAAAATTCATGGACAACAACAATAATTATCTTTTAGAAATAATACAGGTTGATTATCATGTATTTTTTTCTTTTTTTTTTCTTTTTTGTTTAGATTTTTTTATTGTATTGTATGGCATCATTGAGGACAGAGAAAAGCACTTTTAAATAAAATATTATTATCAACCATTACAGGAACGTAAAAGCAGCAGTATTGTTAATTTCAGGTGGTGGGTGGTGGAATAATACATTTATTAATCTCTGTATATTTATATATTTGATGCTCTGGTCGTGTGTCCTCAGTGGGACGCTGCAGTCAGTCAGGAAGTCTTCGTCTTGTCTCGTCCTGCTCTGCTGTTATTATTTCCATGCGCTTTGTTTTGTTTTGTTTGTGTGACCCAGACAGAATGCAAAGCCGTCCTCCTGTTCCGGCAAATATTTGGTTAAAACCACAGAGATGAATCACTCCACAGGATAAAGCAGTCTTTATTTGACTGCAGTGTACAGAGTGAGCCTTTAATTAAGACACAAAGCAACAGCACAATTACAAAATACCGTAGAGGTTAAACATGTAACATAGAGGAAAGTAGATAAAAAGCATTCATGGTGTTAATCTGGTGCTGCGTCTAGACTCTAGAGCATGAGCAGGCCTATTTTATTTTGTGTGAAGTCAACTTTTCTGAGGAAATGACAATGCAGAAGCAGATGAGTCATGGTGCGTTCGGAGGTCAGTTATCAGCACTGTGTCACAGTGTGTTTATGAGAGGAGGGCTGCTGGCTTCACTAACAAGGGTCTCTGCGATGGCAGAAATATTTCCTCCAGTTGTTGTCGAGGTGCTGCGACCTTTGACCTCTTAAGATTTGGCTGTCATCAGTTGTGTTCGTGTGACTGCTGACTGATGAATGATCAACTTTTAGTGGCGTTCAGGCTTTTGTTGGGTTCAGTATCTCTGTTTTCATTCAGGCTTCCACATTAAAATGTCTATAAATGACTAAACTTATGTTGTATGTATGTTGTATGTTATCCAGCTTTAAGCCATATCTTTACAAAAACATTTTTAGATCTTGGTAAGATGAAGGATTTTAGTCATCAGACATTATCAGAGAAAAGAGCAGAGTGAGCGTTAGCAGCAACTCCTCCGAGACATCCTTTATCCACCAAACTCCATTGGAGAAACACAGATTTTTTATAGAATTTGCGATATCAGTGTTTTTACTGATTATAATCAGCAGCTTTGCTCTGCGGGTAATTCGGCTCGGTATGTTACATTCTGGTCAATGGCGTTATATCCTCTTTGAGCTTGTGTCAGCGTTGTGGTTATTTGCCAGAAGCTGTCATAAGTTGACTTTTTATTCAGTTTTGACACACATTTTTATAATAATGCTTTTTAGATATTGGTCAGATGAACATCGAACTTTGATAGAGAAACAACCTGAGCAAACCTTAGTCGCAACTCAACTCACTGCTCCTTCATGTCCTCCTTTATCCACCAAACTGCACTGGAGAAACACAGATTTTTCAGTTAAAACTGCTTTATTCTGTATTTTAATGGTTTTATTTCCGGGTCTGTTTGTTGTGGAGAAGATGAGACCTCTGCGGATAATTCGGCTCGGTATGTTTCATTCTGGTCAATGGCGTTATATCCTCTGTGAGCTTGTGTCAGCATTGTGGTTATTTGCCAGAAGCTGTCATAAGTTGACTTTTTATTCAGTTTTAACACACATTTTAGATATTGTTCAGATGAAGGATTTTAGTTATCAGACACTGGAAGAGAAACAAGAGAAACTATGTCCTTTATCCACCAAACTGCATTGGAGAAACACAGATTTTTCACCTAAAACTGCTTTATTGAGCATTTTACTGGTTTTTAGCACTGGGTCTGTTTGTTTTGGAGAGGAGCAGACCTCTGTGGATAATTCGGCTGGTAAAAACCTCCTGAACGATGAACACTAAACGAATGCTAACCAGGAGAAGCTGACAGACATGAAGACTACAACTCCCATGCTGCTTCACAACATCCCCAGTCTCTGCTTTTTCTCACTGTTTTGAGTGAAAGTCCCTTAGTGACAGAAAATTACACGCTGTGTGTTGAATATGTTTTGAAAAAGTCAGTAAAAAGAGGAGGATTTAACTAGAAATGCACGTAGAGACTAATGGACGCCAAGAGGAATTTGGTCACTGTCTTGTCGTTTTAATCACAGTCGTTGTCTTCAGACTCTCTCTCTTTCTCGTCTTTTGTCGTTGGCTGACGTAATCGAGTTTAATGAATGTTTGAGTTTCCCTGCTGGAAATAAAAGAAGAGGAAGAAGTCATTATGGGGACGAACCCGTTTCCCAGGCAACCGCTTTGTGTGTCTCATGGACGTTGTGGGGATGCAGAAATCCTCACACACCGACTTTGTGGGGACCGTAGTTCCTTTATTTGGATCATTCTGCAGCCCAAAATATGATAATAGACATTAAAGATAATAAATCAATCAAACCTTAATCAACCAGACCTACAATATTTGAAAGGGTTTCTGTCACTTGTATGGCGTGTTATTGGTAGAATTGTTGGTAAATTAATGCCAAAATTCACCATAGTTGAACTCAGATCACTTTTTTCCTGTTTTAAATGCTTTAATTTGCTGAAAATCTCACTATTTTCTCATGTTGAACTAAACGAGATGAAACAAACTCTGGCACATCGTCCCATGATTGTCTGTCATTCTATGGGATTTGTGTGTATCTATAATTCCCCTGCACTAATGGAAATATTCTCAAGGATTTGTGGATCATATTAGACACATAACCTGCATATTTGGTCCATATTGTATGTATATAGTTTATTGTAGCAGACTAAGAGATCCACATGTTAGCTCATCATGAAGGAGGATTAATAATATTCAGGCTATGTGAATGAAAATGGATCCTCTCATAGTCGAGTCAGCACACTGACATACTTCTTGAGTTTGCCGTGTTTATTTTTTTGTACTAAATGCAACAGCTGTGAGTTGATTTAAGATAAGATAAGATAAATATATCCTTTATTCCTCCCACAAACTGGGAAATTTGCATTGATACAGCAGCAAAGTGGATAGAGCAACAATAAAAATATATATATATAAAAAAAAATAAGAAGCAGTTATAGAAGTAAATAAGATGGTAGAAAAATAAATAAATGTGTCAAAAATAAGTAGGTAACAAAGTAAACAAAGCAATAAGCAAACAGTGTCTTCAATAAATATGTGCAGAACTGATAAGTAGTATACAGTGGGGAAAATAAAATAACATTTGATACACAGGTAAACTTCAACTGTGAGAGACAGAAACTAAAATAATAAATAAAATAAAATAAATAATCAGAAAATCACATTGTATAAGTTTTAAATAATTTAATATGCATTGTATTGCATGAAATAAATATTATAAGTACAAATTACAAACCTCTCCCCTCTTGTGGGAAAACTGCAAAATGTGCAACGGATCAAATAGTTATTTCCCCACTGTTTATCAGTAAACAGGGTATAGATGTCTAAACAAACAGCAGAGCAGAAGTTTCCTTGTTTTATTCCACTTTAGGTCCCTTTTTACTTCCATTAGTAAATCATTAAATCTACACTCTCATGCTGATCAGAGTATTAAATACTTAATAAACCCCCCCCCCCATGATTTATTTGTGATTCGTTTGCGTCTTCTGTAGAAATTAAATTCAGGATCGGTCGACCTCAGCGTCTCATTCAGACCTTTTTTTTCGTGACATCTCGTCGGAGTAGCTACCTGGAAACAGGTGAAAGCTGCAGAGCGAGTGTGTGTTTGATGAGATGGGAAGAGGAATGCGTCCCTCCTGTTCAGATGAGTTCAGGGTGTTGTGGCTGCCGTGCATTCCTGCGACCAGCTCGACAGGTTCGCCTCTAATGGGCCTTTATCTGTGTGGGGAAGTCTGAATACTCATCAGTGGAATGTCCTCACTTCATAATATAAGTCTGGGCGTGTTTCTCTCTTTGTTTTTCTCTTCTGTGCGCTCATCGCTGTTTCACAAAAGATGTAGATTTAAATGGCTCCGCTGGGTGGAGGGAGGAAACATCGCCGATGGACGGATGTACATAGTTGCCGCTTTATTAGGTACGCCTTGTTAAAACGAGTGCATCGGGTCCAACGCAGCTGTCTGAAACATATCCACATCTTTAAGCTGAATTAACTCTTTGAGTTCCAGCTGTTTTATAAAACCGAAAGTGCCTTGTGCCAGCGTTTATGCCCTCTCGATCGTCTCCACTTCCTGTTTTGATCTCTGTGGTGTATACCGTCTCTTTATGCTCTGACTACATCTCCCAGAAGCCCCAGCATTACTCACAGACTGTGTGAGAGCGCAATCAGCGACCTGCTGCTGAAAAACCGCTTTGACGTTGACATACGTCAGTGGCAAAGAGAGAGTTAAGCTGATTTAATTGACATTAGTGACGTCTAACAAGATGAACTCCTGTAGCTTCATCAGCCACAAGCGCTCTGATCAGTTAACTGATCAGCCTGTTCACTTAACTCTGATTAAAACTACAAGTAGTTCACATTAGTCTTCACTTTTTAAACATATTCAACATAAACATGTCATTTTCTGCAGCTCTCAATCAAAGCAAAAACAACAGTTTAGTGAGGATACAAATGAAAATATGCAAACTTTCTGACCCACCTGCAAAATTTCATGACGTTTTCAAATTAAAATTCGCAAAAAAAGGGCAGAATATTAAGAAACAAAAATAATTCCTAGGGTTTCTATAGGGCACTCGGGTCCTAAATATATTTAAAAAAAAATGTTATGTGCTGCATAATGACAGTAAAGAATGTTTTATTGAATTATCCACAGAGATCTCCTCCTCTCCAAAACAAACAGACCCAGAGATGAAAACCAGTAAAACACTGAATAAAGCAGTTTAATATGTTTTCACTGTTCACTGACAAGTTCAACGCCCCAACTTAACTGTTTTGGAAGTGTGGCCAAAATAAATGAAAGATGAAGATGAACAAATAAACAGCTGGTTAAATGAGTAAACCTGTTTGTGTGAGTGTAGACAGGTTCACACAGTGAAACACAAAGCGATGGACTTCCTTCTTTGTTCCAATAACAAAAGGACTCAAAGGAGGATCCTGTGACCTCTGACCTTTGACCACGGTTGACCTTTGAACTGCAGCTGAATTTATCGCGCTCAGTCGGTCGCCGTGGTGAACGTGGTCTGATAAATCACTGAATTATTGGCCTGTAATGATACACAAAACTCATGGCTTAGGATTTATGTTCATTTTATCCGTTCAAATATCACACAAAAGTTACATTTTACCTCTAATTTTCATTATAATAATAATAAGGAACATTTCAAACAACAAGTTCTTCGTTGTTATTTCTGCATGCAAGTACAGATGAATGAAATATTGCGTCTCTAAGCTGCTAAATGTCAAAAATCTAACATAAACAGAACTTTTAACAATTAAAAAGGACCACAAGGCAGCTAAACAAAAGCTACTGAGACAAACTAAACTAAATGAGCTGCTAAGGTTTGTGCTCCTCGTACAAATAATAATAATAAATGCTCACAGAACAGATGAGGCAGAATAAAAGCTATACGCACTAAGAAGTGTGGACAAAAAGGCAACACTTTTTTTCATTTGACGATGAATTTGTGAGAGGAGGCTGCCTGGACGGCAGTACGCAACTTAGCAAATGAAAATATCCGAATTGGATGAAACGCCAGAAAAAAAACAAGTCGTTACCTGTTTATCATTTTGGTTTTGGGAATAAATATTGAGAAAAATGAATGATAAATTCTCATAAAGTCTCTGTCCGTAACATTAAAAGTGTCCATGTTATCCATCTAAATATTGTGCATGACCCATGCAGGCTTTTGTACATTTGGTTTAAATTTGTTAAATTACAGTAGTTTGAGCTGGAGGTTACCAGTAGTCTAGTTTTCTTATGTTTTATTTACGGCAGGTTTGGTTTGTTTGGTATATTCAGCTGAATATATTATATATAAAATAATTTTTATGTCTAATTTGGCGTCTTTCTTTCATATGTTACAGTTCCCTTCTTGTTCTTGGGACCGTAACGAGAACCGATACACATTACAGCCCCACTAAGTTCTGAATGAATGTGCAGAAAACATGCAGATATTCCTGTTTGAACTGGTCAGACCTGGACGCAGCAGGCCTGGTTTATTTTGGCAGCCGTGCTTCACTTCTGTAGGTGTCATGTTTATAGATTTAGCCAAAGTTAGGAACGATAGAAAGTTAGGGAATAAAACCCTCCTCAGTGTTTTCCCTGATCTTTTACTTTTATTTACATGACTGGCATCTTCACATTCAGTAAAGTCTAACAGGCCAGAGGAGGAACGTCTCATCGCTGTTTCCTGCCTCTTCACAGGGAGTTTAATCCAGGATACATCAAGGAGTTTGGTGCTTCACATCCATCTTTCCATGCTCTCCCTCCTCCTCCTTCTCCTCCTCCACTTTCAACTCCATCACCTCCTCCATCACCTCCTCCTCCTCCACCACAACAACAGACGTCACCATCATCCCCCCTCAGCAGACCTGCTGCACGTTCAGCAGGAGGAGTCCAGCTACGCATCAAGAACAGGTAGGAGATTTTTCAATTTTAATGCTTTTATTTTTTTTTTCACTCTCATCTGATCTGATTTTTACCATCTAATTAAAAAATGACAGCTGACCTACTTTACTGTATTTATGTATCTATGAAGTGATTATTTGATTTATTTATTCCATGCATTCAGCCTTACCTTTGTATTTATTCACGCTTATTCATCCTCAGTTTAATTATAGATATATATATATATATTTATAATAATTAGTTTATTTGATTTACATTTTTATAATTTAAATTTACAAATTTAATTAAATTTAATTAATTATTGATAATTTATTTTATTTGTTTTTCTTCTAAGAACTTTCCTGCCCCCCATAATATAGCATTAGTGCTACTTTTTTCTCCCTCTGATATTTTCATTCATTTCATATTATAATATATATATTTTTTTTAATATGGAGTACTGGAGTACTCTAACTCGGCCTGTATAGTTCTTTGTTATTTGTTAGACCTGCACATCAGTTTTCCTTATTGCTCTTAAGTGTTGGTGTTTGTATATATCAAAGTTTAGAGCTGTGTTTTGTTTTGCGGCTCCTTATAAATGTGATTTGGTGGAAGAGGAGGAAAACTTGAACTAGTCCCGTACGGAGCTCATGAAAGAATATTATTGGATGGCGAACACGTTGCTGCCGTACTGCCTGTGACTTCCTGTCTGCTGGATGATAACAGCTCCAGTTTCCAGCATCGATACGTTCTTTATTTTTCAAAACAGGAAGTGAAGTCAAATGAGCGACTAGTCTGGGGTCAGGATGTCCTGTCTCTGCTTCCTCCTGTTTGGTCCAGACCAACAGCGTGAACACAGCCTGCTCTGGTTGCTGTGGTAACCACCTCCTGTGCCTCGATTGGCTGATTCAGTCCAGCTGTTCGTTAGAATAATTCATTTCAGTTTGTTATCACTTGATGTGCAAAAACAGCTGATAGTCACACCTGTAATTAAACTGGCTGGCTGCTTAATTTGGGATTTTTTTATGTATCGATACGAGTAATCATTTTATAAATTAAAAACTGATCATTATTTATGTGATGGTAATTTTACCGTTAACAAACAATGAAATGATTTATAATATTATTATGTTATTTTAACAGTTTATTGTTGCACACATACTATATTCAAGTATTTGTAAATAATAAAAATATTAATAAGCATCTGTAAACATTACAAAGATATTTCTAACGCTTCAATGGTAAATTGATATGTAAATCTATAAATATGAGTATAATACTGTGTTTAATGCTTAAGAAGCATCTAAAAACAATATTTAGGTAATTAATACTTTGTCGATGGTTAATAATTCTGTTTGTAATGTTTACAAATCATTTAGTAATAACAAACAGATACTTAGCAACAATAACTGTAATAAAATAGTTAATTAATGTAACCAGAGTGTAATTATGATTGTCTCATATTAGCTATAATATAATATAGACTTTTTGAACTACATTTCCCACAAACTAATGATGAAATTACAGAAGTTATGTGACTACTAATAATTACTAAGTTTTATTGATTTTTATTTTACTTATTGAAACCACAGGATTTTATGGTGGCAGATATGAGGGGTTAATCCTGCTGATAAATCCCTCTGCTGGTCAGGAAGTGGTGATCAGGCGTTCAGACCATACGATCAATCAGCTGTCAGCCTGTTTAACTTCATGTTTACTCCTCTGGTTTGTTTATTAAGGAACAGGAAGTACAGGTGTAAAAGCACCTTAAAGGTCGCCCCCTCTGTAGGATGGGATGCTGTAAACACTCTGTGGTGAATTAAGTGTGTATTAAATGTTTCCCTCTCTTGTTTGATCGTATTAGGTTTGCTGGTCTGACCTACAGTCTCCTTCTGGTTCAGACTCTGTTGTCATCCCTCTCTCAGCGCAGACTAACGGTCTATAAATACAGACACACTGAGCTGCAGCCAGTTTCATCCTAATATGGAGGTCAGGTCCGAGAAGTGATCTTTATGTGATGAACGTCACAGCCTCAGGAGGGTGCTGCTGTGACTACACACATCACCTCTGGTTGTTGGGGTTTTTGATCTCGTACTCCTGTTCAGCTTGACTTTCAGGAGTTAGGAAAACTAATCCTGGAGAGCTCACACGCAGCGCTTTTATTTTGGAGGGTTCGTCCTCAGGTGATTGTGACAGTCATTAAGATGCACTCAGGTCACGTATAGAGTCGGATAAAGGGGCAGAATAACTCCATTCTCTGAGTGGCTATCAGATACCACGGAGGAGAGAGGAGGGGGGCAACGCTTGTCTCTGATTGGTCCAAAAACAGGAAGTGGGCCATCAGAGCCCCATGAGGCTGGGTGTTAATACGAAGAGGCTGATTTATAAACACCCATGGCCTCTTTCTCTCCTTTTCTCCTTCTCTCCTTCCCTCTGCTCTCGTCTCCTTCTTTCCTCTTCCTGTTTCCTCCTCAGATGTTTCTTCGCTTGTATCACCACATTTTTCCGAAACGACATCATGGTTTAATTGCACAAGACACACTCGCAATACAAACAAACTCCCTTTTACACACACAGTGGAAAGAGAAACAGTGCAGTCCAGTGTTGGTCGTCATAGTAACAGACCTGTAATTAAACACCTGTAATTAAATTATCTCTATCTATCTATCGATCTATCTATCTATCTATCTATCGATCTATCTATCTATCTATCTATCTATCAGGCCAATCAGACCATCCTCTCTGTACAACTCGTTCCTCTAGTTTTTATCAATAGCCACTAATTAACAGCCCTTCTGGTATGAGAAGCTTTCCTGGAATGACCTCCTGTTACCTGACACCATTCCAGCTCAGCAGTTTGTTCCAGCGTCTCTTTACCTGGAACAAAAACAGAAAAACAACTCTTCCTAGCTGCTTATATTCACTTTAATCCACAGTATCATCAGCTAACATCACGCTAACCAGCTACGGCTAACTACATGGTTTCAGAGTCAGTATTCCAGGTCGTATCAAGTTGATTCTGGTTTTAGGACTCCTCTTTTGTCGTGTGTACAGTACATTCAGGATATGTTCAAACCAACCAGCCAACGGTTTGTCAGGCTGCAAAAGTTCATGTTATGACCCCCCCCGGATCCTCTTTTGCCCACCTCTCTCTATCCAATTTTGGTTTCCGAGTAGATGAAAGAGATTATTATTCTGGGCTTGGAGGACCAGTTTCCCACGGCAACAGATAAGGTCTCTGTTCAGAGCGACACACCCTGCACACATTATCACCAGCCCCTTGGTCTGGACATGATGCCCTGCAGCCACAGTGGCCTCCATGCACCGCCTACACGCCATTTTTTCCTCTGAAATGTTGTTCATGGGTTTGATTTGAAAACTGGATCCAGACAATGCTTTGATTCCTCTAACAGTCTAGATTTTCTGTTAGCTGTCAGCTATCGTTAGTTTACAGTTAGCTTTTCCACCACATAGCTCTGAGTCGTCCTATTAGTCCTGTTAGCTTTGGTTCTGTTTGCTTAGAGTCAGCTTTGAAATCCTGTTAGCTTTAGAGTTTATAACCAGGCTTGAATAAAACAACAACTCTGAAATAATAGATTAAATAATAATATTTACAATAGGCCTATGTACTAAAAAAATGATATATTTTCAACGGCAAATTACATTAAATGAAATATTTTGACTATGGATATGACTTATAAATGTGAGACATTTAGCAGGTAATATTAACCTTAACGTTTGTTAATTAGCACATACAAATACAGCTGAGGGGGATGAGTTGCAGTTATTATTATTGCAGGAATTTGTCATAAACCAAAGTATTGGACATCAGTATTTATTTTTTAGGTACCACAAATATCTGTAGCAAGTTTATCATCAATTTATCCAATAGTTTTTAATATACTTACGTTAAAAACATATTTCAACGACATGGTGGTGCTAATGGTAAAGTCAGTCACCGTGTGTTCATTTTTATGAATATCCATTGAACAGTTGTCGAGAAATTCCACACTGAACCAAAAATGTCAACCTGCTGGTTAATAAATTCAAGTCATGTTAACATGCTGCAGTTTAGTAGGTTACATTTACCTGCTGCGCCATCTTTGTTTAGCAAATTAGCATGCTAATGTTAGCTATATAGCACATGCAAGCACAGCTAGTGGGAATATCATTATTTTTGCAGGTACGGAAGTTTTGGACACATTTAAAGTCTGATCTGATGATGACGCTACAGGAAAGGTCAGGGGAAGTTATTAGCATTTATGATTTATATTTGCAGTTTATCATCAATTTATCCAGTAGTTTTCACTTAAAACTAGAAATTTCCATGGTCGTGTCTCATGGCGGCGCTACAGGATCACCAAAGTTGGTGGGAAGTATCATGTGGTTATCGTGGATATCTGTGCCAATTTTCATTAACATCCATCCAATAATTGTTCTGAACCAAACGTGTCAACCTGTTGTTATTTTTTAAGTGGTACGCTCCATTGATTGGGTAACTAATCCAGTCGCTGATGATTCCTGAACTTCTGTCGATTCATGGACTCCAGTCCGTCTAGCAGCGATAATCTACCAGTCAATAACGGCTTGTTGTTCACCGGACGAGCACATGCTGCATCATGGGATGTCTTCCTCCCCACGGCTTCACATCCAGCTCACTTAGCCACTGTTTTCAATAACTTTCTCTCTCTTTGTGTATGTTTCCTCCCTCCATCCTCCTCCTCTTTGACTCCTTCCTTCCTCACTCACCTTCACACTTGTTGTCACCTCCTCTTTACCTCCTCAAGTCTTCGTGTTACTTTAATTTCACAACAGGACTCTTTATCTATGTATCTCTTGCTACCATCTCCCCATCAGTCTTTCAGTTGCTTCATTCCTCAGTATCGTCTCCCTAACAACCCTTATCTCCTCCATCCTCCCTCCCTTTCTTGCTACTCCTTCTTTCTCACTATCTTGTACCCTACCTCCCTGTTTTCAGTGTCTCTCACTCCCTCACCACATCCACAGCTACCATCCAGACCAAGTTGTGCTGAGGATGTTTACTTCATGCCTTTATCGTACGCTGTAATGACGCTTAATTGCTTCATTTGCTTAACGAGCTCGGGGACGGGGGACCAACGCAATGCGATCCGGTCTGACCAGCTGGCCTCACACTGGACCTGGAGCGAGACAGGGTTGGTAGTGTCTTTTCACTGCAGTTTTGATGGAAGAGAGGAGTAGACGAACGTTGAAGATTCAGGATCAGGATGGTAGCGTCGGTTTGGGTGACGAAGGGGACCCAGTAGACTGTATTTGACTTAGACAGAAGGAGTTAGAGGTGGAAGTACAAGAGAGTACTTTTGGACGTACTCTTGCACAGGAGGGCATGTAAGTTAACAGTTCAGCTGAAGTGAGAAAACAGGTTTTCTTGGACTTTTCCAGAAGGAAACAGTGAACAAACAGCCCAGTGTAAAGGGCGCGGAAATGGGACTTTCTGGGCTTTTCTAAGAGTCGACGAAACTGACAAGACGAGTACAGCTGAGGAGAAAGCAGCAGAGTAGAAACCAGAGGGCCTCTGAGTCGAAGCCATGGAGCTGCTGGAGGCGTTTTACCGCAGGAAGCTCAGGAAGAAGCAGAAGAAAGCCGAGCTGGGCCGGTCGGACGGGGCGTTGTGTCGATCGCCGTCAGAGGCCAGCGTCAACGGACTGGCGACCGGCCTAATCTCCAAAGTCCTCAGGTTCACCTCCAGGTAAAACTGGTCCAGTGTTAGATTACGTTGTTTTGCCAAAAGAGACCTGATAGCTGTCATTTAGTTTTGTAAAGCATTTACCACAGAAACTGGAATATTTGAGGCGATCGCCTGGTTCAAAACATTTCAGTATTCCTTCCTAGTGAAGGAAACAGTGTGAGGTGCTTCCTGTTCCTTCCTGTTGGTCAAACTGGACGTGATAATCGTTGTTGGAATAATGGAGTCTCGCTTTAGTGCCAGTTTTTTTTATCATGACTTGACTTTAATCTGAATTACATTTTGAGGGAAAAGTGTTTTGTCATAGTTGTTTTTTGAAATATCGCAGATACATTTGTAGTGATAGTTTTTGGGAGGGTGGGGTCGGGATGGTGGATGGGCCAACTAAAAATCTGCGTTCCTAAGGTCATATTTTTGTTGCATTTCTTTTTTTGATTTCTTTGTAATTTTAACCCAAACCACAGTTTCTCTTTTTATAAATAAACCTAACAAATTAGTTTGTTACCTAAATACAACAAAAGTAGTTTTGCTGTTTCGGTTTTGTAGTAATTTTAAGCCAAACCGTGATTTCTATTCATATTAAAGTCCAAAATATAGTAAGTACTTCCATATTTAGTAGCTAAAACAGCATGTGAGTTTTTAGTCCAGAATAGTACATTATGCAAAATGTTGTACACAGCTTTATTTTTTAAAATTAGTAAAGAGTTTGATTCCCACAAATTGTTGAAAAAAATACTCTTCATTCACATGATATGTTGAGTGAATGTTGAGTGATGTTACTAATATTGGGTGTGTAGAGCCAAGTATGTAATTTTAGATTTTGTTTCAGTTTATAATGTAAACCATGTTTTTATAAGACTGTGACCTGGAATCTGCGAGAAAATAGAAACAAAAGCCAACGACACCATGATGTTTGTGACTCAGACATTATGAAATACATTACTATATACAGACGAGACAACAGTACAGTTTTCATGCCATAATGTAACCATAATGTCCTCCATCCTGCCCCCCTGAGAGCTAACGGACAGGGTGACTATCTCTTTCACAGTGATGATAAGGCGTTGAGGTATTCCAGCCACGTCCCGTCATTACTCGAGTTCCCGGGGTTCACAGACGTGGAGGCTTTCATGTCTCTGTCTCCTACTTACTCAGATATCATCTCTTCCTGTTTATCTGTGAGGATAAATACCGAGCCGCAGAACATGTCAAATATGACGAGGATCAGGGAGGATTGCCTTGATGATGGTAATGTCATGAAGATTATCACCACAAACAAAAACACATTATTTTGTATATCCAGTATCAGATGGACAAAACACGTACGACTCAAATTAGTCATTTTTTTCATTTACAAGCACCAGCTCCTAATACAGAAATGGACATATTTGCACAGTTTTTAATATATATTTGAGGATTTACTGTTTTAGTCTTAGTATGTATTTTGTTTTTTATTTGCTGCTGGTTACTAAATTTCCTTTGAGATCAATAAAATATTTATATCTATTTAAATACCAAATTCAAGCTTTTACATTCATATGATAATTATATTTATAAGACAGACAAAAAACTCAAAACAACAAATCCTGCTCTTTTATTGAACCGTGATCAATACAAAATGGAGTTTATTAATTACAATAATTGCCAAATATAAAATTAAAAAATAACAAAATAAAATAAGAAAAATAAGAAATAAAATAAAATAAGAAAAAAATTTAAAAAATAAAATAAAGTATAAATAAAAGCTCAAAAATGGCAGAGATTAGTCGTTCACTTGGTCAGCTGGTGAATCTAAATCCTAAACATGATGAATAAATTGCCTCCATATTTTCTGTCTTTGTATTGAAAGATAAAATCAGCGACATCCATTGAGTAAATGTTTTGCCACGCTAGGTCTATTAATGCTCGCTCATTTAATTATGATTGCTATAATTATGTTCCTGTGGCTGTAAGCCCAGACCTTTCTATTTTTAACAAACCTGCTGTGTTCATTCACCTGTTTGTAATCACTTTTACTTTGCTGTTTTTTTAAAAAAGGCATTGTCAATGATAATCAATTCTTCCAGCGGGTAATTTATATTAACCCAGGGGAAGGCTTTTAATGTGAAACATTTGAGCAGGAAGTTTCGCTGTCACAATGGAAATGACTGGAAATATTCCCTGAATGAAAATCAGTGCTGTGTGAATGTATGTTACGCATTTTTTATCAAGATGAAAAGGCAAATAAAAATGGATGCAGATGAGAAAACAGGGAGGCTCCCCACTAAAATATAATAAAAATAAAAATGAAATAAAATATATAATGACTGCAAAAGACATGAAATAAAAGCTGAACTGACAGCGAACAGAGATCAGTTTAATGTTTGTTCACCACAGGTCTGTTTATATGATCAGTATCTGTATACCTGCACTAAAACACCAAAACATGGCCTGAAGTTAAAAGTATTTGAGCATTATTTTTTAGCGAGAAGGAAAGGGAGAGGCAGAAGGTGGGTCAGATCTCTGTGGAATGAAACCAAGCAGCTGTTGGTGTTTTTACTGTGGGAGGACAATATTTAATATGCTGAACTCAAAATGATCCGTTTTCTGGCTCCAGCTCCGATGATGAACTGTTGGTTAGATTCCCTGAGTCCTCTAACGGTTCTATGAATGAATATCTGTGCAGCATGAAAGCAGACAAACATGATTCAGAAAAGAAAACAGCGACTGTGGTTTGAGTGTCGAAGGAAATGCAGCTTTTCTGTTAATCAGCAACAGGACAAGTCTTTCATTATAGTTAGTTTTTTTTGGTGATAGTCGTTCAATTCATCCCTGTGAGGGAAAATTAATGCAGCACAATCATAAGGCATTTAATGCAAAAAGGTCGTGAAGCAGAACTCCATTCAAAAAATCAAGGAAACTAACAACACAGTCGTAACTAACGATCAAACATGCTGATAAAATTTGATTAACCATCTTTTCTGAATCTGTCCAAGCTTCTCCTGGAATTCGGCAAACAAATAATCCACCAAAGAGCATCGATAAAGTATTAATTATGTGAGGGCTGTCAAAATCAGTGCGTTTCTGGCTATGCTTAGCTAGCTTAGCTAGCGTTTCTGGCTATGCTTAGCGCTTTTAGCTAGCGTTTTTAGCTACGGCTTTTAGCTACAGCTTGTAGTTAGCGCTTTTAGCTACAGCTTGTAGTTAGCGCTTTTAGCTAGCGCTTTTAGCTACAGCTTGTAGTTAGTGCTTTTAGCTAGCGATTTTAGCTACAGCTTGTAGTTAGTGCTTTTAGCTAGCGCTTTTAGCTACAGCTTGTAGTTAGTGCTTTTAGCTAGCGTTTTTAGCTACAGCTTGTAGTTAGTACTTTTAGCTAGCGCTTTTAGCTAGCGTTTTTAGCTACAGCTTTTAGCTACAGCTTGTAGTTAGCGCTTTTAGCTAGCGCTTTTAGTTACAGCTTTTAGTTAGCACTTTTAGCTAGCACATTAACATGTTAACTTCAACGCCATCACAGAGGACTTCACACTTTGGAACACAACAACAACAACAAATTAAGTGTAAACTATTATATATATATATATATATATATATATATATATATATATATATATATATAAATTTGGGGAAAATACACTTAACTTCTTGTAAAAAGTCAGACATGTCTGTACTGTAATTATGTTGCTAGAGCTACATAGCTTAACTAAGCTGCTGGTCAAAGTGAAACAGTGGAAATCTGATTTTATTTCTGTCTTAAACACATTTAAAGAATAAAAAGATTTGTAAATTATATTAAAATATTATATTTTTAGTTTTTTTAAACTATGTGCTTATTATATTTATCTTTATTTATTAAGGTTTTTATGACAAACAGGTCAAGAGATCATCTTTTTTCATGTGATGAGTTCATGTTCTCTGGTGACTGGTTTTGTTTTCTGTAGTGTTGATGGTGTCGTCCTTCCTCTACAGATAACTCATCTCACCTTTTACTTCTACATCCACTAACTTTGTCTTTCAAACCCTGCAGACGCAGTGAGTCGGCATCTCGTCCTCACTCCTGGCATTCGACGAAACTCGCTGAAGCTCAGCAGCAGACGGATCGGGCAGGGATGGAAACCATGAGCAGCGCCTGGCACCACAGCTACCACGCCAGGTCAGAGGTCACGGCCTCGTTTTCTTTAGCAAACACCATTAAACAACATTATATTTCTGGGTTGTTTGTCTGTTTCTGGTAAACACAATATCTCAGGAACAGTTTTTAATGAAAAGCTTTTATTGTCATTGTACATTTCTTACAACAAATCCCTAAAGAATATAAAATATGATGAGGTAGAAATTTGACTTTCTTCAGATTTGGCACAAACGTCCATATTCACTTTTTATGTTTTATTTCTGCTGTCGCTCTCCCTTTGCCGGGTTTAACGTTTATGGTGTATAATGGATAATATGGTGTATTACTATTCTATTAGCTTAGACAATCATCCATTTAGTTTCTTGTGAGGCTGCTCTGTAATATTTGAAGTTGTCAGGGCTCAAACATTCAGTTTATGGCTCAGCATGACTCATGATAATATTATTCATGTTTTATGTGTGGCTCTAAATTCTTCACACAGCACTTCCTGTGTGTGTCAATATAAAGAGGGCAAGCTGAAAGCTGAAAGCTGATTTTCTGTACTTGATGTCAGCTGTCCACCATTCAAGGACATTAATTAGTCATTTATAACCTGTAGAGTCATTGGACACTGAAAGAGATAAGAGATGATACAATAACACAAGATAAGAGACTCAACAATCTGCTCTTTATTATATTACTCAGGATACTGTAAACTTTACTGTTCTGCTATCAGTCAGCCAATCAGACGAGCAGAGACGCATCAATGTGACGAGCTGTTATCTGTCGCTTATATAACATGACCTTTGACCTCTGTCTGCTCTATGTTTGGATTTGAAGCGGCAAAGTATTATTTTTTAGATAACCTTCAAATTACGACTTTTTTTGGGAAAGTGAGGAACTTTTGTGGCAGAGGAAGCTTTTATGGAAACTTTTTTGGATAGTGATGAAGTTTATTGGAAGTTATTTCACATTTTGGGAAGGAGGGGAAGTTTTTGGAAGTGAGGAACTTTGTGGTGAACGAGAAAAGATTTTTGTTTAAAAGAGGATATTTTGGAAAGTGAGGAATTTCTATGGAAGAAGGAGCATTTGTGAGAAGTCTGGAACTTTTTGGGGAAAGAGATTATTTTTTGGGCAGGTGAGGAAATTTTTTTGGGAACATGCGGAAGTTTATTGGAAGAGGTGGTCATTTTAGGAAGGAGGGGACCATTATGGGGGAAGAGGATTTTTTGGTAAAAACAGGACATTTTGGAAAGTGAGGAACTTTTCTGGAAGAGGGAGCAGTTTTGGAAAGCCTGGAACTTTTTGGGGAAAGAGATCATCTTTTGGAAAGTGAATACATTTTGTGGTAAAGGGAACTTTTAAGGAAACTTTTTTAGGAAAGTTTGAGGAAGTTTATTGGAAGAGGTGGGCATTTTTGGAAGGAGTGGAACTTTTTGGGAAAGAGGAATTTTTTTAGTAAAAACAGGATATTTTGGAAACTGAGGATCTATGGAAGAGGGGACATTTTTGGAAAATCTGGAATTTTTCTGGGAAAGAGGTCACTTTTTGGAAAGTGAGGAACTTTTGTGGGAGAGGAAATTTTTAAGGAAACTTTTTTGTGAGGAATTTTATTGGAAGAGGTAGGCATTTTTTGGAAGGAGGAGAGCTTTTTGGGAAGTTTTTGGAAGTAAGAAACATTTATGGAAGAGTGGAAATTTTCTAGAAGTGAGGAACTTTAATGAAAGAGGAGACATTTCTTGAAAAATCTGGAACTATTTGGGGAAAGAGATCATTTTTTGGAAAGTGAGGAACTTTTATTTAAAAGGGGACATTTTTGAAAAGTGGGAAACTTTTATTTGGGAAACGGGTCATTTTTGGAAAGTGTCAAATTTTTAAGGAAGTGAGGACAGTTTGGAAAATAAGGACATTTTTAGAATTGGCTGTTTATTTGGTATAAAAATGAAGATTCATTTAGTTACTTGTCTCAGTGAAATGTCTGCAGACATTATCACAATAAAACTTTACAGTTTACACACAATAAACATGTTCCCAGCTAAACTATCTGCAGTGATATATTGACTCATCCCAGCTGCACAAACAGTGAATCCATAATTGTTTTATTGTTGTGTGTGTTTTTTTTTGGTCAGCAGGTTTGTGTCATCAGAGGAAGTTACATCACTGCTTCTTTGAACAGCAGTGAAGGGTGAATAAAGCCTGTGTGTGTTGGGTGGACGGAGCATTGACGTCGATGCTTTTAGAAAAAGGACATTCCTGACGCCCGTCCCCCTCACCTCTAGGTCTCCCATGGCAACGACACCCACACTGTCGTGTCCTGTTAGTAAAGTGGGGATCTGGATTAAAAGTTTGTCTGCTTTAATGAAACAGAAATTATGAAACAGAGGACAGAAAGTCAAACTGGGGCGGACAGAAAGAGATGAACACCGAAACAAAAGACAAAAGAAGTTAGTGACACAGAAAAAAGAGCTGCAGACGGAGAGCGTCCCCTTTTCCACAGCAGTAATTGCATTGTGTTCGGTTGAAGGACTTGGTGGGTCAAACTGTGACGTAGACGAGCTCACATTCACATTCCTGTCAGTTATCTGGAGTGAGGTAACAGCAGATTTACAACCAGGCGGTGTGAACAAATAAAGCCACCTGGTTACGTAACTGTCCTGGCAATCTACTGTGAATACACCGAGTCATTTAATGTCAAAGTCACAACATTTCTGTAAAACAACACAAGCCTGAAAGTCTGAAATGTGTGAAAGGTTAAAAAAATGACCATGCATCATCATCTGACTTCCTATGAATTTAACTGATCACCTAGTTGCGATCTCGAACGGTGCGCGCAAGAAAATAATAATCCAGGAGACACAAGACAGTTCTTCTCAAAAAAATATTTTTAGCAGCATAAAAATAAATAAGATAATCTTTTATTAGTACAGCAGCAAAGTGGACAGTGTGACAATAACAGTAAGAGCCTATAAAAATATCAATAAGGGTACATATAAAAAAATCAAAATAATGATAATGATGTTGCTGTTTTTACAGACTGTATTGCTTCATCCTAAAAGGGCTGAATGTAAAAATGTAATAATTAAAAAAATGAATTCTCTGTCTTTTTCTTCAGTGCCTCGACCACTGACCTGTCCGGGGGGTTCGACTCTGGCGGCAGCTACCTGAGGAAGAGTCCCGACCAGTACAGCTCCAGGGGCAGCATGGAGAGCCTGGACCCTCCTCCATCCTCCCAGCTTCACCCCGGGGCTCAGCACCACCACCCTCTGGGCCACCACACCCACAGCGGACCCCACCCTGCCTACTCGTCCTGCCACCAGCTGTCTTCTGCCAGGTTCATACAAACAAACAAACAAAGGCCTCAACTGCTGTGTGAAACTGTCTGATTAGCCTAGCTTAGCACAAAGATTGGAAGCAGGGGGAAACTGCTAGCTTAGCTTCACTGTAGGAGAATTAACTCAAAAGGTGTCTGATTTATTTTGTTGTATCTGTGAATCTAAAAGGAGACTCTGTGCAGTGACTGGACGCACCATTTCTAAAGACCTGTCCTCATTTGGGTCGCCAGTTTAAAGCTCAAAAGCTTCACCGAGAAGAGCTTGGAAGTGACCTTTTGGGTTTTCCATTGGCAAAATTTGTGGCGTGCACCTCGTACTTAGTACTTGTTTTAATATTGTCTCGGTCGGGGCTGAGCCGATACTCAAAAATGGAAATGAAACAGTGCAGACCATAGTTTAAAAAAAAAAACAGGCAATATATCGCAATTCTTTTTCTTCTGATAAAATATAGATTTTTTTTTTAATAATGATTTTTTTTTCTCCCCAAATGTTTTGTGTCAATTGTAAATCTAGAGCAACGATATGTTGAAATAAAAAAATAAAATAAAAAAAAAATCCACATTAACGTGTTAACTTTGGCAGCCCTAATATATATATATATTTATGTATGTGTATATTTATATGCATGTGTCTATAAGTGTACTGTACATATATAAATATGTGTACATATATAATACATACACATATATGTACATACTGTATATACAACTTGTATTTTAAGCTGCATTTTTAAATTTCTCAGTGATCCATGAAGAATTTCAAAATACATCGCAATATCGCAATAATGTATCGTATGGCGACTCATGCGAAACGTATC
This sequence comes from Synanceia verrucosa, assembly GCA_029721515.1. Lineage (NCBI taxonomy): Eukaryota > Metazoa > Chordata > Actinopteri > Perciformes > Synanceiidae > Synanceia > Synanceia verrucosa. The sequence goes on from CM056564.1 coordinate 22,998,810, forward strand.
GTATCGTGAAGTCCTTGCCAAGACCCACCCCTACTGTAAATATCTCAGCCTCATGATCTGAAATGACCTCATATTTCTCGTTCCAGATCCTCCAACAGCATCGACCACCTCCACAGCAAGCGAGACTCCGCCTACTCCTCCTTCTCCACCAGCTCCAGCATCCCAGAGTACCTCGCCTCCAACGCCTCCTTCAGCCCAGAGCGCTCCTATTCGCTGGAAACCGTCCCCCAGAGAGAGGGAGGAGGTGCAGAGATGCAGCAGGCCGACATGTGTTACGTCCGGACGGTTTACGACGCCCAGCAGGGCATGGCCCAAGAACACGAGCTGAGCTCCGCCTCCACCGCGTCGCTACGCAACAGCGATTCACGAGGCGGCGGAGGGTCGAGGCCGGGGCTGAACCGAGATCTACAAGGTAGGCAGGCCAGGAGCCAACATAAATAAACATTTCAGCTGAAACCATTAACTAATATCAATACAAAAACTTAATTTGGAATACTTTTTTCCAAAACTTCCATTAAAGAAAACAACAATGGAAGCGTATTTTTATGGGAAGTCTGAGTCTGGAAACATGACTGGAACCAGTTTATTTTTATTATATCATATCCTGTCTTGGTTTCAGGATGAGTGTGTCCATAGGTCAACATGTTTATCTGTGAAGACATCATTGTTTTTCCTCATGCTATTGGTTACAGGTACAGTGGGTGGGGTCTGTTACCGTGGCAGCAGCAGCGGCAGCAGCAGTAGCGGCAGCAGCAGCAACGGTAGAGCACCGGTGTCAAACAGACACAGCGTTGGCCCAATATGGGGCCCGGCAGCGAGCCGGAGCTCCTACGAGAGCCTGAAGGGGGCGCCGGCTCCACCGAGGCGCAGCGACAGCTACGCAGCCATCAGGAACCACGAGAGACCAAACTCCTGGTCCAGTCTGGAGCACGGCCGGTCGCTACGGTGAGCAGAAACATCTGGGGGAAAGTGTGTTTGTTTAAGTGTGACGTACTGATGTAACGTATGTCACTCAGGTCTCTGCAGAAAGGCTCCTGGCATCACTCCAGTGGCCCCGTGGCCTCAAGTGCAGGTATGTTTGATTTATGTATCTCCTGAGCTTTTCATTTGTTTTTTGGTTGTTTAAAATATATATCAATACTAGAATAATATGCATACAACAAAGCTTGACAACCATTTTTTTTTACTTTTGTAGATAAAAATACAATTTTAGACAATAAAGTGCCACCTTATCAAACATTTAAACATAAGTATTAAATTTTTTATTATTATTTTATCATTCACTCATTTGTTACACTTGGTGGCACAAACATTTTTAATATTTTATTTATTGTTTTTTTTAAAAGATAGCAATGACTGGTATGTGTCTTGTGATTTTATTTTATTTCACCTGAAAAATCACATAACCATTTAGGAAAAGATCAGCCTCATGCATCGAACTAAAAATGTAGAAGAAAGTATTGTATCAAATTTAAATAGTTGCAATGAGGCTATTGTTATTATTTATCACAATATTTTTTTGCACTTGCAGCTCAAACATTTTTGTTTATTCAAACTCCTATTTGCTTTTGCGATAATTATTTTTTAAAAAACAGTAATGGCTGGTTTGTGTCTCATGTGATTATCCTTTGGGTGTATTTTTTTAATTTTAAAAAATAACAGTGAAGAAACAATCATCATCATGCATTTTTAAAATTGCAGAAAGATTTATTCGATTTAAAAAGTTGTAAGGAGGCTTATTATTTCTTGTGTTTTTTTAAACACTCATTTGTTGCACTCAGTAGCACAATGATTTTTTTTTATTTATTCATACTCCTGTTTGCTTTTCTAATAATTAATTTTAAAACAGGTAGTAATGGCTGGTATGCGTCTCGTGATTTGTCTTTTATTTTGAAAAGCTCAGCATCATTTTATGGTTAAAATTGCAGTAGTATTGAATCAACTCTTGGGTAGTTTGGTACCATCATGCCGTCCTGCCTGTGGTTCCAGCTAAAGGCTCGTTCAGCACTGAGGGTCAGCTCCACACAGTGATGGAGAAGAGTCCAGAGAGCAGCCCTACCACAAAGCCCCGGCAGGGTGGAGGCTTTCCCCAATCTCCTGCCCCTACTGGACCCTCCCCTGGACCTGCAGCACCCCTCCCCCAGTCTGGCCGGCTCATCCTGCCCGCCGGCGTCTACCCAGTCCCCCAGCTGGAGCCCCACTACGCCCAGATGCCCAGCTCCAGCCCCGGGCCAGGCCCCTCTGGAGTCTACCCAGCCCTGGCCAAGGAGACTAGAGGGAGAGCGGCAGAAAACGGATACCAAAACAACATTTCTTCTTCACTATACCCTCATTCCTCATCTTCAACACCTGCATCTACACAGCTCAGGACTCCAGCACCTGAGGCAGACAGGTGATTTTATGATTTAACCAACAGATGCATCATGGGTGTCGACACTCGCTGTAGGTAATTCTTCTGCTTTCTCCAGGCCTCAACAGGAAGAGTCTGACTCTGAACTCTACAGACCACCTGTGAAACCTGCTGCAGAGGGGTCAGAGGACCAGACAGACTTCGGACCAAATCACCAGGGACCTCAGGGGTCCCATAGTCATTCAAGCCAGAGACCCAGCAGCCAAGTGTCCCAGGAACAGAACCAGGATTTCTACACATCCCACACTGCTGGACTCAGAGCCCCATCCTCACAGGACTGGAGGGAGCCCAGCATACCTGTCCAGTCCAGAAGGGACAGGAGCAGGTACGCTATGGAGCGATGACTCAATTTGGATAATAATACGAGAGATACAACACCAAACCATCGCCCAGAGCGACCCGGACCACCATGTGTTCCATTTAGCCGGATTTGGTGGGTTCGGTGCTGAACCCAGTGCCATGAAATTGCTGAGACTTATCAAAGTTTCGCGATTAGTCTAAATTTGAAACGACTGGAGATAATGATGGTTTAGCGTAATAAGTTCAGGTAACCCTTTGATATAAAAAATATATGAAAACAACATAAAAACAGCAACCAAGGCCAATATAAAAATATTAGGGCTGTCGAAACTCATCAACGCAATCTGTGTTAACCTAATAATTTGCGCGACGGTTAGTCTTTCTGGCAGTGAAAAGTTGTTCATTTAGTGGTTGGATGTTATCATTTTCTCCTCCTCCTTCAGATCAATAGACCAGCTCAGCATTCATTCAGAGCCGGCAGTGTCGTCCAGGATCGCCCAGGGTCAGGTGCCTCCTGCCCACCTACCTGTTCACCATCAGCTTCAGGCTCTTCACCCCTCCGCCTCCCGTCATCTCAGCGACTCAGCAGCTCTGCAGAGCCAGCGCTGGGACCACAGAGAGCGGGACAAAGACAGGGATCACCCACTGACCCGTCTGGAGATCGCCCTCGCCGAGGTCCAGCGGTGCGCCAGCCCCAGCAGTGTCGCCAGTAGCCATGACGACAGCAGTGACGGCACCCAGGAATCTGTCCGCAGCCTTTCTGTCCTGGAGAAAGTCAGTCATTTCGAGCGCCGGGAACACACCGGAAAACAGCGAAATCACAGCGTCGTCAACGCTTCGGACAAAGCCGCTCATCTGAAGGTACCTCAAAGCAAACCTCGTGTGTGGCAGACAATCATCCAAAAATCCTGCTTCACGGCTTTGTGTGTTTTTCTGGTTTGAATTAGCCGACCGAGTCAGGCCGAAGCGCCCACTGTGGAGCAGAGGACCTGAGGAACATGCTGAAGAGAAGCGCCAGCAGGACCAGAGTCCATCGGACGATGAGCTACAGAGGAGGCAGCAGCGAGCACATGAAGTACAGGTAGATGGGTCATGGGTTATTTTTCATCAATTTCATGAATTCAGCGTTTTATTTTGTCCAAAAGTGACGTGTCTGTGTGTTTCTGCATTCAGGGCCCCAGCAGATCCCAGTTCAAAGCAAGTTCAAGCAAACTTTCACTCTTTTATTTTACACCCAGCTGTCTGTTTTTATACTTAATAATTTATAAGACATATCCTATCTAAATATTGTATTTGGGTCATCGTAAAATGTGTTTAAGTCTGGATTTATTTTCAAAAATGGGTCAGAAACATAGAAACATAGAAATATAAAAATGTATAAAAATAATTAAGAAAATAAAATGAAAAATATAGAGATGTTTTTTTTAAAAAAAGCAGATCATAAGAAATATAATATAATAAATTAAAATAATAATTTCTTATAAAATAAGAAATATAAACATACAATTTAAGAAAATACAGTTAAAAATGCAATTTCAATACATTTCAATTAAAAAAATATGATAACATTAAAAAAATATATAAGACATATCCATAGTCGAAATATTGTATCTGGGTCGTCATAAAATGTAGAGCTGTGTTTAAGTCTGGATTTATTTTCAAAAATGGGTCAGAAACATAGAAACGTATAAATACAAAAATATATAAAAACAATTAAGAAAATAAAATTAAAAAGAGATTTTTAAAAAAAAAAAAAGTATATAATAAGAAATTAAATAAAGTAAAAAAAAAATTTCTTATAAAATGATAAATAGAAATACACAATTTAAAAATATAAATATAAAAATATAATTAATAAATTTCAATTTAAAAATATGATCAAATTAAAAACTAATTTATAAGACATCCACAGTTGAAATATTGTATTTCATTTTATTCAATTTGCCATGAAAAAAAAAATTGTACATACCGTCAATATGTGTGTTCATTCAGGGCCCCAGCAGATCCCAGTTCAGCTCTCCAGAGGAGTCGCAGCAGCTACCAGCTGGATGAACCCAGGGAGGAGGACGCTAGGAAAGACTTCCCCCGGACGCTGGACATCCAAGAGATGCTGGGCTCCATGCAGGATACGTCCTACAACAGGTCAGAGTCCTCCTCCAGGTCCGAGTCCTGGATCTCTCAGAGCCACCCTGACAGTGGGATCTTGTCTCTGATCAGATCTTACAGGGACTCTTTGAAAGACGCCCAGTCTAAGGTCCTGCGGTCCACCTCGTTCAGACGGAGAGACCTCAACTCCTCAGTCAGCTCTCCTCCCTCCGTTTCGTCGTCCAGCAGCCATCAGCCTCCACCTGTCCCTGCCAAGCACCAGTCCCCGGAGAAAAAAGGCCCAAAAACAATGCCCAAACCACAGGGCGTCATCATCACGCCGCCGCTGGTCGCTTCCCTTCACACCCCAAAGGAGCGGCACGTGGTCAGTCCGGAAACTCGAGGCCCGAACCCCCCAGCTCTCCCTACCGCCCCGCCAGTCGGACCTCCTTCTCTGATGCGGATCTGCGGCCGCAAGCGCCTGACCATGGACCAGAAGAAGAGATCGTTCTCCGAACCAGAGAACCTGAACGAGGTCGGGGTTTCGGATACAGAGACCACCACCTTCTTCAGGCGTGGAGGAGGTAAATTAACTTGTAGGACATGCAGATTTGAATTACTGGATGATGGTGAAGCATTTCATTTGTTTCCAGAAAGGTTTTATTGTTTTATCAGCAGAAAGTTGACCTAAGTGACCTTTTTGAGTATTTAGGTACAAAATAAACATACGTTGATATGATTAAACGCGTTGACTCTGATCTCCTCTGACTGTCAGAGACCAGCGTTGCAGACCGGCGGAAGATGTTTGAGCTGGTGGCGAATCGTGGCAGCGGCGCTCTGCAGAACGCCACGTCGAAACCCGACTTGCGGCGTCTTCAGCAGGACGCTCTGGCTGATTACATGGAGAGGAAGAGAAGCGTGAAAAGAGACAAAGGAGAACAGAGGGGTGGAGCCAGGCCTCGCAGGGCTTATCTACAGCCTGAGAACAGCCAGTATGCAGGTGGGTGGAGGTGGATGGTGATGGAGAAACGTCTGAGTGGAACTGGTGTATTAAATCACATCCTTCCTTTGATCTTCCTCCAGCCTCCTCCTGCCACTCAGACACCCTCAGCCTCTCCTCCACCTCCAGCCTGCTCTCCCTCCAGGACTCTGCAGCAGATCGAAGCTTCTCCTCCAGAGAGGCACATCAGTACTCCACCCTCCCTCCTGGATCCGACCTGTGGAGCCTCCAGTCCAGCCTCTTCTACACAGGCAGGGTGTCCGTTCCTGGGCCTCCACCACACCCTCCTCTTGGGTAACAGATACCAGCTCCATCAAGCACTCTTAACCATGTTAGACGCTCAGAAATATCCGTTCAACAACATGGAATAAATGGATGAAATTTTGTTCAGATTGATCAAATAACTAACTGTCCAGCTGTCTATTTTCCAGCTGTATTTGATCACACATGTATGTTTAAGTCTGGATTTATTTTCAAAAATAGGTCAGAGATATAGAAACACATCAATGTAAAAATAAATATAAAAATAAAATTAAAAAAGAGATATTTAAAAAAGTATATAATGAGAAATAAATAATTTCAATAAAATAAATAAAATAATAATTCCTTATAGGATAAGAAATATAAATATGCATTTTAGGAAATACAATTAAAAATATTTAAAAAAATACAATAAAAAATATAAAAAATACAATTAATAAATTCCCATTTAAAAAATACGGTAAATATATTTCATTTGATTTAAATTTCCATGAAAATATTTTTTAGTACATACCGTATATTTTTATTTTTGTTATTATTTCATTATTGTCGTTTTATTGTTTTTTTCTTCCAACAACTTGTTGCTGTAAATGAATTTCTCCTAAAACAGCAAAATCTGTGGTGTTCATTCTCCTGTGTGAATTATTTTGAGTTGATTGCTGGGTGTTGATTTGGGTCGTTGTCATCTCGTTTCCCAGTGATGGAGGAGAAATACATACTTTTTAATTATTTATTATACGTGACTACTTTTAAGTATCATAGCTTAACACAACTTGTGTATGTCTGTAGGTAGATATTTACAGCATGACAGTTTGTGTGTCATATTAGGGTGGTGCAAACTTTAAAACTACACTTTAATGTGTCATTTTTTTTGCATTCTAATATGAAGTTGAATTATTACGATACTATGACAGATTAATAGCTCCTCTCTGGTTCTTACTCACAGTGCTCCGTCCGGCTCCCTTCCTAATCCCAGCATCCAGACTCTGCAGGACCACATTGGTGAAGCAGGGACCAGCAGACAGAGCCGGTCCTCCAGCAGAGACCTAAACCTGGACCAGCAGCTGGCAGCAGAACCCAAACTCAGCCCGGGGCTGTCCAAGCAGCTCGACTGGGCTTTGCAGAGGGCCGGATCAGCGCCGGGCGCCGGGAAGTCGGCCTCTGCTGAGGATCTCCTGGAGAGATCTGAGGAGAAACCAATAACTCCTCAACACTGCCGCTCCCGCTCCTCCCCCACAGCAGAGAGACTGAACCAGGTATCACATCTCTGTGGAAAACAGCAGAATTTACTGTTTCTGAAACATTCAGTCATGCATTTTTTATGAATTTGCATAAAAAATTGCATTTCTGTTATATTAAAATAAAGTGATAATTCCTGTGTAGTTTTTGCAGGAAATACAATACAATTTGACTTATTTAAGAAATAATAGCTATACAATAACACTTTTTACCGTTTGACAATGGCTAAAACAAGGTCAGAAAAACCTCTGAACGTTCCCAGTCTGCAGTGTACAGTGCACTGTAAAGGTTCATTAGGATGAGATTATCCTCCAGCAGCTCATTAAATACAGTGAGATTATGTTAAGTTTCAAAAAATATCGTCAGTGTATGAAAACATCTACTATGGTGATCATCATCATCACACATGGATACAAGGCTTTCCACTCAGACCCAGTTTATGCACTTTAACACTGATTAGTGACCCCAGTGTGCAAAAATAATAGATATTATGAATTTTAAAAAAGGTATACTACTTAAAGCTGCATATTTTTTTCACCTAGAACTGCACTGGATTTTCTCAAAGTGGGTATTTATATTAAGGGAAAACTGAAGAAGATATGAAGATCACAATTTTTTGTGTTATTTAAAAAAAAAATCACATCAGTAGCTTTGTCGCCTTGCTTATTTACTTATAGTACTGCAGTATATGATAGTATCTTATTGATACAGATTCTTGTCCCAATCACATCCATAAGATAAACTACAATATGTACGAAAAACAGTTAAAAATCATCACTGTTATATCTTATCCAGACGCTCGTGGCTCTCCGGTCTGAAACCGTTTACTTGATGACATTTTGCCGTTCAGGGACATTTGGTCACAGGAAATCCTCAGAGTTTCCTGCGACGTGCCGGAGAGCTGGAGACGGTTTCTGGGCGCTGTCCGATGTGGATGACAGCAAAGATAACTCACCCATACATACATCGTGCACAGTCCTTAAAGGAATGCAGTAAAGGATGGATTTGTGTTTTATCTGCGTCAGTGATCGACGCAGGCGGCGTCACGTAAACATCATTACACTCCAGTCAGACCAGCAGACCCTCCGTCCTCTGACTTTAAAAAGCCTGCTTTTATGGTGTCAGTGCTGGAGTGGAGGATTTGAAAAAACAACTGTTTTGTTGTATTTTAGCACACTTGACTGATGTAATGATGTGTGATGATGATGGTGTGTGGAGTTTCTTTTTAAAATGTAAAATATAGAGCTGTGTTTGATGGCACAGGTGTGGATTTATTTTTAAAAATAGGTCAGAGACGTAGAAACTTATAAATATAAAAATATATGAAAATAATTATAAAAATTAAATAAAGAGATATACAAAAAAGAAGTGTATAATAAGACATAAAATAACAGAACTCAAAATACTTTATTGTAAAATAAGAAATAATAAAATATAAAGAAATAAATACTACACTTAAAGAAATATAGAAAATACAGTTAAAGAAATATAAAAGCTACAGAGAAATATAAAAATACAATTAAAGAAATTGTGCGATCTGCAGAGCAGTAGAGATGATTGTGTTGATTTGTGCCTCACGAAATAACTGTTACGGTTATTGTTATTGAACTATTCAAATTTACAATTTAGAATTTATGATAAAAAGTCTAATTAATGTTCATCACATCAAGACAAATAGTAAAGTTTTTTTTTTTTTTTTAGCATTCTGTAAATTTCTCAGTACGCTGGGACAGATAAGATGAAATTTTCCCAGCTGGGAGATTGACAAACATGAACGATAAATTGTATTAAATATGCAACATGGCATGAGTAGGAGTAGCAGTAGTAGTACCGTAGTAGTACTAGTAGTAGTGGTAGTAGTCGTTGTCGTAGTAACTGTTTTAAATGTGTTTCAGGACTTCCCTCCAGGTGACGGCAGGATGTTTGGAGTCTTCATCTCTGAACCTGGACGTCGCTCTCTGGCTGAGGACAGGTAAGTCTCCTTTCAGATCGTGTCCTCGAACATTTATCATGTTTCTCAGGTCAGAAAACGTCATCAGTGTGTTTATAACCAGACACAACAAACTTCAGAAGGAAACGTAAGGATATCAAATCATGTAGAAACTTCAGATGTTTTCAGTTTGATTCTGTTTGCAAAATAAAAACACATCAAGTGTGAGTTTGAGCGTCTGCGGTTTGTTTCCTGCTGAAGAACTGATGGGAATCCACATCTTCACTGTTTCTCTTCCATAATAGGCTGTTCACAGTCAGCCAGTGTCTGCCTGCTTTAGGCTCTTTGCTATTTTAAACTGTGGCCTCATGAGTCCATGTGCCCGAATAAGTAAGGAATGAAGGCAAGGAACGAAGAGGGAAAGAAGGAAGATGGAGGGAGAGGAGGGGAGGAAAGAAAGGAACTGAAGGAGGTGAGGAAGGAGGATAAAAGAGGAAAAAGGGAACAAGGGAAGGGAAGGTGGTCAAAAGAGCTAAAGCTTTCTACTGGGGAGGAAGGTAGGAAAGGAGTCAAGGGTTCAGATGACTGAAAGAAGAGGAGTAAAGGAAGAGGAGTTAAATAAGAGAAGTTAACTAAGATAATTACAGAAGAGGTGTTAAAGGAGTTAATGAAGAGGAGTTAAAGAAGAGTAAAGGAAAAGGAGTTAATGAAGAGGAGTTGAGGGAGAGGAGTTTAAGTTGTTACATAAGAAGGGTTAAAGGAGAGGAGTAAAAGGAGAAGAGTTAAAGAAGAGGAGCTAAATAATGAGTTAAATAAGAGGAGTGAAAGGAGAGGAGTTCAAGAAGAGGAGCTAAATAATGACTTAAATAAGAGGAGTTAAAGAAGAGGAGCTAAATAATGACTTAAATAAGAGGAGTTAAAGGAGAGGAGCTAAATAATGAGTTAAATAAGAGGAGTTAAATAATGAGGAGTAAAAGGAGAAGAGTTAAAGAAGAGGAGCTAAATAATGAGTTAAATAAGAGGAGTTAAAGGAGAGGAGTTCAAGAAGAGGAGCTAAATAATGACTTAAATAAGAGGAGTTAAAGGAGAGGAGTAAAAGGAGAGGAGTAAAAGGAGAGGAGCTAAATAATGACTTAAATAAGAGGAGTTAAAGGAGAGGAGCTAAATAATGACTTAAATAAGAGGAGTTAAAGGAGAGGAGTTAAAGAAGAGGAGCTAAATAATGACTTAAATAAGAGGAGTTAAAGGAGAGGAGTTAAAGAAGAGGAGCTAAATAATGACTTAAATAAGAGGAGTTAAAGAAGAGTAAAGGAAAAGGAGTTAATGAAGAGGAGTTGAGAAAGAGGAGTTTAAGTTGTTATCTAAGAAGGGTTAAAGGAGAGGAGTAAAAGGAGAAGAGTTAAAGAAGAGGAGCTAAATAATGAGTTAAATAAGAGGAGTGAAAGGAGAGGAGTTCAAGAAGAGGAGCTAAATAATGACTTAAATAAGAGGAGTTAAAGAAGAGGAGTAAAAGGAGAGGAGTTCAAGAAGAGGAGCTAAATAATGACTTAAATAAGAGGAGTTAAAGAAGAGGAGTAAAAGGAGAGGAGTAAAAGGAGAGGAGCTAAATAATGAGTTAAATAAGAGGAGTTAAAGGAGAGGAGTAAAAGGAGAAGAGTTAAAGAAGAGGAGCTAAATAATGAGTTAAATAAGAGGAGTTAAAGGAGAGGAGTTCAAGAAGAGGAGCTAAATAATGACTTAAATAAGAGGAGTTAAAGAAGAGGAGCTAAATAATGACTTAAATAAGAGGAGTTAAAGGAGAGGAGTAAAAGGAGAGGAGTAAAAGGAGAGGAGCTAAATAATGACTTAAATAAGAGGAGTTAAAGGAGAGGAGCTAAATAATGACTTAAATAAGAGGAGTTAAAGGAGAGGAGTTAAAGAAGAGGAGCTAAATAATGACTTAAATAAGAGGAGTTAAAGGAGAGGAGTTAAAGAAGAGGAGCTAAATAATGACTTAAATAAGAGGAGTTAAAGGAGAGGAGTAAAAAGAGAGGAGTTAAATAATGACTTAAATAAGAGGAGTTAAAGGAGAGGAGCTAAATAATGACTTAAATAAGAGGAGTTAAAGGAGAGGAGTAAAAAGAGAGGAGTTAAATAATGACTTAAATAAGAGGAGTTAAAGGAGAGGAGCTAAATAATGACTTAAATAAGAGGAGTTAAAGGAGAGGAGCTAAATAATGACTTAAATAAGAGGAGTTAAAGGAGAGGAGCTAAATAATGACTTAAATAAGAGGAGTTAAAGGAAAGGAGTAAGGGGAGTAAAAGAAGATGAGTAAGAGGAGTAAAAGAAGATGAGTTAATGAAGAGGAGTTGATGGAGAGGAGTTAAATTTGTTATATAAGAAGGACTGAAGGAGAATAGTTACTGTTAAATGAGAGGAGTTAAAGGAAAGGAGTAAGAGCAGTAAAAGAAGAGGAGTTAATGAAGAGGAGTTAAATAAGAGGAGTTAAAGGAGATAAAGAAGAGGATGAACTGGGTTATTTCAGGAAGCAGAGCGAACTGTGACACAGGAAAAAAACCTTGATACCAGCTGCAGAGTTCTTCAGTGAAAAGATGTGTTTGCTCTCAAAAGGTCAAAGGTCACTTCAGGAAGTATGGGTTCAGTGTGAACATGAATGAAACTCCTCAGTGACACATTTAATCCAGAACATGTAGGAAGGCTGATCTGACATACGTTATATTTCCTTCAGTCCAGACAGTGTAAAGTCACTCTAAAGCTGCTCCTCGTCCATAACCCACAAACCTGAGAGTTTCATCATAATATCAACATTTATTTAATTCTTTCTTCCTGTATCTCAGACCTGCAGTAGTCCAGCTCTCCTCTCCTCAACACTCCAGAAACAGTGTGAACTCCGTCCATCCTGCAGCGTCTCCACAAGGTCAGAAAAATGCTCTCGTTCAAGATCTCTGATTTCGCTTCTTAAATGTGAATATTTTCTGGATTATTTCCTCCTCTGTGACACATCTCTGACCCTTCCTCATGTCCTGATCCTAGACTCCGGATCCTTCCACACTCCTTCCACTCGTAAGGAGCGTCAGAGGACCAGCGAGCGGCAGCGAGGCCCCACCACCTCCACCTTGGCGGCCTCCGTCGGCCTGCCCTGCCCCCTCTCCCCACCTCAGGATGGAGGCAGCACCGAGTGGCGAGCCAGCGAGAGGCTGAGCCAGGCCAACCTGGACGCCATCACCTTCCCGGGGATTGTGGGTGACGGCAGCAACAACGTGGAAACCGTGGCGACGAGACAGAGTTTGAGCGACGCCGGCGTCCTGGAGGACACAAAGGACACGTACCGAGGCAGAGCCTTCAGCTTAGAGACAGGAAGGAGTTCTGCAGGAGACGCCAAACCAGCTTCACCCCTGCCGCATCTCCAGCTTTCATCGCCGTCGAACAGGAAGGACAGCGGGAGCGCCGTCCCCCGCCTCCTGTCCTCCCTGAGGATCTCTGAGTCCAGCCTCCTCAGCTCCGAGGACCAGCAGCCGCCGCTGGGCGAGTCCTCCACAAGCCTCAACGAGGTCTTCCTCCAGAACCCTCCGTCGTCTCCTCCGCCGATCAAAGAGACGAGCATCTTGGAGGACTTCCCTCCTCCTCCACCTCCCCTGGAGTTGGAACAGGGAGCCGGAAGGTTTGTCGTCCAACGTTTTCATATTTTGATCTGAATATTAGAATTATTTCTGATCGTTCCCTGTGATCCCTCCAGCAGGACGTCCTCCCTCCACTGCCCTCCATCCTCCACCTCCTCCTACGTCTGTCCTCCTCCTGGGCCCTTCCTCCTTCCCTCTGTGAAGCCACAGCCTTCCTCCACCTCTACCTCCACCACCAACGCCACCTCCTCCACCACCTCTACCTCCACCTCCACCTCTACCACCTCCTCCACCTCTACCTCCACCTCCACCTCCACCACCTCCTCCACCTCTACCTCCACCTCCTCCTCCACCACCCAGGACCTGGGTCTGGAGTACCAGCCTCTACCCAAGAGGGAGAAGACACCAGAGGAGCAGCGAGTGGAGGAGTTGGCCCGGCAGCTGGTGGGTACCTGAAGTACCTTTGTTATTAATGAAGTATAACTGTGTACTCTCTATTGTAGTGCTTCTACCTTTGTTGTAGTACTTCTACCTTTGTTGTACTGACTCTACCTTTGTTGTAGTACTTCTACCTTTGTTGTACTGACTCTACCTTTGTTGTAGTACTTCTACCTTTGTTGTAGTACTTCTACCTTTGTTGTACTGACTCTACCTTTGTTGTAGTACTTATTACTGACTCTGCCTTTGTTGTAGTACTTCTACCTTTGTTGTAGTACTTCTACCTTTGTTGTACTGACTCTACCTTTGTTGTAGTACTTATTACTGACTCTACCTTTGTTGTAGTACTTCTACCTTTGTTGTACTGACTCTACCTTTGTTGTAGTACTTCTACCTTTGTTGTACTGACTACCTTTGTTGTAGTACTTTGTTCTGACTCTACTATCTTTGTTGTAGTACTTATTACTGACTCTACCTTTGTTGTAGTACTTCTACCTTTGTTGTACTGACTCTACCTTTGTTGTAGTACTTCTACCTTTGTTGTACTGACTCTACCTTTGTTGTAGTACTTTGTTCTGACTCTACTATCTTTGTTGTAGTACTTTGTTCTGACTCTACTATCTTTGTTGTAGTACTTTGTTCTGACTCTACTATCTTTGTTGTAGTACTTATACCTTTGTTGTAGTACTTATTACTGACTCTACCTTTGTTGTACTAACTCTACCTTTGTTGTAGTACTTATACCTTTGTTGTAGTACTTAGTACTGACTCTACCTTTGTTGTAGTACTTATACCTTTGTTGTAGTACTTATACCTTTGTTGTAGTACTTAGTACTGACTCTACCTTTGTTGTAGTACTTAGTACTGACTCTACCTTTGATGTAGTACTTAGTACTGACTCTACCTTTGTTGTAGTACTTATACCTTTGTTGTAGTACTTAGTACTGACTCTACCTTTGTTGTAGTACTTAGTACTGACTCTACCTTTGATGTAGTACTTAGTACTGACTCTAGTACTGACTCTACCTTTGATGTAGTACTTAGTACTGACTCTACCTTTGTTGTAGTACTTATTACTGACTCTACCTTTGTTGTAGTACTTCTACCTTTGTTGTAGTACTTATTACTGACTCTACCTTTGTTGTAGTACTTCTACCTTTGTTGTAGTACTTATTACTGACTCTACCTTTGTTGTAGTACTTGTACCTTTGTCGTAGTACTTATTACTGACTCTACCTTTGTTGTAGTACTTATACCTTTGTTGTAGTACTTATTACTGACTCTATCTTTGTTGTAGTACTTCTACCTTTGTTGTAGTACTTATTACTGACTCTACCTTTGTTGTAGTACTTGTACCTTTGTCGTAGTACTTATTACTGACTCTACCTTTGTTGTAGTACTTCTACCTTTGTTGTAGTACTCATTACTGACTCTACCTTTGTTGTAGTACTTGTACCTTTGTTGTAGTACTTATTACTGACTCTACCTTTGTTGTAGTACTTCTACCTTTGTTGTAGTACTCATTACTGACTCTACCTTTGTTGTAGTACTTCTACCTTTGTTGTAGTACTTATTACTGACTCTACCTTTGTTGTATACTTCTACCTTTGTCGTAGTACTTGGTTCTGACTCCACCCCCCTCCTCTCTGTCCAGGTGTTGCAGGACGGCTCTCTGGCGCCCCTGCTGGACACCTGGGGAGGTAAATCCACCGTGGAGCTCATGGAGGAGATGTTTCCCAACAGCCGATTGGCTGCTAAATCACCATGGCAACGCAGGGGCAGCAGCCGATTGAATGAAAGGTAATTCACGCGTCAATGATTTGAAAATTCTCAAACATTTAGTGGATATTTTAACTACACAGAGACACAAAGTCTTAGTATTAATAAAACCTTTTTTGTAAATATTTAAATGTATTTCCTTGTAAACATAAACTTTAAAGTAAAATTAGTAAAAGCCGCCTTTATATTGAATACCTTCACCTGTTCGGTCACACTGAATTTCCTCTAAAGTGCTTTTTGTAACAGTGAGTGTTCAGCCTAAAGACTGAAATCATAGAAAGTGACTTTTAGTGAGTGCAGGTCTGGAAACAGGCGACAGTGACGGTGCAACATGGAGGTAAAAACATGGTTTCCTGTAGACGGCATCGTCAGCCAGGACAGGAGAGACCAGACAAACCTGATCAACGTTTCCCAACCAACCACACAGACTGATTTATGAAACTTTACTGCACAGATCTGATCAAAGAGGAGCTGTGGTTTAATGGAAATATTTTACATATTATCTATGTCTATCTGTCCCATAAATACTGATCTAACACATGTCAGTATTTATCACTAATACATATTATTGGTATCAGTATTTATTGGACAGCTTCCTGCAGGATAAACAGCTGTACAACACTGACACCCAGTGGTCAGAGGTGGTGTTGCAGAATTAGTTTAACTTGTGAAACAGCATCAGTGTGAACGCTCATATTCTTTTATTGGCTGAATATTAAAATCTTTAAAAGTATAAAAATGACGGTTATATCTTCAGTCTTTATTTAACTTGTCTCTGTGTCCCTTTTCTGTTCCCATGTTTGTATGTTTCTTCCTTTATTTTCCTTTTTCTGTTTTTATTGCGCTGTTTCACCATTTAAACCTTCATTACTTTCCTTGTTGCTTCCTGTCTTCTTCTCTGCCTTATTTTTTTTTTTTTTACGTCATCAACAGCAGCACTGTTAACATTCAAATCTTGACTAAATTGTGTTTGGAAAAAGAAAACAGTTTCGTTTTAAATAGCGTTGTGACCTTCCTAGGATCCAAGATGGCGTCTGTGATCCTTCTCAGAGCTCGGCGACGGATCTGGACGAGGCTGAGAAAAACCTCAACACCAGGAAGGTAAATGTGTGATTTCTGTTTAATGTCTTACAGTATTAGGCCTATATCTAGGGGCGGTGCACTGATTTCCTGTCCGCGTCAGAGTCGATTTTAAGATTTTATTCGACCGGTCAAATTCATTTTATTTTTGGTTTGTTTGTAATAAAGGCAGTAACACAGGTTCTCCTCGTTCTCCAGGTGGAGCTGTGTGAGGCTCTGAGGAGCAGCGTGGAGGCTCTGCGACGGCAGAAGGAGGCGCTGAGCGAGGAGCAGCGGCGCCACCAGGCTCTGGGGGCGAGCGTGGAGAAGCTGGTGCAGGAACGCCTCAAACCCAACGAGAGGGACAAGTACAGCATGTTCATCGGTACGACGGCCGACCTCTACTCTGTGCTGCAGCTCAGCTGTGTCAGAAACTGAGAGCTGCTCTGTGTTTTCAGGAGATCTGGAGAAGATCGTGAACCTGCTGCTGTCTCTGTGCAGCCGGATGTCCAGGATCAACAGATCTCTGCTGGCTCTGGAGAGGGAGGAGCTGACGGAGGAGGACACGGCAGACGAGAGGGTGAGGCTGGACAGGATCTACCTGTCTGTTTACCTGTGGGGCGTTTTACCTGCACATCCTGCTGCAGCTGCACGGGCAGCTTTTATGAAGTATTCCAGGTATTATGACTGTCCAAATGAGTCCAAATCAGGGTTTGGATAAATGCTGAGGACTGTAAGTGAGTCAAGTCCTTTTTTAACGTCTCAGTTATTAACAGGGCTCCTTAAAAGGTCTTAAAATGTCTTAAATTAAAGTCTGAGTAATCAAAGTCTAAAATTGTTTTAAATTTACCATAAATTTAAAATGTCTTAAAATGTGTCAAATTAAAATCCTGCTAATTAAGGTCTTAAATTGTCTTAAATTTACCATAAATTTTAAATGTCTTAAAATGTGTCTTAAATTTACCATAAATTAAAAATGTCTTAAAATGTGTCAAATTAAAATCCTGCTAATTAAGGTCTTAAATTGTCTTAAATTTACCATTAATTTAAAATGTCTTAAATTAAAACCCAGGTGATTAAGGTCTTAAATTGTCGTAAATTTACCATAAATTTAAAATGTCTTAAAATGTCTCAAATTAAAATCCAGGTGATAAAGGTCTTAAATTGTCTTAAATTTACCGTAAATTTGCTGTAGGTATTAAATTTTCAGATGGTGCGTTTAATGCCAATAGGAAAACACAGCATTCAGAGATTTACTGCAATTTTCACGTTATTTTGTTCACAAATTTCACTTCTTTGATCTTGAAAGTTGTGAAATTAAAATTGTAGAAAACAGTTGTGTTATGCCTTTAATTTATATCGTTGTTATAAGTGTTAAAGGGTTGAACGGATTTTGGTCCTGCTAAATATCGATATCAGCCTCAAAAACTCCACATTAGTCGGGCCCTACAATAAATTGACTGTTTTCTACCAAAGAAATTGTTATGACATTTTTGGGTCTTAAATTATGTTTTATATTATTTAAAAAGCTCTTAAAAGTCTTAAATTTGACCTTTAAAATCCCTGATTAACAAGAACTCTGAGGTCATTTTGAAGTCCTGCTGTGAAACTCAGAACATCATTGACACCAGACAAAATACAGATTATGTAGGATGAATACATAAGTGACTCAATAAAACAAATATTTTCCCCAGATGCACTGCGACACATTTAGAGCGACGAGTTATCAAGCTAAATGGAATTTAACCATCATTCATTCACTTGTTTTGTGCAGCTGTAAAGTCTTAAATTAGCTAAATATGATGTCATCGTCTCCTCCCGTCCAGGACTCCCTGCATCACAAGCGCTCCCTGCTCCTCGCTCAAACCGAAGACGCCCGGGAGCTGAAGGAGAACCTGGACCGGCGGCAGCGCGTCGTCCACGCCATCCTGTCCGGCTGCCTCGCTGAACCGCAGCTGCAGGACTACCGCTGCTTCGTCAGCGCCAAGCCCTCCCTTCTGATTCGCCAGCGGCAGATCGACGACCTCATACGGCAGGGGGAGGAGCAGCTGACGCGATTGGCCGAGAGCCTGCCGCAGGAGCTGGCCGAGGCTCACGGTTGGTCGAGAGGTTGTCTGTTGTCGTCGTCGTCGAGCCCCACCGCCCTCTGCTCTCCTCTTCTGCCGCCGCTGCTTCCACCCTCTGTGACGCCGGTCAGGTCCACCACTGTGACATCACTGTGATGTCACGCTCAGGAGTGGCAGCGAGGGAAATGAAGACAACGAAGGTGCTTCACGTGAAACGGATCTGTAGGCGTCACATGACCTCGACATCAGCAACCAGAGCTGTGTGGACGAAACCGACCGCTGACAGCGTGTCTGGTGACGCTCTGCTCTGAACGCCGGACGTGTCAAAAAAGGACAATTCCAGTGTCACAGGGAATATCCTGAGGTTTTCCAGCTCACTACTTCTATTTTTGCTTTCTGAATGTCCAGAGAGCTTTAAAGCTGTGAAGTCCAGCTTTAGATCTGACAGCCAGAGGACCTCAGCATCCTGGATTTAATAAAACTGATCACGGTCCTGTTGGAGACTTTTTAAAGCCTTTCGACAAGCCTCTGTTGGCCTGGACTTTTTTCGCCGTCCTGCTCTTTTGGCTCCAGTTTTGGCTGATTCGGCATCTTGGCTCATCAGCCAACAAATAAATCTGTGAATGACGACCACATACAGAACAACAAACCTGCCGCTGCTGCCTGGAGTCTTTGTGGTGCGTTCAAGTGCAACTTTTTGACACGAGATACAAGCAACAGACGCCTTTGTGCCTTTAGACGACAGCGTGAATAAAAAGTAAAATAATTAAAATAACTTTAAAAGTCAACAGAAAGCCCCAATGACTCTGGAATTGTCCTTTAAGGACCCCCGACGGTGCTTTCAGGAACCTCAAAAACATCAAGGAAACTCGTTATTCCTGACAAGATGAAGAAGTGAGCGGCCGTTTTATCTCCCAAAGACAAAGGTACCGTCGTCTTTGCAGTAAAATATCAACTTTTCAGCTCGGCTTTCGCACATGTACAGACAATTTACGAAAATAAATTATCCTGAAGGGTAACCGCTTCGATCACTGTCACATGATACTGTAACTCTACTACTGTCACTGCTGCTTGTAGCACTTTTCTACTGCTGGATTCACACCGAAGGATAAACACAGGTCTGATGTGACGAAGACTTTAGATCCCAAAGATTCAACTCCGTTTAGTTTTGGATTTTAGGTTTTTTTTTGTGTTTTGCCCTAAAATCTGTAATTTTTCCTTCCCTTTGTTCAACTTTTTTATTTTGCCACAACTGCAAACATGAACGTCCAAATTACCTCTCTGTCAAGAATAACAAACGCCACAGTTTACCAAAAGATATATAATTTATTATGATGTCAAACATTTTGTCTTTCCAGTCTCCTAATTAATTAATTAATCTCCTAAAACAGACTAGTTGTGTTATTGAATGCGTCAGTGCAGAAGTTTTTACGCTGATGATGGTCATTCCTCGTTTTTTCTTTACTTACGATAAAAAATCTTGACTTCAGAAGATGAGGGATAAAATATTTTAAAGGAGCACTCAGATTAACTACTAAACTTTCATAAAGTTTGGAAACAGGTTAGAAAAAAAAATGATTAATGTCTAAATTTTTGACACATATTATAACAAAAGACTCAAGACAAATCAGTGATAACCCCGATGACATCACTATGACATCACAAGGAGTAAAATTGGTTGATTGCACCTTTAATCAAATTTAGTTCTTTATTTCTACATTAAAGGTAAATAAAAGAGAAAAATAAAAGATTGGAGATATACAAGAACATAAATACATACTCAGGTGGGATAACATAAAAAATAGGGAAATTTAAGACAGCTTGCCACCAATTTACAGACATAAATATTTTTGAAGAAATATTTCCAAACAAGGGATGGAAGAGAAACAAAATATAATAAAAGAAATATCCATAAAATATTTTGAAACTGCCCATATGAGCAGAAATTATTTATGTTGAAATCTTAAATTTCTCCAAATTGTTGCTCAGGTGAATAAAAAAATATGAGGGGGGGAAAACACATCACATTTAAAATTCTAATAAAGATTATTAAAAAATATTTTACAGATTATTATGATTATTTCATCACAATAATCATATTGTGACATCAGAGTCAATATTTATTGTTTAACAGCAGCAGCAGTTTTTCACGTGTAGTTTAAGTACTGATGAGGTTTTTTTTTATTTTTATTTCTGATTTTGGGCACCTTTTAAATACTCTGAACGTCACAGCGCCCAGTCATGTGTCCTCATCCATAACCCAGATTTTACTGTTCTTGTTATTTTCAGAGACACAACAGAATATCTCATTTTATCGTTGAATGAAATTCAATGTCTGCTTTATGAAATAACAGCTCTGTGGTTTTTGCTAAATAAATGTATTTTGTAAATTACTTTGTGTCGCCTTCAACTTATATATGTGTATATGTATATGTGTTTACACGCACTGGACACTTTATTAGGTACACCTGTTCAACTGTTTGTTTACACAAATAGCTAATGAACCAATCACAAGGCTGAAATTCAATGCATGTAGACGTGGTCAAGACAACTAGCTGAAGTTCAAACGGAGCATCAGAATGGAGAAGAAAGAGGATTTAAAAGACTTTGAACGTAGCATGGTTGTTTTTAGTATTTCAGAAACTGCTGATCTGCTGGGATTTTTCACTCCAACCATCTCTAGGGTTTACAGAGAACGATCCAGAAAAGAGGAAATATCCAGTGAGAAAGATGCCTTGTTGATGTGAGAGGTCACAGGAAATGGACAGCCTGGTTGGAGACGATAGAAAGACAACAGGAAGTGAAATAACCACTGGTTCAACCAAGGAAAGCAGAATATCATGAGTGAAGAACAACACTGGAGTCTTGAAGAAGACGGACGAGAGCAGCAGAAGAAGAGCACACCTGGAGACACACCTTTTACTAGCAAGGTGTACCTAATAAAGTGGCCAGTGAGTGTATATCTATATGTGTGAATATGTGTGAGTATAAAAGTGTATGTGCATATATGTGTGTGTATGAGTATTATATAAGTATATTTATATATGTGTGTGTGTGTGTGTGTGTGCATGTCTATATGTCAACAGATATCATATTATATTATATTAAATCATATTATATATCATATAGCAGTTATTTAATTAATAATTATTAATGATTCATGAATATTTTTATGTATTTTAGATATTTTATAAGGCACATCCGGGTCACCCGGAGGAATGCCGCAGGTAAAAATACCTGAGGAGGGCGGAGCTTCGCTGCTCTGACAGAACCTGCCCGACCTTTGAGCCCAGCGCAGCGGGAGAGAGACGAAAGCAGGAGGCGGGGGGACATTAATGTCTAATAAAGACAACAATGGCGACAGACTTCACTCAGGACGCGCTGCTTCACTTCCTCCAGAGCAGCGGAGGCTCGGTGAGGAACTCGGACCTGCTGCTTCACTTCAGAGGCTTCATCAGGGACCACGAAGACCGGAACCACAACCGGGAGCTCTTCAAAAAGTTTGTCAACTCCGTGGCCACCGTCAGACAAGTCGACGGCGTCTCTTATGTCGCTCTTAGGAAGAAATTCAGAGGATATGTGTCCGGTGGGGGTGAAGGGAGCACCCCGGAGCCTCCGCGAGCCACCGCCGGGAAGAACGCAGAGCCCTCACCGGGGAACGCGAAGCGGAGCCCGGCTTGGAGCACAGAGAAGCCTCGGCAGAAACCACCGCAGAGGGAGGTGACAACACCCGTCTCTGCTGGAGTAACAGCCGACACAACAGTCCTCCCAGCAGCTGGATTCATGCTGCTCAACAACAACAACAATGTGGAAACCAATTTGAACCTGAAACAGGTGATCAGCACACCTGGGCCCTCAGGTAGACCTGCAGCTCAGGTGCTGAGTCAGACCACCAGTCCGCCTGAGCCTCCTGCACCAGATCAGAGCTCCAGAGTGGGGCAGCACAGGGTGGAGTTAGGGCTGCCTCCACCTGTCAGACACCATGGAGAAACCAGCCAGGAGGTCCAGGTCCCAGAGACCCTCAGAGGGAGGCAGGCCTGGCCTCAGCATGGAGGAGGTCTTCATCAGGACCCTCCTCTTCATCACGCCGGTGTTCAGCTGCAGGACGCCCCACGCCGCCTCAGACACAGGAAGAGCTACAAAACTGCTGTCTCTTATGATGAGGATGAGGAGGAAGAGGAGGAGGAGATCCACATGAGGCGAGGTTCAGCAGGAGGAGCGAGGCCCCTGAGCGCACCCCTCCAAGTCGTAGAAAGGACCACCGCTGCCGCCTCCTTGCCGTGTGTCACAAATCCGTCTGCTCCCACCTCCTCACCAGAAAGGAAGCTCCCGAAGATTTATGTTCAGGATGCTGAGGGGGAAACGCTGCCTCCTGGTGGCCCAGGATGGCACTCAGAGTCGGGGCAGAGCGGAGGGTGGGATGGACCAGGGCCAGAACCCAGGGCGGGGTCGGGGTCCCCCAGGCGCAGCCTTCCTGTAGAGGCCGAGCGCTGCCTGCCCTCACCTGACCGACCTCGCCGTGACGTCCACACAGACCGCCGGTCACAGCCTGCAGGAGTCCAGATGGATCCAAACCACAGCGCCATCTTCCCCACCTCGACCGGTGACCTGCCTCCACCAGGCTCTCCTGGAGGATCAGGGTCTAACAGCAGATATGAAGAGCGACAGGTCAGAGCAGGTACGACTAAAACCTGCATTCCCCCTGTCAGCCAGCAGGGGGCGACTCCTCTGATTATATAGAAGTCTATGAGAAAATGATCCTCTTTCTGTCTTGATTTATTCCCTCAGTAAACATTGTAAACATGAGTTTATGGTCTCAGTCTGTAGTTTCAAGTCTTCTTTACTGAAGCATAATGTTCATTTAGTAAATTTTGGTCCCATTTGGAGTCAAACAGGCCATAAAGCAGGGGATGGGAAACATGAATTAGTGTTGGATTATGCTAGCTGTCATGTCAGTCAGCTGTCAGTGATTAAATATGGTAAAAAAAAAACTGAATAACTATGGAAAAATGCCAACATTTGTTCAGCTTGTTTCTCTGGTAACTGAAGATCCTTTGTGTGTTTACTTAAACATGATGGATATTGCAAACATGACATAAAACTGTATGAAATGAAAAATTAAACTGTATCAAATTGTGTTTCCTCTCTCAAGTACACTATTCAACGAAATATGAAATGTAGGTCCAGTCGTAGGTAAATGTTCCATATTGTAAAAATCTGCGGACTGTCCCTTTAACTCAACAGGTCAGCCTGGAGGCGGGACTAAGATCCAGGAAGTGCTCCAGCCATCCCAAGAGAAAAACTGTGAGCCTGTGACTCGACGAGACGCCGGTGAAACAACAGCGCCTTGGCATCACTCCACAGGCCATCTCCATGACGACAAGGAGCCAGCGGCTCGCTTGTCGCCACTCCACCGCTCTGCTGACCGTCTCCATGCCGACCAGACCTCCACGGTCCGTGTTTCGCCATGGCACCTATCCACAGGTCATTCTTTTTAATATTTTTTAAAAAGCGTTTAAAGCACTTTTTTTTTTCGTAAGATGTCGCCTAGCTAGGTCACTTTTATAACTCAGAGATGTTTTTGTAACTTTGAGCCCTGTTCAGAAATTAAAAAAAGATGAGAAATAAATATTTCCAGCTGTCTCTATGATGTGCGGTATGTTTTTTAAATCACATTTTTTTGTCTATATACAATTTTTGCTAATTACTGCAGTTTTTCGCAAAAAAGTCACATAAAACTCTGCAAATTGAGTTGCAATTATTGAGAAAAGTGACAGTTTTTGTCAAACTACTGAACTGAACTTCACAGGTGATCTCTACAACGACAGAGAGGAGGCAGAGTCCAGCGAGGGCTCCACCTCTTCGCCGCCGCCTCGTCTTCGCCCGGCGGTCGCCAGGCGGCTCAGCGGCCAGCTGAGGAGCAGGATGTGTCGCAGCCTGGGAGCCGACCTGGACCAGCTCCTGCAGGAGGAGGAGAGGACGGTTGGAGGAAGTGAGGCGGCCCGGCTGAACCGCCTCCACATGATCTCCTCGTCTCTCAGCCTGCGCTACAACCTGTCGTCGTCCTCGCTGTCGTCCTGTTCGACGCCACCTCGCTGCCACAGCTTCGCCGACCTGACCGAGGTGGCGGAGGAGAGGGGAGGGAGGAGGAAGAGCTCTCCTGTCACCGCCATCACCGCCTCTCATCATGTCGCCTCCAGTAGGCAGGTAACAGTGAACTCAAACACTGGTAAAAACTCAAACACTCAAACCTGATGTACACTCTTGGTATGGTAACCAAAACTGACACGCATCAAAAAATATTTATTCATTATTTACAATGTTTGTGTCATAAAATGCTCTGGTTTTTGAATTCAGCATCTTTAAATAATAATATTAAATATTTTTTATGAAAGATTATATTATTATATTTTGCTGTGTGTGAAGACAGATTCAAAATCTCTTTTTTATTTTAATATATATGAAAAAGGGCCATTTCTAGTCTGAATATTTTTGCTCACAACCCTGATTTTTAAAAAAAACCAAAACATGTCCCTCATTGTTTCTCATTTCCAGGTTTCATACTTATAGTTTGTGTTTACATGCTTTAATGTTCAAAAATAACTCTATTTTGCTCATGTTGTCTGCCTGAATGTGCCTTTATTTACTGTCTGTTTTAGTGCGTTACAAAGGAATAGCGTTGCTAGGCAACGGGTCCATGTTTACTTCCTGTCAACTGACTTTACTCACATCCACTGCTAACAGGAAATAAACAGGGACCCATTCAGAACGTTAAAACTGTGAAATGGTCTAAATATTGTTGGTGACGTCACAGATGGACAGAAATCTCAAGCTTTATAATATGAAACAGATGATAATGTGACTTCTCCAACAGTCGCTGGTTCCTCTGGAGCCCAGGGAGCACGCCTGGCTGGTGAAGGCGGCGGCGGCCGCCTGGCCCGACATCTACACGCTCTTCAGAGAGGACACGTCTCTGCTCAACAGACAGGACTTCATCTCCGGCTTCACTGTGCTGCACTGGATCGCAAAGCACGGCGACCACCGAGTCCTCAACACTCTATGGTGCGCTGCTAGCTGTTAGCCCCGAGCTGTTAGCCCCGAGCTGTTAGCTGCGAGCCGTTAGCTGCTAGCCAGCCTTCAGCCGCGAACCGGTAGCCGCTAGCTGTTAGCTGCTATATGTTAGCCCCGAGCTGTTAGCTGCTAGCCAGCCTTCAGCCGCGAACCGGTAGCCGCTAGCTGTTGGCTGCTATCTGTTAGCCCCGAGCTGTTAGCTGCGAGCCGCTAGCTGCTAGCCAGCCTTCAGCCGCGAACCGGTAGCCGCTAGCTGTTAGCTGCTAACTGTTAGCTTAGTCGTGTTTACTCTAAAACCAGAAGGACGGGAGGCATCACTGATCATATTTATTAGTTCTCAATGATAAAAAAAATCTAAAGTTTTTCATCTAATGTCACAAATGGTGTCAACCCAAACATACAAACAACTTTTTATAGAGCATGGATCATAACGTTATTAGCCTTAACACACAACAGAACACAATGTTGATAACTGGAAAAACTGCTGGACTTCTGCTAAACTATGTGACTAAAATAAGTCTCTCTAAGAGCTAATATTGATACATGGCGACGCCTACAGTCAGTGTGTTAACATGCTAATATTTAGCATGTTAACTCTGCATATTTGCACTGTTTTAGTATATATTATACATATATTCAGTGTCTTTTTTAAATATAATTATGTCTGGATTTTTTTAACCTCTCACCTGTGCTCTATCTATAGAATAGAATAACTTTATTGATCCCAGCCTGGGAAGTTAAGGTGCAGCAACAAGGAACCACAGTATTAAAAAAACAATATAAGAAACCGAAAAGTATTACTATTTACATTTTAAGAACAATATTACAAAGTATAAAAAATGTATATAAAGATAAATAATTATGACACATGGTGATGTTCATAGTGCAAATAAACAGTAAGTTGCGGTAAACTAAAGCTGGACAATTATGACTCTATAAATAGTGCACATCTGTTTCCTCCTTTTCATTGCTAAATATCTTAATTGTGCATTAAACTAAAGGTAAAGCCACAATCTGCTCTCTGGCTGGTTTCAGGTATGGAGTCCAAAAAGCAGGTTTGACCTTCGACATTAACGCCAAGTCCACCTGCGGCCACACGCCTCTCCATATCGCCGCCATCCACGGCAACAGGAACATGATGCGGCTGCTGGTCAACAAGTTCAACGCTGACGTGACGCTGAGGGACACGGCGGGAAAAAAGCCCTGGCAATACTTAAGCCGATCCACGGCGCAGGACGTCCTCCAGCTGCTGGGAGCGCCGCTGCCTGCTGGGAGAGGGGAGGTGGGAGAGCCCGGGTCAGAACAGCACCAGAAGCGCCGCCGTCGCCGCCATCACCTCTCCTTCGCTTCCTCTGCAAACAGGCCGATGAGCATGACTGGCACGACGAGGGTCAAAAGGTCGTCATCGATCGCCGCATTCCTCAAACACAAATCGATGCTCCGCTTTCATGGACATCAGTCCGACACGTCCGTTTAAAAAAAAAAAAAAAAAAACAACCGATGGATGAAAAGAAGCAGCGGACTGAACAGTTTGTGGTCGGCTGGTTTCAGAAGCAAAAAAAAAAAGGTCCTGGAAACTGATCCTTGATCAGTCTGGTTTATTTGGACCAGCGGTTCCTTATGAACCACCACTGCTTTAATTGCTGTTGATAAATCCCATAATCGCCATGGTTACCGACCAATTTGGCTCAACATAAACACACTTTTGGTGTTGAGTGTGGTATTTCAGTGTCAGGAGTTTGATTGACAGGCGTGAAAACATGAAAACTGACAGCTCTTCTCACCAGACATCTGACATTTTAGAGCTTGAGTCGATGCTCAAATCACTGTTTAACCTCATAGTTATTCACTGTAACGCCCCAAAAAATAGAGTTTAACTAATATATCAGAGCCTCAGAGATCCTCCAGCATCATGTCCTTCACTTTAACTGGACTCTTTCTTCCTCACTGGGTTCACTACTCTTCATCATTTTGAACAGGAGTGAGGAATTTAAACTGAATTCACCTTTTTAGACCCAGAACACTGGAATTCACTGAGATTTTATCAATAAATATATAATTTAGATTAAAGAGCTTGCACATGCTGGTGGATTAACCATTAGAGAAATATTAAAAACATTTAGGTCATCAATAATAATGTTAATTTAGGGCGGTGGTGGTTAACACCTGACACTGGGTGGTGTACTAATATTTTTGTTAAGCTCACATTGATCACTGACTCTTCAGTTTAACGCTCAGCCTTCATGGAGTCTCCCAGTATAACAACCAGCAGTTTCAGTACATCTATAAAATAAAGTCAGAATAAAGTGAATTTCAGTGGAATCGACAGCAGATTCACTCATTCAGACGTCTAGTTTTTACCAGCCCTGCTCTGGTGTTGTGAAAAACCACTTCAGGAAAGAGTCCTGGACCAGGATCAGCAGGATTTGCTTGTGCTCTGAGCTACTTTAGCTCATCTGTTTAGTATTTACTTCACTGTGGATGCATAAAAAAACCTCCTGAGTCCTGTGAGTCCTATGAACCTTTTTCTTCTTGGGCCTCAGGGTGGATCTGCTGTGGATTAATCACAAAGGGATCCGTCCTCTGCAGGGACAGGCAGGGCTTGTTTCTGCAAAGATTGCTTGACAAAAGGCTGCAGGATGTCAGATTTGTGAGCACTCGGCAGAGCGGATCAGTTTTCAGCCTGATTGTCTGATGATGACAATAAAACTGCAGAACGTGGAAGTTTGAGAGCGACTGTTTCCAGTCCTGAAGCTGTGATTTAGTCACATAAAGATGACGGAAACAGACGAGACTGCAGCTTTTTAACACTCTGTTAGTGTCTGCTTTATGTACCTCGTTCCTTACGTTCCTTTCTTCCTTCTTTTTAGTTTGTTTTCTACGAACATGAGCCTGGCTGCAGTGAAATTAAATTGAGGGAAGTCATGGACAAAATGTCACAAAGCAGATTTGTAAAGCGTCACTTTGTTTTGGCATTGAATCAGAGGATAATTATTTTTATTACAACTTTTATTTTGGAGGTTTTGTCCATTTCTGTCAGTAATAACAGACTGCAAACAAACCTGCAGGTTAGAGACCAGCGTTTAACCCAAACAAGACAAAATAGAGAATGCTTTGGACATCTTTTTCTAGCCTTTGTGCTAAGCTGATAGTGTTTGACAAAATGGCAAACTGTTCCTCTTAAAGGTGCCATTAAATACATCCTGTGTTGTATTTAACTCACTGAGTTCCAGCTGTTTATAAAACAAAGTGTCTTTTTCCAGCGTTTTTGTTCATTTTGAGTCATATTTCTAGACCCACAGAATATTTTGTTCTATGTCTCTGAAAACAGTGAATAGCTCAAATGAAAGAAGAGACTCTCTATTTCATCATGAAAAAAATGTTTGTTTTTACCTTGTTCCATTCTTGTTTTATCAGAGGTAGAGTAGAGGACACTTTCACCAAAATCACCACTTTTTCCTCCACATTCTGTTTGTTTTGCTCTCTAATCTCGATCGTCTCCACTTCCTGTTTTGATCTCTGTGGTGTATACCGTCTCTTTGCTGTGTGAGAGCGCTCTCTTGTGCCTGCTGCTGGAAAAAACACTTTGACGTATTATTACGTCGATGGCACTTAATGAGTTAAATGGAATTCAGCTGGCAACAAATCAAATTCTCTGACAGGAAAGAAAAAAAATGCGCCACAGTCGGAAGGACCAGTGGCCATGTTTGTTGTTGTTTACTTGTTGGATGCTCAGTTGTTGTTCCTGATAGAAATGATGGACAAACATGCAGCTTGTGGTGGTGTTGGGTTGGATTTCACTTCCTCCAGAGTTTCTAGTTTTCTTTTGTCCTCCAGGATAAACCTGACTGGTGAATTTTTTGTACTCTGGAGTTTACTATAATTCGGCGTTCTGCAGTATGGACAGTATTTTACACACCTCTGATTATACACTGAGTATTAAATATGTTTTTATTCAACTTTACTCCACAGCTGTGTTGAATACATCATCCTGATTGGTCCATTCCGGCGTTCTGTGGTTTATTTCTTTCATAACGTTTCTCAAGTGAGCAGCAGAGTCATAAGCAGGATAAAGAGTGTTCCTGAATGTCTGCTTTAAATCATTCAAACATCTAAAACTTTATTTTAAGCCTGAAAACTTTATTGGCTATATGTCTGCAAAACAGGAAATGAATTAAAAGATTTTATCTTCACTTATTCAGAGATAATAACAGAAATAAATGCAATAATGACATGTTTTGGTCATATACCATCTGAATTTATGTCCAGGTTCTTTAAATATTACTTGTACTTTGCAGAAATTTAAAAAAAATCTCATGAGAGAACAAGGCTTAGGATTTTAAAATACCTTTAAATATTTCCACTTCATTTGGAACATTGAATTTACTTTATTTTTATTCACATGTGCATCATGCAAATATTGTCCTCTGTGACTTTTCTGTTTTCTGGCGTTCATGTTGAATTTTTGGATATTTCCATCCACTGAAACGATTGAAATCACACTGTTATTCACTGATGTGATAACTTTTTATGTTTTACAGCCTTTTCTCACTTTTCAGACTATTTATTTCCAGCCGTCATCTGTAACAGAGGTTTTCTTTTTAAAACTTTTCTCTGGTTTATTAGTCTTCAACAAAAAAAATGAGTGTGCAGCTATAATGACTTTAGAACAAGTGAAATATTCAGTGATTTTTGCTTCCTAAATGTCAGGATTTCTTCTGCAATGTATCAGAGTAAACTGAATATTTGGAGTGAAAAGATAATCTAGATTGTTTGATAACAGAGAACAGTAGTTACAGCAGGTTCGGGATGGCTGGACTTTAGTTTATTTTGTCAAAAAATGGTGCTAAGAATTAACGGGTATTGTCATATTAATAGTGTGCTGCTTGTTCTTGTTCCTGCAGGAGAACGCTGACAAACAGAAAATCATCTCAGGTGGGTCCTGCTTTATTCCCTGTCTTTTATTATTCTAGATGACACTGTGCTAAACGTAAATAACTATTTTATTTTTAATAATAATCAGTGGTGGTTGCTTTGTTAACTCATGAACCACCGAGCTGTTAATGTTGGTCTAAAACAAGTGATGACGTGAGATGATGTGAGGCTGGAGGACATGTCCGCTCAGGTTTCAATCACACAAGTGTACAAAAAATATAAATATCAGTGTGTGTGTGTGTGTGTGTGTGTATGAATATATCTTTGTGAGGACCTTTTATTTATATATCCTTTTATAAAACCAGGAAGGTCCTGTTGAGCTGAAGAATCTAAGTGTGAGTTCATAAGAAATTATTAAGATGGACAGATGTTGACAAATGTCATATTTATCACAGTAAAACATGTCAAATTACTTGAGAAAAAGTCAGAGTATCATATGTCATGAATAATTAGGCACAGCATTTTGAATTTTATTATTGTTATTATAGCTTATTGTCCACAATGCAGATTTTGTTGGTGGTTTGACTGAAGGATTACCTGTTGTCTCTCTTTTCATAAAATAGTCATATTATGGAATATTGAAAACGCCATAGTGTAGTATGTAATATTTTTTTAAAGTAATTAAAACAAATGTTAAGTTAAGAAAGCTGCCTTTCATTGTTTGACCACATTAAAGTTATATTCTATTCATTGCGTGTTAAAAAATGTAGAAAAAAGGTAGGTCTAAAATTTCATTGTTAAAAAAAATCCTGAAAACATATTTCATGAATATTCGCACAACATCTTGTTCAAAAATATCATAAAAAGCGAAAGTATCAAACTTCATGGAAAAAAAACGTCACACTTAAGCATGACTGAAATGCCCTAGAAATAGTCTTGCTGAGCCAAACTTGTGTCGTTACTTGTGGACAAAATGACGGTGAGGCTGTGATGTTTTCTCATCTCTTCATTTATTGGTGCGTTCAGGGACCTGAGCAGCTCCAGCAGCAGCTCCCACAGCAGGAACAACCGAGCTTTTTGCAGGAATAAAAATACATTAAACAGAACTTCAAGAGATAAAAACAGCGTGTTGTTTTAGCAGATTTTTAACATCCAAATGTCTTTTTTTTCCCATCTGAAGCTCAAACACCGATTCCAAAACCACATTTCTGTAGCTTAGCTTAACATTAAATGTTTTAAATAACTCCAGGTTGTTTTATCACATGAATATATAAACTAGAACTTCAGTTTCTTCAGGCTTCAGAAGCTCAGTGTTACTCTGGGTCTTTCTTTCCATGAAGATATTTCAGTTTTTTTCAGGAAATAATCAACATTTCCTCATGTTGCTGTGTCCAGTTGGCCCCAAAACACAGAATAATGATTATCACTGGCAGCCAGACTTTGCTTTTTTTAAGTTTACGGGAATAAAACAACCTGAGAAATGTTCATTCAGTCAAGCATCACAAAAAGCTGAAAGGGGAGGTAAATAACAGGGAATCATCGGAGGGATATTTATATTAGCATCTTTTTAACAATCTAATTACACAAAAGAACATGTGGGTGAGTAACACAGAGAACTGTCTACACAAGAGATAGAATAAAACATAAATATATGTGAAATGAAAGAAGAGGGAACAACAAATATAAGTTGACAAACAACAGGATAGAGTGAGAGAGACACAAGGTAGAAGTCAATTCTAGGTTTTTTTGAAGGTAACTTTTCCGTTTATATTTTTTTTAAACCTTTTGTAATATTGTGTTCAACAAATATGATTAATAATATGGTAGCAGCAGCACGTTTTTTATGTTTTGAATGTTTAATATCTTTTTTTGGGGCTCAGTTTTCCTGTTGCAGGGGATGGTGGGAGCAGCTCGGGGTCACGCTGGAGGTCGTTGAAACCAAAACCACCTGAAACCATCTGTTTTTTTTCTATTTATCTGATCAATACTTTCGTCAGAAAAAGCAGCGACAGAAAAGAGGATTTTCACCAGGAGCTGCCTTCACGTTGCTAACGGTAACGCTGGATAAAATCTGCTTTTTCCGTCGTTGCCTTTTGCCGTTGGAGCTGCCCGTCGCTCGTCCACGAGCTTCGTTTGAAATTTAAAGATGGCGTCAGGGAGCAGGTGGTTTTGGTTGGTGTTTGGTCGTTAGGAGGCGCTGACTGGCTGCAGAGGCGGGCAGGGGGAAGAGCTGCCTTCCTGTCGGGACGACAGGACACTGCAGACACCCACACCTCCTCCACCTGTTGTTATCACCCCCTCCTGGACAGCGGTGGTGCTGGAGGTGACGTCTTCGTTGTAGAGGCGTTTGATACCATCGTAGAAGTCATCCACCTCCATCTCCTCCACCTGAGGACACAGACTGTGGTTTAACGATGCAGCTAACGTTTGTTTTCAGGATTCTTAGTTAATCATCAAGCCCTCACATTAGCGAGGACAGTGACATTTAGTCCGTTTTGTGCAGTTGTTAGGACAGAGAGGTGGTGTTACCTTGCGCTTGGCAGATGCTTTGCAGCGCAGTGTGACCTTCTGCAGATGGTTAAGATGGCAGAGGTGTTTGGGTGGAGAGAGGAGGACTGGGATGCTGCTGTTGGAGGAGGAGGAGGGGGGAGAGGTGATGGAGCTCCAGGGCTGCTGGCTGCCCTCCTCCCCATCAGCAGGTGTCTGTAGCTGTGCAGGGGTGGTGGTGATGAAGGCATGGTCCCTGGAAGACTCGGGGGTGGAGGTGATGATCCCTGGAAAGAAAAAAGAAAAAGACTCAGATACTTAAATGTCTTTTTATGGTGTTCTCACTGACACCACACATGTCCAGTTGTAATCCACAAAACCTGTGTGAAACGGGTGGAGGTCCCTCTGAACGTACCCAGTGTGCAGCAGGGTGGTGCAGGGCTCTGGGCCGGGGGCTGCAGGGTGGACTGACTCTGGAGGGGCTGGTAGATGTAGACAGTGTTTGGAGGCAGGGAAGCTCTCAGTGTGGACAGACGACGAGCCACCAGCTCTCTACTCCTGATCAACTCAGAGCTGTCGATCTGAGGGAGGGAGGAAGAGGAGGGAGGGAGGAAGGAAGGAAGGAAGGAAGAGGAGGGAGGGAGTGAAGGAAGAGGAGGTAAGGAGGGGGGAGGAGAGGCAGACAACAGTAACAGTGACTTTTAATTCATTGTATTTTCAACAAAGTACACAATGACTTTTTCATGAAATGTACTTTTTCTTTTCTTTTCTGATATTTTTCAAGACATCATTCTGAGACTATTGATGGCTTTCAGTACTTTTTTTTCTTAGACATGTTGGAAGGTGAATCAGTGTGAACACCTGTGCCTTCCTCAGCAGGTCGATGGTCAGAGCCAGCCAGTCAGGACAGCAGGTCTCCAGCTCCAGAGTGAGGAGGGCCAGGGCCAGCATGGATCCTCTGAGCTGCACGAACACAGCAGGGACAGGAGACGCTTTCACTTCACCAGTGTCACACGGACGAGCAGACAAGTAAAAGCACAGAAGGTGAATATGAACCTGTGTGAGCGTGTGGTCAGCCAGACAGTGGTAGAGTCGCCGTGTGAGCAGAGTGAGGTGCTGAGAGCGATTCAGACCCAACATGGAGTCCAGATACCCAGATCGGCACGACAACACCATGGCATGGAACTACGAGCAGAAGAGGCGGCGGTGAAGAATTTAACGTTTAAAAAGTTTTACTTTTAAGTGCAATACATATTCTAATATATCATCTATACAATATCAACCTACCCTAGCAAGAAAAAAAACAATAAATGAATGTGTCACAGTCATGTCATCTTAAAGGAAATCTGAAAATATCAAGATATATAGAGCTGAACAAATGTACCAGAGCAGCAGCATCACCTCCAATTTAGACCCAAATAAAAACAACCAGTAAAAAGACTTTTTTCTGTTCAGGAATGACAGGAAATAACTGAAGAATTTATTTCAATCAAAAAATAATAATCATAACGTGCATTGATATTTTCAGCCTTCTTTGTAAAACCGTAAAGTTGAATATGAATGGACAACAAGAATAATTATATTTTAGCATTAAAAATATCATTTTGATTAAAGAGCGTGCACACACTGGTGGATTAACCATTACAGAAACAACATCAGCAATACTGTGAATTTAGGACCGCCGTGCAATAATACATTTGTTAAGCTCTGTATATTGTGTATGATAACTTTATATTATTGAGATATTATTCATACATCACATCACTCAGAGGAAATAAAATCCAGCAGGTGTCACTAAGTGAGTCAGTGATGACAGTGGGAACTGTCCATCAGCATTTCTTTCTTGTTTTGTGACAGACGTACGATGTGCAGGAAGTCCAGTGCCGTGGCGGTGTGCAGATCCCAGTTCAGCTTGTCCAGGATGATCTTCTCCATCCTCAGGATCTCTGACGGCGAACAGCCACAGCTGCTGGAGGCGGCCAGCTCTCTCAGAGAGGGCACACACTGATACACACACACACAATCAATTAAAAATGAATTGTTTGTTACTGCCCTTATATTGTGCTTGTGTGTCTAAAAGTGTGTTGTGCTGTTTGTGTTCACCTCATCCTCCTCACAGGTCTTAGCAGCCAGGAAGAAGCAGGCGATGGCGATGCAGCGCAGGTACTTTGGACGGGCCTGAACACAAACAATCCCATCACTCAGTTAAATATTTACAGGTGGTTTGACTCAGACGGCCTCCGGGTCTGAAAAGTGAAGCCAATGCTGTCTGAGGATGATGTAGTTTTTGAGGAAAACTGCATAAGCAGAATTAAGTATTGTGGTTTCGACAAACTGTAACGTCTACCAGGGTTCTTGCACCATTTTAAAAGTCAAATTTAATACTTTTTAAGACCTCGACAAATATAATTTAAGTCAAGACAATTTCTTTGGTTAAAAAAAATAGTCAATTTGGCCCAACCAACATGGAATTTTTGAGGTCTAAGCCAATATCACCAGCCCTTTGACACTTGCAACAAGGATAGAAATTGAAGGCATAACACTTAACTTTTTCTATAACTTTGTGAACAAAATAATGTGAAACATTGCAGTAAATCTCTGAATAGTGTGTTTTCCTATTGGCATTAAATGCACCATCTGAAAATTTAATACCAGCAAATTAAGGTAACTTGAAGACATTTTAAGACCTTAATTACCTGGATTTAAGGCATTTTAAGGCTTTTTAAGGAACCCTGTCTACACCTGAGTGTCTTCACATGCTTTCCTTCTAATGTCCAGCAGGAGGCGACTCCTCTGGTTGCTAAAATAAGTCTGATTGAACAGAAGCCCGACTTCAATAATCATCCTCCCTTTATAGCAAAGCAGCACTCATATCACTTCAACACCAGCAGTTACTAATAATGCCTACGGCACCACTATTTAAGACGTGCATCAGCATTTTTGGACAAGACTGAGGGCAGAAATCATGA
Organism: Synanceia verrucosa; assembly: GCA_029721515.1. NCBI lineage: Eukaryota > Metazoa > Chordata > Actinopteri > Perciformes > Synanceiidae > Synanceia > Synanceia verrucosa. Next base: position 23,034,400 of record CM056564.1, read on the forward strand.
GGCAGCAGTCTGCTGTCTGCAGTATTTATCGATCAGGCAGCTGAGAAGATGGGAACTCAAATGCTCAGTTCAACAGACTGAGTGTTTCTTATCAAATGCAGCCTCTGATAGTCCTGGAACATCTTATTCCTCAGTGACTTCCTGTCTTCAGGGTGGGACGTTTGTCCTGACAGGACAGTCAGAACAAACTGTTCCTGTGTGATAAAAGCCTTGAATCAAAGACAAAATTATCAAGAACCTCCCACTGATAATTTGGGTGTTTTGAAGTGGTGTCATATGACATATTTATCCGGTCGGTACATCCCCAACAGACGAGTAATGAACAGCATTAAAATTCATTTTAGACACATAAAAGAGAGGTTCGTCTAAAAAAAGCAGCGTGTGCTATAGTCAGAATATTTCCATGCACTTTATGTTATCTTCAGACAGCCCATTCAAGCAGGGAAGTGAACTGAAAATGAAACTTATCCACACCATTTTTGGCATCGGTAGCTTTAAAGAGAGTAAACTGTGGGCGTGCTCACCACCGTCTACTGCCGGTAAAACACCGATTAAAATAAACACCAACTTTCAAACACCCTTGGAGCTTGGAGAGCTCAAACACTGCCAAATTAAAATTCCAATTATTAAGGGGAATTCACAATATCAGAACAAAACGGTGTATCATATATAATATCAGTCAAGTAGTGGTCCTATAAACTGTGAAATGATTATATTAAGTCAGTATCCTGTACTTTTTCAGCAGCTCCACAGCAATAAAGCGACACTGGTGGTGTTGGGTTACCTTGATGGGAATGAGGAAGCGGTCCAGGATGCTAACGGCTAACACCAGGGTCTCTGGGTACAGCTGCAGCCTGCTGTGGAGCTCCGTCAACCAGCGAACGGCCTCATCCCGCTGGGCAGGGGAGATGTCTGTATCCTGCCACAAACAACAAACATCAAGGTGAGCAACAAGAAAAACGGCCTCATGAACCCTGAGCAGATTTAGCCCACATACATGTCTTCATTCATGGCTCTGAAGACTTTCATCAAGACAACAAATTAAACTTGTTACGATGAAAAGATAAATTCACCTTGAACCATTTCTTATATCTTCTACTATTATATCTAATTTTGAGATAGTTTTGACTATGAAATATCAAATTTAAATGTTTTGTTTGGCACAAAGATATTCAGTTGACTAAGATGGATGAGAAAAGCAGCCAATGCCTCAGATAATGTGCTTTCTTCACTGTTTTTGGCCAGAAATCAGCTGGAAAAGCAAAATAGATGCAGATTATTTTACTACCAATCCTTATTTACTTAAAGGCTATCATATGAACAAGTACAGGAGGAAATAAACAAAGAGGCCCAGAGTGTTGAGGAGCGTCTCTTTAAGACAGCAATGCTATTTCAGGACAAGACGGGACTCACTTATCCAGCCGAACCACTAGTTTGGCATATTTAGTAAGACCTCAGGTGACAGATAGACTTTCCCACTGAAAGAATAAAGAGTATCTTCCTAAACCAACCAACAACCAGAGGAAACCTGACCCAGAAACATTCCAGGGATTCCATTTGTTATCCATCTGACAACTGAAATAACTCACCAGCTGACGGTTTCTTTGCACAAATGGAGTTATTATACTGCATGAAGAGTGTTTTATGACATACTCAGCATGTTGATCTGCGTTTTAAACTGAAGCAGGGAGCACTGATGTTGGTCTGACGAGCAGCAACTTTCTTCATTAACCTCCACTGTGTACAAGTTCACTTCCTGAAGACCTTTTTTTATTTGACAGATGGGTGTTTGGAGGAAATATCAACAAACAAAACAGGTTAAACTGATAAAAATGACCATCACCTGGCTACCAAGACAGAAGACAATACAATTAAAGAACAGTGCTCCTGTAAAGCCTGGTGGGTCTTTCATCATTAAAAGCAATCAGTCGTTTAGTAGTATTTTACCCAGCAACACGGCTGTTGTTTATTGACCTCCTTGACCTTTTCCACCAGTTTACACACCTGCTAACTCAGCTAAAGGCTGATAAGTGTCCTAATAGTGTCATGACTGCCTCATTGTCGTCATTTACTGCCTTTTACTGGCCTCGTCTTTGTCAACACATAACAGGCAAACTCAAGGTTCAAGATCACACACTAAAATAAAGTGAAGCAGTACGTCTGCTCAAGCTACCATTGAATGAAACTAATTTATCACCAAATCAACTATAGAGCTTCCATTTTCAAGAGAAAAAAAAAAAGATTTTCTACAGCTCATTGCAAACACCAACTCCTGTGTTTTTTTTTCCATTTCTGGTTATTGTATCTGCAGGATGTTTGAATTTCAGGATGTGTCAAGGTGTGATTTTCTCAGGGATTAGTCCTCTGCTCATTTAATTTAATTTCAGGTCACTTTATGCTATATATCCCTGCTTAGATACGCTGGTTGCTCTCTGGGAACCAGAATCAGACAACAGCAGGAGGCTGATTGTGTTATATTGTTCAGATTAAACTGGCAGAGAGACATGAACGTGCTGCAGTGACTCAGCAGCAGCAGATCTGGATTAACAGTCAGAGATTAGCCCTGTGCTAATTCCATTTCACTTGAATAGCTACACCTTAAGATCGGCTGTGAATGAGCAAACTGAGTGCAGGTAAAACACAAATCACATACAGATGTCTGAAGACTTAAAACACCAGGCTGATTAAAGCATAATCTATCATCAATTTTTAACACATATTTCTTGGTCAGACACAATAAATGCTCACAGTTTTTTTTATTCAAAAATATATTTGTAATTGGTGGATTTCTCACAGACAGATTAATGACTTGGAAAAGGCATCTGTCAATCCCATTAGCTCAGATAGCGTGATTAGCTTGTTGGGTGAGTAACTGCAACAAGTTTGACACAGGAAATGTTGCAGGAAAATACGACAGCAGCACTGATGCAAGGTAGAGGTAAAGAAATGGAGGATGACTTCCTCATCGTCTGCTAATGTAGACAGTAATAACACAGGCAATACAATCAGTTTAGCAATCACTGTTTTGACACCAAATTTTATGTAAAAATGACACATTTTTTCCCATAATATTAATAAATGGGACAAGAACTAAATGGCGAGTTATATTTTTAAAGGAAAAATAGAAAAAAAAAGTCTTCAAATCTCTGCACAGCATTTACTGTTCAATTATGATCTGTGATCAATCAAATCAAAATGTGGGAATGTTTCCGTCACTACCAACAAGATGTTGACAGGTGCCATACCTATAATATTTACCTGTGTTTAAAACAGAAGGAAAAGAATAAAAGCATTAATGGGGAAAAAAAGGACTTAGATAAACAGATGTCTCATAATACAGAGCAAAAGTAATGTGAATTAGTGGAATGATTTCACAGTTATGTGACGTTCTGCGAAGGCGTGTCTGTGAACCAGGTGTGAATAAATAAACACTGTGACAGCATCTGAGGACGTGAGTTGAGATGGAAACTGGGTGAGACCAGCTGAGTCAGGAGATGGATGTGTCTGTGCTCAGTGACTCACTGTGTTTCTGAAGTATTGCTAAGTCATGTTAACTACTGTCATGTCTCTTATGCCTGACCACTCGGATCAGACTATTACTGCAAAGAAAATAAATTAAATTTACTTTCTTTTTTAAAAAACAGACAAAAACCTGCCAGTCTGGTTAAACTGTGTTACTTGTTTTAAAAAACAAATATATTTGTGTCAAGTATTTTCTAAAATGTACAGTAATTCTCAACTGGATTAATAATGCATTAACTCTATATTGTAAACAATACTGAATAATAACTGCTCAACCTTGATGCAAATTAAACATCATATGCAAAATATATATACGTCAGTTATAGAGATTTTAAACTGTTATCATGGGAGAAATGGATGCAGCTACCAAAGGTGGATTTAATGGCTCAGGCTGCAGCACCATTTTTAAAGTCATCTTTAATACTTTTAAAGACCTCAACAAATAAAATTTAAAATGTCACAACGATTTCTTTGGTAAAAAAATAGTCAAGTCATTGTAGGCCCTGACCAATATGGAGTTTTTGAGGCCGATGACGATATCTAGTAGGAAAAAAATCCGACAACTGATTAATCCTGGATTTTTTAATGGTTTTTTTTTTCAGCCCTTCAACACTTGCAACAACAATATAAACTGAAGGCATAACACTTTAACTTTTTCTACAACTTTAATTTCACAACTTTCAAGAACAAAGGCGTGAAGTAACATGCAAAATAGCAGTAAATCTCTGAATACTGTGTTTTCCTATCGGCATTAAATGCCCCATCTGAAAATTTAAGACGTACAGCAAATTTACAGTAAATTTAAGATGATTTAAGACCTTAATTACCAAGAATTTAAGACATTGTAAGACTTTTTAAGGAACAGCGGGAACTCTGCTAAATCCCTTGTTGTCCATTAATGACCGGAGGTGAATCCTCACCTGTGAGGAGGGCTTCTTTGGCACGTAGACCTTCCACATCTTGGCTTCCCTAGAGGCTGCCTTTTCCAGAAGAAAAGACAGCCTCTGGCGTCCCCAGGGTTCGAAGAACTTCATTCCTTCCCCTGGTTGAGCCTACCTCCCCACTGGATACAGCTACCTGCACAGTGACACACAGCACAGTCAGAATACTCCAACGAACCAAGCTTTATTTTTTACAGAGCATACCATATATATTTCCTTCATGTTTCTACATTTCACAAATATTTTGGTTCAGCGTGTTTGTGCTGTTCTTTAATAACATCTTATTTAAAAAAAAGGAAAATTTTTGCATATTATTTTCCAATTTATGATGCAATTTTATAACCTTTGTCAGTTACCATTGTTCACTGGCTGACAAACTTCTCACTCAGTTTGTGCAGACTATATGGCTATGAAGCATTTGAAATGACAACACAATCACATCAAGCAGTTATATAATGCCAATAAAGGCTTTTTGTTGTAAAGACGTGGGTGCTCAGAGTTCATAGCACACCTGTGCAGGATGAGGTGATCAGGCAGGTTCTCAGGTGAACTCCAGCTAATCAGGGAACAGTGACAAATAGTTTGGGCCTGCAGAGCTCTGCTGACCTGCTTCTCCTTTGTCTGCTGAATGCTTGATGAAGTGAGTCACTCTTTGATTCTGTTATCTATGTGTTTAATTATCCAACATTATACTTGAAATCTAAAGTAAAGGACCTACAGACTTAAAGGAGCAACTGAAAATCCAACCCCCCCTCCCAAACAGCAAACTATGAAAAATAATACTTATTTTTGACAAATTATTTCAGCTTTCCTAAGCTGTTAGTAATGGCGAAAACTGAGCTTGAAGAGCTAACAGAAGACAGCAGAATGAAAGCTTGCCATGTTTGTTTTATCCAGTTATAAACTGACAACAAACAACCCATAGCAACACAACTCACCCCTGGAGCGAACTCTGTGTTAGCATGAAGCTAACGGTACATTGCGGCTGACAAACCTACAGCTAGCGTTGTCACAATGAGCTATACTTTATTTGAATAGCAGTTTTGTACCTGTTGTTAATCATATCAGTCAACATCTATATAGTGACAGGGTTGCCAGGCTTGGGGAACTACCTTGAAGCTCCTCCGGGAGGTCCCGCTGTTATGGAAACCACCGGTGTTTTGAGCCGAACACTGTCAAAATGAACGGCGGCTGGGATAACTGTTGGTTCAGATTTAGACATATCTTTTCAGGACACAATACTCGACACAACACCGGGATCCCTGAAGCAGATCCATTTCTAACGGTTTCCTTCCATTAGCATCCTAATCAGACTACTTCCTGGAACGGAGCTAATTTAATAGCCTGGTGTTGCTAGTAACAATGTATAGTCTATGCTAGCAACTCGCTACAGCTAAACTAACGTGACGTCGCGCATAAATTTGAGCGCGTCCAACAAATAACACCACATATTGTAACGGTTGGTCACTTAATATCGTCGGACGGTGCCACGTAAAAGGAGTTTGAGCGCGTTAATGATATAAAAAACAGAGGCATTTAAATGGCTGACTCAGTTCCAGTTAGTAGACGGCGCCCCGAGCCTTACCTCCCCTGCGAAGCGGAGAACACCACAGTTGGATTTCATCCGGTCCGCTCACTTCGAGGATGAATATAGGGGTGAAATCGGGGACCCGTCCTTTAGTTTAATCCTCCATCTTGGCGTCCATGGTGCTTTGTATTTTTGGGGGAAAGGGGTAAAAAAAAATATATAAAAATAAGGGAACGGAATAGACAGATACGTCTACTTCCGAGGAGGGGACTGGGAAGAGAGAGAGGGTGGACTCCGCCCACACGAGGGCAGGACAGGAGGACAAAACAAAGTCACCCTCTGTGGAATATTTCCAGTATAATAAAGTGCTTTCAGTGGTACTACAGTTTATGACAGTGTTCATATTACAATATAATACAATATACAACACAATTCATTTGGTACATAAATGTACATTTATGCGTACTTGCACACTGTATTTGCACGATAGTAGTGTCGTACATTTTAGCATTTAGTATTTCAGTTTTTTTGTATATTTATCAAATAGCTATTTCTTGATTTTTTTTTATGTTAATTTCTGTGTACTCTGCTGCTCTTATTTCTGTGTTCTGTAACTTTAACATATGCTATAGGCCAGCTCTATCTATCTATCTATTGACCTTTGTTCTTATTTATTTGCCGATATATTTGTCATTTATTTCTGGATTATCTTATTTTACACAATAAGCATAAGACTACAGCACTTGTCCAAGGAACAATGACCTAATTGTGTTGTAAAATTTAGACCCAAAATGTCAGACTTTTCTGTAACTTCAAATATGATGTAATAAAGAGTAATTGCGTTTGGACATGTGGTTTCTCAATAAAGGGAACTCTTTAGTTTCTGCTGACACCACTACAGGCCTACTGCTTGAATAAATGATTTCACTCTGAGGGCTCATGATGACAGTTAGTGATTTTTTTTTATGAAAACGTTAACTTAATAACTACTAAATGCTTATTGATTCAAATGCAAAGATGTTACATTTTTTACATTTATCTATTTCCTCTATGTTAGCACTGCAACAAGCCCACAGGTAAGCTGGAAACTATTTCCAACATTCACAGCAAATTAGATGATTTGTAAAGTACTGAGTGGATTAGAGGTACAGTACTGCGTCATACATGACAGAAAGTATAATGTGCCCCTCTGAGATGTATTTACAGCAGTGCGAAGGATACTGAATTAATATGCTTCAGTATTGGAAAATGTTTGACGTTTATCATTAAGTTAAAATAATAGTCATAAAAAAGTCATATTTTATTTATTGTGTTTAATTTCATTTACCATTTCTTTAATTTCCCGGAGGGCACTGTCTGAAAGGATCAATATGTCTGTCTGTCTGTCTAGCTATCAAAACGCTACTTTCTTTGTTCAGTGCATACTGTAAATATGTATTTTTATTACTGATTGTATTTTATTAGTGTTGTTTATTGGTTGTTTCTTGCGGTAACTTGTTTACGCTGCTGTAGTTAGTGAATTTCCCCAAACGGGGGATGAATAAAACAATTCCATCCTATTGAAATCACAGTCAAAAGGCACTACGTAATGCCAAGATTGCGTCAGATGCGGTGCAGTCATGAGCCAATCACAGTGCCTCAATTTGGGCGGACTATTTGAACGTGTCAAAAAGCGGCTCGTTGATTGGCTAAGGGGCACATCAATAAGAGGAGAATCGTCTCCAATCAGACAGGCTATTTTTCGGTTCCCGTTGCATTTATCGGTGAATCAAAAACTGTGTAGCGCAATCCTTTTGACGATAATGCAAGATAGTGATTCAAAGCGACACAAAAATGTTACGTTTGCGCTTTATTTCTCCCGTTAAACAAGGAAGGAGGCGCTGTCGATTTATTAAATCCACGCATTTGATTGGTTATGGCCGCATGACGTCAGGAGGTGGGCGTGAGCGTTGAACGTCAACAAAAGAGAGAAAAGGAGAAAAGGAGAACCAGAAGACGAGAAGGGCTACAGAAGACGACAGATATGTGGATTTAACCTGCAATAAACAGGTAGATTAAATATATCATTAATATATAGAGACACTGTATTTATTTTACTACGCGAACTGACGTTATATTTGCATTTTCTGCTCGCGTTAACTCACAAGGAAAGGAAATAAAAACAGCAAGTGACTGAACGGTCGACAATGGGACATCAGTTTAGCTATAATCATAATTAATAACTGCTAATTGTGGTTAAAATAAATGCCGAGTCTTTTATCTTCTGCAAATACATACCCAACGCAGTTTTTTTTAAATCGTTAGAAATATATATTATTTTTGTCCTAGTTATAATCTATGTAAATAAGTGTCATTTATAATGAGTGTTTCCATTTGCTTTTAGTGGCTTAACGGTGTAAAACAACTGGTTTTAGGTTCGTTTTCACACACGGTTTTCCTTCTCACAGCCATAGATGTTTTTCTTCTGTCCTGTTGTTGTTGGTATCCCTTGGTATCCGTCTCCTGTCCAAAAGCTGCACGGACTGTATTTCCAAAAATAAACCACAATAGCGCCTATTAATCGGTTTAGTGTATCAAAATCACATTATTATCTGTAAAATGTTTGTTTTTTTTATGATAACGTTAATCAGTGTTGTTTAATAGAAGGTTTCAGGGATGGAAAAACAGCCCCTCCCCCGCTCCTAGAGGATTTAAAACCTTAGCTAGCTAGTTAGCTTACTCGGTTATCATCAACTAAAACGATCAAACTGTGGATTTCCGGTCGCGTGGATTGTGTTTTTGAGTGTTTTTGGTTGTTTAGTGACAGACAAAACCGAGGGAAAGCAGTTGTTTTTCGATCAGGGACCAGAGAAAGCGTCTAGCAGAGGAAATCTGACACCGGAGCCCAGCTGAGGGAAGTGGGCTGGGCTCTGAGCTGTGACCCCTGGTAAGGCCCAGTGCGATGTAGGCCAACAATATACACTATAGGTATACAGCCTTCAGAGTCTGCGGTTTTTTTTTGTAATATCCGAAACAAAAATCCTGTCGTTATAGTTTAAATGGATTACTTTTAAAAGAGGTAAATTATTTGGTTCACAAATGTGAAAAAAAATATTTTCTATTATATTCTCAAGGGGATGTTTTCAGGTGAATTAAACAGAAGTTGGAAAGCTTAGTCCATTTTTTCCTTGATTAATTATGTTGGCACAGGCCTTCATTCTGATTTATAAGAATTTTCTTAAAACAGTTTTTTGGGGAATTTAAATTTAATTTAATTCTACTTTGGATCTTCATGCCTTTTTATGATTTTTTCTGATGTGGGCATTTATTTTTTTTCTGATACATGTATATGTATAATCTATTAATTTACACTGTGCAACAGTGTTGATTGATAATTAATCTGGATTACTGTCATTTTGTGGATTGTATTTGTAGTCTGGACTTGTGAAATAAACTTTGGACATGAATACTTGGTTATACTTTGGAGCTGAACCTGGGTGCTTTCCTGTTTTGCAGTGAAAATACTGTGGTGAAATCAAGAGATCACTTCCTGGTGCCAGCAAGCAACATGGACGCCTTCAAGCTGATGAAGGAGCTGAGGGTGAATCGTGAGCAGGAGGCTTATTATCTCCCGAAAGAGACGGGGCTGAGCCTCATCGAATCCACACCGGAGGTGAGCACATCTGGGGAAAAATGATCATGATGATAATCCACAGCAGAGTGTCTTTAACTGACAGATAAACCAGGTAAATCAACACACACGTCTTTGTTTTCCAGGATGACAGTCGGATTTCGGCCAAGTGCAGAAATGCTAAAGTGGAGGACCTGTGGAGTCTGACCAGCTTCTTTGGTTACAGCACGCAGACCTTTGTCCTGGCTGTTAACCTGCTGGACAGATTCCTGGCCATGATGAGGGTAAGATGCTGAAACCTGATAGGACCTGACACAGGACGCTCCTTAGGCAGTTTGTAAAGGCCTAAAACCTCTCTAGTGTCCTTAAACGGCAGACACAGATACAGTCTGATTCACTTGGTTCAAAGGATCAATCTTGAAATTAAATGTGCAGAAAAATGAAAATAAATAGATGATTTATAGAGGCAGTTCTCCTTGTTTGATAATAATGATGTTTTTACCCAAGCGGTCATTTCCAAACTGCTTCTTACTCACGCATCGTCCACCTCAGATCCAGCCGAAGCACCTGTCCTGCGTCAGCGTCAGCTGCCTCCACATGGCGGCCAAAGTGACGGAGGAGGAGTGCAACCTGACGCCCACCGACGTGCTCATCCGCATCGGGCAGTGCAGGTTCACAGTGTCCGACCTCTGCCGCATGGAGAAGATAATTGCAGAGAAGCTCAACTTCAAGTCCAAAGCCATCACTGCCTTAACGTTTCTGCACTTGTACCACCAGATCGCCCTTTCACACTCCACAGACAGGTGAGGGAAATACCGGGACGTCACGTTCCTGCTCGATGTCATTAGGTTTATTGGTTTCAGTTTGTTTCTATGAAAATCTACTTGAAGTGACTTCAGTGTTGCTACAGATGAATAAAATCAAACTAAGCCAACATGTGATCAGCTTGATCAACACAGTGTTTCTGTGCAGGCCTTGTTGAGGCACATTTGTATCTGAATGTCAACATAAAATACCAGAGTTAAGCTGGGCGTGCTTACGGAAGTATTTTCCCATGATCTGATTGGCGGAGCTTCTCCACACCACTGCTTGTTTGCCACAGCAGTCTCACCTGATGTGGGTCAGCTATCAGTATCTGTGCGCTGATAAGATTTGTGATTGGCTGCCGCTGGCACCAACACCTTGCACTTGCATAACCCCGTCCTGCTCTTGATGGAAGTTAGTTGACCTGAAAACACACCCAAACCTGACTGTTTTTTTTTTCTCTCTGAACAGGAAGGAGACTCTGAGCCTCGAGAAGCTGGAGGCTCAGCTGAAAGCCTGTCTGTGCCGGATCTCCTTCTCTAAAGCAAAGGTAGGAATTCACAGCAGAGGCTCAGAGGTCAGACTGGATTTCAGCAGCTCAGCAGCACACAGGCTGCTGGGAATGTTTCTGTCCACCCCTGTCACTTATTCACTTCCTGTCTATTTGTCCATCCAGCCGTCCGTCCTAGCCTTGTCCCTCCTGAGGCAGGAGATCGAAGCCGTTCAGTCAGAGGACATGTTGGAAATAGCCTATCACATCCAGAGACACCTGAAGGTAAACACACGACTTCATTACGCAACAGCTCATCAGGGAAGGGAAATGTCATGGAAAAAAACCCCAAAAAAGTCTGACACAAGAGCAGCCTGGAGCAATTTAAGTCTAAATGTTTAACCTGACAGTACTAGTGGTTTTATAAAAGAACAACTAACTGCTGGTATCAGCTTCAAACAGGAGCTAGAAAGTCCACAAACATTAGCTTAACAAACAACTTAAACCAACAGCTTCACAGCCTGTTATGTCAAAGTGAGATTGCAATTTCTGACTGAAGGGAGGGGAAGTGAACACACCACAGAGGATATATCGTATGCTGACTGAGGGTGGGCTGAGTCCATTTATTCTTGGCCTGGCTCTGGTCCACAACATTTATTCAACTGGCGGCTGTGCTTATGTAACTGGTGTTTTGTGTTGTGATGGTTTGCCCCCCCTCCCAACAGAAATGAGACTTTTAAATGCCTGCTGTCATGGTGGTATTTGTGACAACTCTGCCAAATGTTTGAGCTTTATCCGGTAATTTTTTTAGGCGTTTCCTGAATGGTAATTCAGAATATCTTTACTTCACTTTATATGTTAATTAAGAAGCTTAAGAGTAATATTCCACCATGGAGGTGTAACAGTACTCCTTATTTTGCTCAGTTGTCCTACCAACAAACACAAACACGCATGACCAGCTGATCTGGTTTCAGCATAAAACCTACAGAAGGATGTTTAACCTGGTTTCTGTTGACCTGCTGAGCTCAACAAAGACACAGGCTACTGTTTACATGGACATAGCCTTAATTGGGTTACTTTAAATGCACTGATGTCAGTCTGTGACCAGGGCAGAGGGCCAAACAGCTAATCTGTGGTTTGGTTTCAGATTACTGACGGCGAGCTGCTGCTGTGGCGTGAGCGAGTGGCTCGGTGTCTGTCAGACTACGCCTCCCCTGAATGCAGCAAACCCAATCACAGGAAGCTGCAGTGGATCGTGTCGCGTCGGACCGCCCAGAACCTGCACAGCTACCGCGTCGTCCCTGAGCTGCCCACCATCCCAGAGGGCTGCTGGGACGAGAGCGAGAGGTCAGAGCCCCGAACATGCTAACACCTGAGCAAGATGCTAACACTGTCAGAGCGCCAAACGCACCTGAGCGAGATGCTAACGCTGTCAGAGCGCCAAACGCACCTGAGCGAGATGCTAACGCTGTCAGAGCGCCAAACGCACCTGAGCGAGATGCTAACGCTGTCAGAGCGCCAAACGCACCTGAGCGAGATGCTAACGCTGTCAGAGCGCCAAACGCACCTGAGCGAGATGCTAACGCTGTCAGAGCGCCAAACGCACCTGAGCGAGATGCTAACGCTGTCAGAGCGCCAAACGCACCTGAGCGAGATGCTAACGCTGTCAGAGCGCCAGACGCACCTGAGCGAGATGCTAACGCTGTCAGAGCGCCAAACGCACCTGAGCGAGACGCTAACGCTGTCAGAGCGCCAGACGCACCTGAGCGAGACGCTAACGCTGTCAGAGCGCCAAACGCACCTGAGCGAGACGCTAACGCTGTCACAGCGCCAAACGCACCTGAGCGAGATGATAACACTGTCAGAGCGCCAAACGCACCTGAGCGAGATGATAACACTGTCAGAGCGCCAAACGCACCTGAGCGAGATGATAACGCTGTCAGAGCGCCAAACGCACCTGAGCGAGATGCTAACGCTGTCAGAGCGCCAAACGCACCTGAGCGAGATGCTAACGCTGTCAGAGCGCCAAACGCACCTGAGCGAGACGCTAACGCTGTCAGAGCGCCAAACGCACCTGAGCGAGATGCTAACGCTGTCAGAGCGCCAAACGCACCTGAGCGAGATGCTAACGCTGTCAGAGCGCAAATGCAAATATTGATCCAGGTTTAAAAGAAAAAATGTGATTAATCTGACTTTTACCTTGTCCTAAGCTTGTAGTTTTACAAAAATTATAGTAAGTTCCCAAATTAAAAGTACTGACGCTAATTAAAACAGATAATAAGAATAACAAAATAGCTATCTGATCTGACTAAAGAGACATCAGGCTGACATCACATGATGATGTCAGCTGCTCAGATCTGCTGTTTGACACCAAACACTGAGGACAACAAGGCGTTAAAAGGAAGCAGACACACCTTTTGTTACACATCAGCATATCATCTTGTGAGCTTGGATCAGCTGGAAGTGGAAAATCTCCTTTAAAGTTTCATCAGCTGATCACACGAGTGCTGTGAACATTTCTTACAGTGTGCTGTAACAACACAAGTTTCTTGCAACATGTCACGCACACACCGACTGAGCTCATCGGGGCCTCTCATATCTCCTCGCACTGCATGATGGGATGTGTGTCACTGATCACGTCCCACTGACTGAGGCGTTTCCATGACGTCACATGAGGGCCTCAACTTTATGTAACCCTGAACGTCTGGAGGAAGTTAGAAAAAAAGGGGAAATGAAAAACTTTTCCCAGCTGATCATTAACCCACAGAGCAGCTCCACCAAACAAACACACTGTTTTTCACGTTAAATTCCACACCTTTATTTTCTGTTCACACACACACACACACACTGTTTGCACTCTGAGTTTATATTTTAGTATTTTCTTTTTACATATCGTTTTTTAAAAAGCCTAAAGGCAAACAGCTGCCTTTAACTAGGAATCTTGACTCGATGGAGGATTTTAAATGATTAGCTGATCAGAAATCTGATTTCAAGGTCACACTTATGTGATTGCAGCTTCTTAAATGTGAATATTTATTTTCTTTCCTCCTCTATGACAGTAAACTGAATATCTTATTATTTTAATTAAGACATAATTCTTCTCTTGCGACTCCAGTATCCATGCTGCTTGTTTAGTGTTTAAAGCTGGTGTGTAACTGTACATCCTGACAGCGTGTCGCTCTCTCTGCAGTGAGGATTCATGTGAAGACGTGATGAGTTCAGGTGAAGAGTCTCTCAGCAGTTCCCTGGGCAGCGACGCTGAAGGGCCCTTCTTCCCTCTTCACCTCCGCCGCCAAAAACACCGCCAACACCTCCACGTCTGACGCCCCCGAACGCCTTCACCACAAGTCTTTAATTTATTGTTTTAACAACTGGCAGCTGAGCGGTCCGACTCTTCCTGGTAGATTTTAGTTTGTAGACGTGATGGTGCATGATGATGTCACATTCCAGGACGCCAGATTTTAAGGATGTAAGAAAAACGTTTGGTCTCTGAGGACGCCGTTAAGCCCTCAGCGGTCAGACCAGAACAGAATCTGTTCACGTTGTCGACGATGATTCGCCAAAATGTGGTATTTATTTCATAGTTTTTGACTGTTATTAATCCAAGACTGCTTTTACTGAGGATGAGGAGGAGTTCTCTTGATGTGCAGAAGATGAGAGCGGTCGTGATCGCTGATGAAAACTTTTAATTTAACATGATATATATTGAAGGCGAAACACTTTTACAACTTTCAAGAACAAAGAGGTGAACAAAATAACATGCAACATTGCAGTAAATCTCTGAATACTGTGTTTTCCTATTGTTATGAAATGCACCATCTGAAAATGTAATACCTATAGCAAATTTAAGACTTTATGGAACAACGGGAACCCTCTGAACGCTGTTTTTGACCAATCAGAAACTACAAATCTGTATAATATAAGTAATATGTAAGTCCTGATCATCAGTTTTCTGGATAACAGGGTTGAAAATGAAATTTGAGATAACTGCGTTGTGATTTCCTTACAGGAAACTGGTTGTACGTCTGCTCTCATCTTCTGTATTTTAATTTAATTTGCACATTTTTTTTTTTTTACCGTTATTTGTAGTGTTAATGGGCCGACTGGAGGTTTGTGTCGTTTACTGGGCGTTCAGTCGGGGCGTTGATCCTCGCCGCAAGGCATCGTCGTTCATATTCAAGCCCCGCTGGCGCCTCAGGGTATTCCCATGGAAACAGTTAGCGAGTGTTTGTTTGTGGATGTGTGCACGTATGACTAGTTTAAATTCAAAGTAGGATGTAGCTTCAAAAGATCTGTTTGTTTTCAAACCGTTCAGAGAAAATGCTGCGAGAAACAAAAAAAAGTCTAAAAATGTCAAAAATGTTGATACAAAAACATGTAAAACTGTAAATGATGTATAAAAAAATGTTAATAGTTCTTTGTAGATATTAAGTTATTTATTCACCTTTTTTGTCACCTGTACTGAAAAAGTCTAAAATCTTATTAAAAAAATGTTATTTTTAATCTGTTGTCTTTTTTTTTTCCTTCCATCATGTCTGAAAACCAAAAAATAGATCCTTGAATTCACTTATTAACTCTTATTTATTTTATTTGTAAATACAGATGAATAAAAAAATATCTTTCAGTATGATGAGGCCAAAGAAAAATTGATTGTAGAAAGGTTTATAAAAAATAATTATCACAGTGTTTAAGGAGCAATTTCTTTTACCAATAGAAAAAAAAAATAATCCAGTGAGTTTAAAAAATAATTTCATTTGAACACAAGGTCCTGGTTAAGACCGGACTGAATACTAAAATAACACACATATATAGGAACTAGACAGATGCTGATTTAGGCAAACCAGGAGGTCCCGTCTTATTTGAAGTACTTTGAAGTAAAAACTGTTTTTGTTTTCACACCAAACTGGACCAGAGGGTTCAGGCTTTAATTTCCATGAGAATAATAATAATTGACATCCCTTACATCACGCTACGCTTGCACGCTATTTACCAGCTCAGCAAATATACCACGAAACAAGGCAATTGAAATTGAAAATTCCACTCGGTCCTACCAAACTAGCCCACCGCTGGTCTTCAGCCGCTCTGCAGACGTCTCCAGGCATCACCAGCGATCCTCATCCGACATGCAGACACTTTATCCTCCTTTAGATCCACTTTAACGTCTTCGTAGGTCCAATCCCAGTGAAGAACTGAAATGTAAATCCGTTTTACGAATCCCGAGGCAGCTGAAATTCCTTGCTTTCCAGGTATTCCAAACGATAAACGCCCCCCCTCCCCTGTGTGTTGAATAAATCAAAATCCCATTCGAGGCTTCTTCCTCTTGGGTTTTGACGTCCCCAGTCGACCCTGTGAACTCTGGGAGAAACGCGACCAGAGGGAGGCGTCCTGGGACAGATCCACCCTGAGGCTCCTCTGGGAGGAGGAGGACGGGGCCACAGAAGGAGGCGGGCGGTGAACGCCACTCTCATCTTCCAGGAAGTGACAGTCGTGCTGCGAGGGCTCACCCTGGAGACACAACAGAGGACAAATGTTGTTTTATTTCTGTTGTGGCATCAGGATCAGGGCTGAGTACCCAACTTTGACACCTTTGTCACACCGAGCGAAAAGCTCTGATCCTATCTGGTACCAAAAAATAATATTTTTAGTGCCAAAATCTAATATCTAAGTTGTGAGCCATGCTCTCAGATGTCTCTATGGATGGGGGGACATGTCCCCTTCAGATTCATAGAGACACTGATCTGTCCCTCCACTTCCCAGCATAAAGAGAAAAACATCGCTGGTAAAACAGAGGATTAACGTCACTGCAGCAGCACTGGGAGCCTGGAGTTTGTGTGTTTCGACTTATGGTGTGTTCAAGTTGTTCAAGAATGTTGGAATTTCCAAACTCCAATTCAGAATTTAAATCAGAACCCTCTGTGAAATCCTGCTTCCCTCAACAAAAAGCCAAAGGGAGTTTGGATCATTATAGAAATAAACTCTTTCATGACTTGATACACTTTGATATATTTTGTTCCATAAAACATTTGCCTTTTAGACTAATCAATAACAAATCAGGACCCCTGCCTCTTACCTGTGGGGTGAACAGAGAGCTGAGGTAGTTGTCAGCTGGTCGCTTGGCTCTCCTCTGATTGGTCGGCGTGGATTCTGGTTTTGGATTCTGGGACTGGGTGGGGGTGCAGGAGCCGCTGGGGGTCTGCCAGTCAGCTGGTTTATATTTAACACTTTGTGGTGTGGCGGTCGGCGTGGGAACCAGAGTGTCAGTTTGCATGCTGGGAGGTGTCGTGGCTCTTGGCGTCTCACTCTCCACTACGTGCTCCGACTGGGACGGCAAGTTTTTCATGTCTGAATACGACGACCGGCCTATCGAGTCAGAGAAATCGGTCACATCTGACTGGTAGCTGAAAGACGCTGTGAAGCTGCCGGAGAGATCCAGGCGCTGGCTGTAGGGCCTCCTCGCCTGCTTCTCCAACCTCCTCTTCATCCTCAGAGCCTCCACCTTCTTTTCCCAGTTCAGCCCCAGATGGTCATCCCACCACGCCCGCCACGCCGCCTCCCCTTGCCATGAGAGCATCAGTCTTTGGCTGATCTGATCCTTCCAGACCTCCGCATCCACCGTATCTGGCACCGCCACCACATCCGGAGCCGGGAGGGAGGCTGCGACGGCGCCGTGGACCAGCAGCGAGCGCTTGGACATGCAGGCTCTCAGGTCACGCCTCAGGCTCTGCACGCGCTCCTCTTCCGTCGAATCCCTCGCCGTGTCATCGCGTCGTTGCAGGAGTTGCTCAGTTTCCAGTGTGAGGTGCTGCTGGCGGCGTGCACGGGGGTTTTGCTTGCGACTCTTTTGCATCAGTTTCTGAAGCCAGCGTTTCCACGTGACCAGAGCACCGTCGCTGAGCTTTGCCGGAGTGTGCCGCTCAGAGCGACCCGAGCTGCTGACGGTTTCCTCACCACCACCAGCGTTATCTTTACCACCCTCTGCATCTATCACTTGATCAAGATCTGGGTCGTCATTGACGACGACCTGTAGCCGCAAACGCTTCAGGTATCGATGTCTCCTCCCAGACTCTGAATCCTCAGAGTTGGTGTTGGAGTCCATCTCCAGCGCTCTTTGTTCCCTCTCTGGCGTTTCAGCCACAAACTCACGCTGAGTCGGTCCGATGGCGCTCTCATTGCTCGACAAGTCCAAAATAAGAGGCTGTGAACATGGCTGAAGCTGATTGGCTGATTTTATCCCTGAGGGCGTGGCTCCTTTCAGAGCTGCTGGCTGCAGTCGTGGATCCTCTGCAGCTCGAGGACCAGAGGCGTCCGGCTGCTCGGGCTCTAGGATCTGGTAGAAAATATCTCCTGCCTCCGTCAGCTGCAGGACACAGATACACTCCTCACCTCCTCCTCTCCTCTGGATACAAGTCAGACCTGACAACAACAGAAAAAAAGACTGTTGGTGTCCGGTAACAGGAGGGCTGTGTTTGTGGTGTTTGTGGTGCAGTCATCACCCACACCTGCAGCAGGTAACGACAGTCTGCTCGTTGCGATGTCCAGGCGGTGAGGGATCTGGACAGGAAGGTGTTTCAGACTGTCTCTAGGTCTGAGCAGCGCCTGAGGAGGACCTCGACTGGAGCAGGCCTCCGCTCGGCCTCCTGGACAGGTTCAGATGGTTAGGAAAGATCATTTTGGACATTTTGTGACACTAACTTGTAGAAAAGCCTGCTGACCTGAGTACTGCAGCAGTGTGATTTCCTGCGATCTTTGGGAGCCCAGCAGGACCTTAGTGGAGGCGGCGTCGCGAACGGCCTGACAGAACATGGGCGGCGACTGCATCAGGTGATCCCACTTGAGCATGGGCACGCAGGGGAAACGCTCGTCCATAATGTAGGCCGAGTACTGACACAGAGAGAGGGAAGATGTGACTGTCATGTGACCCAGCTGGACGAATCAGCTACACCTGTGTTTCAGCACGCTAACAGAGCGTTAGCCGCTTGTAAAATGAGTCAAAGCAGGCATCAGAACCTGCAGACAGTTGCAGCTGCATGCTGTGAACATGATTTAGGCCGACTCTGAAACACTTTCAGCCAATGCATCTTTTGAGTTATTTAACATCCCAAACCCTGGTGCTGACATCACATTTTGTTGCAGCACCGTGACACTTAATTCTGCTTACATGTTTTTTCTTAAAAACTACATCATGTTAAAGATAATGCTTAGTCAGGGTTTCCACATGTCCTGGGGAACCTGGGAAATGACGAATCAAATTTTCATGGAAAACACATGGAAAATGAAAAAAAAAAAAGTCCTGGAAATGGTTGTGTTAACAGTAACTTTACGGGTTACAGTAACTTTTAACCTGTTTGCCTTTAATGAGAAGGCATGGGGAGGATAAATAATTCTGCAGAATGATTTACCTGTCTGAGGATATTTGTCTTTTTTTCTCATTTTCCAGATGTTTTCCATGTCGTGTGGGAACCCTATTAGTTTTCACGCTAAACAGGTCACATGGGCGTGAGTGAGTGATTCATCCTGATGTACCTGAGTGGTGATGAGGTGGTGGAAGGAGTGGACGTCTCCCAGATACCTGCACAGGATCAGTCTCTCCCCACGGCGACTCTCTGGAGCGTCGCTGACACGAAACAAAGTGTGATTGGAGCCAGGACTCCTCTGGAGGGAGGAAGAGAGAGGAAGGACGAGGAAGAGAGCCGTGAGACGTGGAGGTTAAAAGAAAAGAGTGAGACATCGTCTTCTGGAGTACAAGGAAAACCTGTCCTCTAAGTTTGGTTTTGCTTGGTTAACTGGTCAAAATCGCTGGCACAAGACACTTTCTGTTTTCTAAAACTGCTGTCACTCAATGAGTTAAAATGTCATGATGGTTCCTCTTCTTGGTTTCAGCTAAAACAAAACAACTTCAGAATCTGACTAATAAAAAACACGATGAATAGCATGTTGGGACTTAATTTCTCATTAATTAATGCTGCGTTAAAACAAACCACACTGAAAGAAAGAAACCAGAACCTCTCGTCTCACCCTGATGTCCGTGAGCTCCACCCCCGTCCGGTCTGCGTACAGCATCACCCTCGGGTGGGCAGAGAACTCGCACCAACGCCAACATGACTTGGCGTTGAAATACAGGTTGCTGTCTTCCTCCCGAACCTTCTGCGTCCTGTTGGCACAGAGTGTCATGTTCATTTTATTGAGACCTGAAGTGGCACCGGGGTCTGTGAGGAGGATGAATAAAGGTCCTCACCCTCTGCCGACGGTCCACAGGTTCGCCGCTCCGCTCTCGCTCGCCACCAGAACTTCACCCAGAACATGCGGACTGACAACACAGCAGACAAGACGCTACTTCACACCGTTTCCTCAGCATTCTCACCCCTCCTGTGTCCGAACCTCTGCAGCAGCAGCGCTGACGCCTTCCTGCTCACCTGACGCTGACGCAGGTCAATACCTCTCTGGTGTTGACGACTTGCAGCAAGCGAGGTTCATTACTTTCACTGAACCTCCAAACTCCACACAGACGATCGGACCGCACGGCAGCGCAGCCTGAAAACCGCAAACGTTAAAACAGTGTGAAGATGACACTTCTGATGAACGGGATGTGAATGTTTTCTACTCTTACAGTCGTTGAGCAGGGAGGTGGCGCTGATCTGTCTGATGGGGCCTTTCAGCTGGAAGCTGAAGACGTCCCTGCTGCTGGCGTCCACACAGGAAGTAGTACCTCTGTGGTGCTGCAGCGCCACTCTGTGGAAGTCTGCAGTACTGCGTTAAGAATCAGACTCAGCAGAGACACACTGCCTCAATAATTACTGTTTTATATCACAGGAGAGACAAAGGTTTGACAACCCACTGGGCTTTAAGTCTGCAGGATACTGAGGCAGTCCAGGTCCTGGTTTCCAGGGTAGAGGAGGCAGCCGTGCTGAGAGTTGCTGCCGCTCTGTGAGAAAGGGACGAAGGCCAGAGCGCCCCCTGAGGCTCCTTCAGAAAACAGCATGCGGTCCCTCTGCTCCGTCAGCTCTTCAAACAGCAGAGAGCCCAGTAGCTCCGGAGGGACGGCGGACACGACATCCCACAGGAGGACGCTGTACGAGTCCAGCAGATGGCAGGAAGGTGACTGTGAGTCCCTGGATAAAACACACGACATGATGAAGTAATGAGTAAAACATCACGAGACAAGCAGAGACGTTCACCGATCGGTCAGGTTCACTCACGTTTTGATCTTCAGCATGTCAAGGACACTTTTTATCTTGTAGACTGGATCCCTAGTGTCACATTTCTGCATTTAAAAGAGAGAAAGCACATATTGTGATGACCACAGCTGCAGCTCATTCATCTTCATGTCTGAATCTCTACTTAAATAATAGATGTCAATAATCTATCAATGACTGATCAGTCACTGCTAAAATTTAAATGAATAGTTAATGCCAGAAAATACTAAAAATATGGTTTTCTTTTCACATTTCAGTTTATAAACTCATAAGACTTCCAGATAAACAATATCTGTAAATTTGTTCATTAATTAACATTTAGTATATAGGTGACATTAAATGCATTCTCACAGCTGTCGGCCCTGGTTGGAAGTTTTCACTCAGAAGTTCACTCATGCACCCGAAGGCGTCCTGGCTGTGATCCATGAAGAAGTTCTGCATCTAAATACAAAACGAAAACATATTTTGTAAACTATGTGATTGTGATTATTTTGACTGATAATGTGATTTTCCTATGATTTACCTGAGCTGTAAATTTCAGGCCACATTGTGATTTTGATAAAATTTAGATGTGTAACCCTGTTTTGAACCACATCAAGCATGAAATGACACATGCATTTAAGGCTGAAGAAAGTTATGAAGCATGATGCAGCGTGTTTCAGTGTCGCACTCACATGATCTGTGAAGTCCAGTGGATCTGGAGGCTTCGAAGGCCTAATGAAAGCTGAAATGTTTTTGAATGCATAAAGATGATTTAATACATAAAGGCAAAACTGCACCGGTATTTTATGTTATCTCACTCTATCCTCCAACATGTCAACAGCCGAGATGACTGAGTACAAGACACATCAGGTACTGAGTTCAGCCCCAGGTCGGACCTGCTTCAGGACTCACCGTTTTTAGGAGACAGGAGGGGAACTGGTACCGGCTCGGTGTGACGCCAAGTCTCCGCTCTGACCTGATGTCTGGATGTAAATGTCCAGCTGGAGAGAGGACCCGAGCCACCCTGAAACCACGTTTACTGTTCACTCTTGTACACTTGATGATAGCAGTTACTGTGCAGATTGACACTTTTTATACATATGATGTAGAATTATTATCAATTATATAGTAGCTACTCCTTTACTAGCAGCAACATTAAAGTGACAAACACAGTAATGCATATATATATATATATATATATATATATATATATATATAGAGAGAGAGAGAGAGATTACTTTGCATAATGAATACAAGCTGATTATTATTTATATTTATTTAAAATGTTTTATTTTCTTCTACAGTATATACATTTCTGTTGCAACTGGTGTGTCCTGCTTTCATTTCCTCTACTTGATGCAAAATTTAAAATAAATTTAAATATACCCAAAATTAAATATATTTATTTTTCATAAAATGTTGCAGTATCTGTTTATCAAACAAAATTCGATCAATTAAGTTTTATCAGAAAAATTAGTAATAATAATTGGTAAATAATATATATTATTACTACTACTAACATAATACTAACAATAGAATCTGACCACGTTCAGAAAAGAGCAGACAGGACAGTGCGTGGTTAAAATGCATCAGTAAAATCAGATGAAAGCATGTAAAATAAAAATCATAATAATCAACAGTCAAATCGACCTTTATAAATATTCAGATAACGTCGCATGCAAATGTTGTCATAATCGTACACTAGTTGAGTGTATTGATTGAGTATGGCTCACAATATTTTCAGTGTTTCAATATCAGTTATTGATCGAACAGCTGACCCACCTGAGGTCGGACTTGATCATAGGAACCCCACTTCCCAGCAGAGTGTCTCAGGACGGAGTCAGGCGGTCCACAGTTGTAAAACGAAGGAAAAAGCTGCTGTGGGAACTGGTAATCCATTTTATGTATCATCGACGCGTAAAAACAAATGTCTGGCTTTCTAACAATGCATGTGTCGTTGTTCCTTCCCTCCTTCAGTGAGTCTGGGAACAAGTCTGAACATGTTGCTCTCCGGCTCGGCTAGCGCTAGTGCTAGCTTTTCGGCTGTTAGCGTGCAGGAATAAACACGCTTTTGCTCTTCTGATCACCGTGACACGCTTTCAGCAACTCAAACTACAAGTTGTTCACGTCGAGGCAAATAGATTTGCCCACAAAGATTCAAAACGGTGGAAGAATTTGTCCAAATTCTTCGCTGTATTGACAGACACGTGTAGACTCGCTAGCAGAGAACAAGCGAACTGTAGCGGAACAACAACACCGCCACTTCCGGTTGTTTCTTTTTAAAATTACAACTAAATAATGACGCAAATTTAGAATAAAATTACATACAAGATATGGAAAAAGTAAGAAACTAAATAATAAATAAAATAAACTAAAACGTAGACTTTTTTAAAATTTGAAGCCGAAAAATCTATCAAGCGAGAGCATTACATCCGCCAAGCTTTCAAAATGAAACCTGGGCGGTCAACTGCGTCTCTGGATTTCTGCGGTGATATATTGATTAATTCTCTTATTAATAATCATGATTATTGTCAAGATGGCGTATCAGATGAAGCTAACGTACGGGCGTGGCTACTATTCTAATAATTTAGTTTCATTGTTATTGTTGCCATTATGCTCATTTATTGGTTATTTTGCCTGTGTAACAACTAAAAAGCCATACAACACTCCAACAACAAGCAAATGATGAGAAATGACTCGTATGCTCAAAAAAGCATATTGCGGGTTTTTACTTTGAAAATACTCCACCGGATGCGGCTCTCAGTTGTCAGGTGATCAGCTCACCGAGCAGATCCGTCTGTCGGTGCAACAAACGTCTAAAAATAAGACGAAAAGGAGAATACTTTCTGTTTTTACTCGCCACAGAGGGAAACGTTGGTCGATAAGTCTTCAATTTTAAGGAAATGTGCCAGTAGAGCTTTTATTGGTACGTATACATACAGTTTTCAACATTGTGTTTTGGTTCCTTTAGCCGTGTCGCTAACCCGGAAGTCGCGACATTGCAGGTGTAGTTTAGCATTAGCTTCTCACAGATCACTGCACAGTCTTCTAACATCTGCTCATCAGTGACGGTTAGCATGTATGCGCTCCCCCCTCTCCATGTTGCCAGCTACTGTTCTGCATCTGACAGTGAAATACCTGTAATATCCTCCTTCCACGAACGTTGCTGCAAACCTGAATGTAACACCAAGGTTAAATATTCAAACGCAGCGCGAAAACACATACTACTGATGTAAAAGCCTGCACCACTGTTGTTGATTCATGTTAAAGGGTCACTTCTGTTTCTGTGGCTGTCCTCATGACAGTGACTCATTGATTAAAATCGTTTCGTGCAGGAATTATGACGTTATTAATGTATTACTGTACCGATTTGACACGTCATAATAATGATTGTGTAAATAGGGAGTATACTGTAAATTTAAATGTTATGAGCATCGTCTGTCTGTACCATACACTGCATAACACGCTGAACGTTAGCATATTAGCATGCTAACATGCTGTGTGTTTAGCATCTTTAGCAGATATGGCTCAATAGGAAAAATACCTAAGTTGGAATAAGCTTTCTTGGCCAGGTATGTGTATTGATACTGTCCCAATAGAAATTAAGAGAGAATAGCGACACAATTGAAATATTATCAAATGTAGGCTACGTACAAGAAGGAGCAAAGAGAGACACATTTATGTACGTAAAGCAACAATTTGTCCCTCTCTTTTTAATTGTCCTTCTCTCCTTCCAGACACTTAAGCATCATGTCGGGGAACAACTTGGTTCTACCCATAGTGCTCTGGGGCCGCACGGCTCCCACCCATTGCATCAGCAGTCTGCTGGTGATGGACGACTTCAGCACCATCATCACCGGCTGCCATGACGGACAGATCTGCCTGTGGGACATGACACCTGAGCTGGAGGTACTGATGAGGGTGAAGGCAGTGGCGCTAATGCGTCTTCTTGTCGTCTTGTTATAACCACCTGTTGTTTTCTTCTTTGATTTTCTCCTCAGATTTGTCCCAGGGCCATGTTGTTTGGTCATACAGCCTCCATTACTTGTCTGTCTAAAGCCAGCGCATGCAGCGACAAACAGTACATCGTCAGTGCATCAGAGAGCGGGTGAGTACATTTATTATCACGCTTCAACACAGAGTTCCTGGTAAATTAGTTGAATAACCTTCCAGGCACAGCTCGTGAATTTTCACCATTCAGATTTAAAGGGATCTGCTTATTATATTTGTTAAATGCAGTTGTCAGTTAGTTATTGTATATACACAACTTTAATTTCATCTTCCAGATATGAAGCTCAGCATTTACTGTCAGTTTAACTTACTACCCATCAAGGTTCAAAGGGTTCAAATATTTTTATTTTTCAATTATCTATATCTGCGAGGGCATACAGGTTCATCTCTTCCAACAATATAAATAATATAAAAATTCTGATATAAAAACAGTAACTCTAACTGCAGCTTGTTGATGTTTCCAGAGAGATGTGTTTATGGGATGTGAACGATGGACGCTGTATTGAGTTCACCAAGCTGGCCTGTGCTCACACTGGCATACAGGTAACACACACACTCCCTAAATTCTCAAATTAAAGCTTGTAATCAAAGTTTCATGTAATCATAATCACCGCTCTGCTGCCCATTTTAGCACATATTCATTTCATTCACTACTTACGCTGCGTCCCATTAACCTCGGAAATTGGAAATCAGGGCACCAGACAGAGCTCCAGTGCAACAAGTCGGAAAATTTAATACGCTTTGCTCCAGCCAGGAAAGCTGTTGCTAACATTAGTGCAGTGCATCCTCAGTATGTGCAATATTATGCAGAATAGACACTAATGAGACAGAAGTGGTAATAAACGTTGCATCACTACAGGCTTTTTACTGGATTTTGAGGTCAGGGTTGTGAGTTTTGCGGATTTTGGAGCAGCATCTTCAAACTGATTATTTCCAATCCCTCCATCTTTGGTGTTCAGTAGTTTTGAAGCCACTGTTAGTAAAAATCAACACATCCTGCTCACATCTCTCCTCCATGTTCCTCCAGTTCTATCAGTTCACCATCGGCACAGAGAGGGAGGGTCGACTGCTGTGCAACGGTCACTACCCAGAAATCCTTGTGGTGGACGCCACCAGCCTGGAGGTGCTCTACTCGCTGGTGTCCAAGATCTCTCCTGACTGGATCAGCTCCATGAGCATCATCCGATCCCACCGGACTCAAGGTGAGAGACTCAGCTATCTCACGGTGTTCACCGATACCCGAACACTTTCATTAACATGTTAACATGTCTACCCACGAGGCGCTAATGTTGACTTTTGTGGCATCTCTCTGTTCCTGCAGAGGACACAGTGGTGGCCGTGTCAGTGACGGGAATTTTGAAGGTCTGGATCATCACAGCTGAGGTCAGCAGAATGCAGGTACACTGCCATGCAGATGTTTGCTCATCACAGAAATACTGTGTACTACCAGAAAAAGTGACCATGGAACTTTACTGTACTGCAATTTGTTGCTGGTGTGTGTTTAGGACCTGGATCCTGTTTTTGAAGAAGAGTCCAAACCCATCTACTGTCAGGGCTGTCAGAGTATTTCCTTCTGTACCTTCACTCAGAGCAGCCTACTGGTCGTCTGCTCCAAGTACTGGAGGGTAAGAAGCTGCATGTCCAACCTTTCCACACTTCCTGTTCATTGTTTATATTATGGAGAGTCAGAGCCGTCAGCACTTTCAACTATAAGTATCATCAACCCATGCATCACAAGCTGTGAAATAAGAGTTTGTATATTAGTGTGCAACATCAACAACCCATAAATCAATATAACTTGATGCCTGTAAACATGCAGAAACTGAACAACAATGACTGTACATACCTATGGCTGTGTCTCACTGGAAAATACTACCACACAGTATTTATGTTTTTTTTTATTTTTTTTATTCTTGGCTGTTTTAATTCACTGAGTGCCAGCTGTTTTATAATATAACCGTTTATATAACCGAAAGTGCCTTGTGCCAGTGTTTTTCTCCAGATTCTGTTTGTTTTGCTCTCTAATCTTGATCGTCTCCACTTCCTGTTTTGATCTCTATGGTGTATACCGTCTCTTTATGCTCTGACTACATCTCCCAGAAGCCCCAACATTACTCACAGGCTGTGTGAGAGCGCCCTCCCGTGCCTGCTGCCGAGAAAAAACTCTTTGACGCATAAATACGTTTATGGCACTCAAAGAGTTAATACATTCAATAAAGGCATTTGATTGCATTTATATATAAGCAGCCCTGCTCTCCATTCAGGTAGCACAGCATTGCCACTCCTCATTTGCATTCAGTTGGCTTTTTTTTCTGCAAATCAGGAACATCCAGCTCTGGAAACCCCCAAGAAACTTTTAAAGTAACTCTTTTTGATCTGAAATAAAAACATATTCGGCAACTTATGTAATTCCCATGTTGGGATCAATGAAGTAATTTTATTCTATTCTGTAACTACATAGCTTATTTCTCAATGAAAATGTTTGCAGAAACACTTTTTGGTGAATTATTTTGGTGTTATTTAAGAGACGAGCCACCGTGGTGCTTCTGATTTGAAAGCTAGCAGCAGCGTTTGACCAATCAGGTGCAGAATGGGAGCCCATCAGGTGTCCAAAACACTATAGCACTGTAAGGTCTGGACACTTTGTCCCAAGTATCTCTCTATTAATGAAGAGGTGTGTACTCTGTCCTTATCAGGTGTTTGACGCTGGCGACTACTCGTTGCTCTGCTCAGTGTCCAGTGACAACGACCAGGCCTGGACTGGAGGAGAGTTCATTGCTGCAGACAAAGTCATCATCTGGACTGAAGACGGCTGCAGTTATATCTACAAGCTGCCGGCCAGGTAAACCTCAGAGCTCTGCTAACCTCATGGGGGCTGAAGGAGAGGTTTTTCTGCTGCACAGATTCTGTAAATTAAATGTTTTTTGTGTTCCTCAGCTGTCTGCCTGCTAGTGAACATTTCCGCAGTGATGTTGGGAAAACCAAAGAAGGATCGATCCCTCCGCTGGTCTACAGCATCGCAGACCGCTCGGACAAACAGGTCGGTCCTCCGTCCTTCACTGTTTAAGCTTTGTAATTTCTGGTTGTAGCTGTTAAGGGCTGTTTAAACTGTTACTTGACAGGAGATCTAGCTATTACAGCGGAAATGTAAACTTGCAGAGATATGGAAAAGGAGTAGAAAAGTGCATCTTAGTGCTCATATTTTGAAACTTTCAAAATTTTCCTACTACTTCATAAGTTAAGCTCATTCGCCAGTACCTTTTTGGCCTAAAATCATATGTGAATAACTGGTTTAATCCGTGTGCCTGAGCCTTGGTGCTTTTCGTGTTATTATTTCATTTTGGACCTCCAGTATGTTGCCATGTGTATTTATAATTTATTGTCTTGTAGGTATTTCTTTGTTGTCTGTTGTTTCTGTTCTTCCTTTTTATTTATTTTGTGTGTCCTCTGATGCTGCCACGCTCCCTCCCTCCTTTGATCCTCCTGACTCCTCTCAGAAGGAAGGAGAAGGAGGTGAGGAGGAGGAAGTGGTTGTGGAGGTGCTGTGCCTCCCTGCCAGCGGGTGCGCCTTGGAGCTCTACACCCCAGAGCTGCTATACCACCACCAGCCTCTAGAGGCACCAGTAAGCCCCAGAAAAATGCACACTGAGTACCAGAGGCAGGAAGAGGAAGAGGCTTTGCCGTCTTGGCTGAGCTGCAAAAGCTAAAATAGACGTCATTAAAACGCTTCGAAGGTAGAACCTGAATATATTACCTTAAACCCAAATATTCAGATGTGGGGATGCAAAATGGTTTAAGTCTGCATGTAAAATGTTTCTAAAGGATCAAGAGAAACATACCAATGAAGGATCATACCAATGATTGAGTCAAGCATAATAAGCCCTGCAAACATATTACTGCTGATAGCAACCTTTCTAAAAATTAGGGCTGTAAATTGTCATTTTTATTGTTTATTTTATTTTATTTTTATGTTTAATTGGCTATTTGTGCAGTTTAGAGACCATCAGCCTGTGTTGTAACTTCCTGAAACCCAGTGTTACGTCTTACGTCTTCAAATGGCTTGATGATTAATGGATTATCAGGTTTGTTTTTGGATTGATTAATGATCAAATCACCTTTAATCATCTAATCATTTTTACACTACATTTTTGACTGCGATGGACTGTCTGCATCAAGTTTCAATCTCTGATTTTTCACAGAAATGAACTGAAACCAGAGTTAGTAGAAGGTGAAATCTGTGAAAAACAGTGGTATGGTCCTTTTTAAGTGACGTTGTCAGGTGTAGGTCGTCAAGTGTTTAAGAAATAAACAGACTAAACATTAGAATTTGATTTGTCCAGAAATAGTGGCATTTCTAGAAGCGTTTCTTGTATTTGGTGACTTTGCAGCTCAGCCAGAAGTAAAGAGCTCAGATGAGAGGAGCAAACTGTGAGAGCAGTGAAAACACAGACGTCCACTCAGTGGCTCATACTCAACCAACACCTTGAAGTGAAGTCAGTCTCCTATTGGCTGTTTGTGTCCTTTCTGAACCTCCATACTAAAATGAGTGAAAAGTGAAAAATTCATTACTAAATGAGAGGCTAACGTTTACGTCAAATTGACTTCTGACTTCTTTAACTCTTTCAGTGCCATTGACATGTTTCTATGTCATTTAAAATACGACCCTTGAGTGCCAT
Organism: Synanceia verrucosa; assembly: GCA_029721515.1. Lineage (NCBI taxonomy): Eukaryota > Metazoa > Chordata > Actinopteri > Perciformes > Synanceiidae > Synanceia > Synanceia verrucosa. The sequence goes on from CM056564.1 coordinate 23,064,157, forward strand.
CGACGTAATAATACGTCAAAGTGGTTTTTCGAAAGCAGGTCGCCGATCGCGGTTTCCCGCAGTCTGTGAGTAACGTTGGGGCTTCTGGGATTTGTAGTAAGGACGTAAAGAGACGGTATACGCCACAGAGGTCAAAGCAGGAAGTGGAGACGATCAAGATTAGAGAGCAAAACATACAGAATCTGGACAAAAACGGTGATTTTGGTGAACAAGGTAAAAACGGTAAAGGTAAAAATCTGTGGGTCTTGAAATATGATTCAAAATGTGCTAAAACGCTGGAATAAGGCACCTTCTGTTTTTATAAAACGGCTTGCGATAGTTACAAAGAGAAACTGAATCTTCAGAAGCGCAAAAATTTATTGTTCAGTAAAAACCACAAAGCAAGAATTGTGTAAACAAACAGAATTATTTTAATAATGATACTAATAATATTAATGATAATAATTGGGATAATAATGATATTAATTAAAAATAATAAATTAATTAATCACCATAAATTATTTTTTTACTTTATTTAAAGAAAAGTAACCTTCATAATATATTACGAGGAAAAATAATGAGATTAATGATATGGGCTTTCAGTCAGTAGTAGTATCCTTAAATGTATTGCTAGCATAGCTTGCAGAGCATGAATATTTAAAATAACTGTGGGCCAAGAATTGAGCCCTGAGGAACGCCTTTATTAAGCAGGAAACTGATATCATAAAAGAAGCAAAAGCAGATCCTTTATGTGTCCAGGTGGATTCACTGCAGCCTTCAAAGTGTGAAAGCAGAAGCGTGAGCTGCTGAGTCGACGACACTGAACGCTGTTTTGTTTGCTCCTCTCTTGGGTTTCCTTCCTGCCTGATTTAAGAGCCTGAACTCATTCTGGTTCACCTGACTTCATGCTCTCTTCCCACTAAAACCAAACTCCTCCTCCAAAAGCACCATCACCCTCCTCATCTGTCTTCATACTGATGAAGATGCATGCAAAGTCCCCAAGCTGCTTTTTAACCAAAAACAACGAGCCAAACTCCAAGAGAAAGTGATCGTTTTTGATTGGTTTGTTTTTGGAGTGATTATTATGATATTTTTGAAGTGATTGAGTGTTTCTGTTTGTTACGTGCGTCTGTGAATAATAAGTTGGCGTCTGAACTTTTTCTCTTCATATGTGATGTTCTCAGCCCATAGAAGTGCTTCTGGTTAATCAGGAATTCATGTTTAACCCCCAGAAATTGATAAAGTCTGCCATAAATGTTTCTCATAAGTTCTCATCGCAGCTGAGGAGAACGAATACAGGCCTTTATCGCTAATGTCTCTGGTTAAGAAGTATATTTTAATCATATTTTAATGATAGTGGCTTCTACAATTCTAAACTTTTTATTTGCTGATGATGGTGTCCTCCATGTTCATTTGTTATCTACATAGTTTCTCAATTATTAGATGTTTTTAGCTGCTGCTTCAGTGAAACTGAAAGGCTTCTTCACATTAAAAGCCTCAGAAGACACAATATATCCCTGTTCTGGCAGGCTTTTATTGTGATATGACTTCCATTGACAGTTAAGTAGTGAATGAAATCTGAAATACTCTAGCTGGAGAACACTTAAACATATTCTCTCTCTCTCTTTCTCTCTCTGCCTCTCTGGTGTCGTCTGCTGTTTGTTTCATTTCCTCACATCTTATAGTACGATGCGCTTTAGTCTGTGCGTGTTTAAAAAACAACATTTGGTGGCACTTTGCATACTTTGTGATCGTCTACAGCTGAACTATCTGACTGGGGGTGACACCCCAGCCATCCCCCGCCTGTGTACCTCTTTTTGAATTATGTAGTTGTCACGGCGATGGCAGCCCATCCTCGTTTCTGCGCCCACTGATCCACAAGCATTCATCCTGTGTGTCATTATCACAACCCTTCACCTTGGCAGCAGCTCCTTTTAATGATCTTATTAACAATGAGCCCTTTTTATTGAAGACTTAGCAGTGAAGAGTTTGGGTGCGATCATTGGTAGCCTGATGCTACGATGCTAAACATACATCTGATCTGAGCACCCTCCTGAATGAAAGCCCCAGTGAAACCCAAACAGCATGTCAGAGTATTTGCTTCAGTCCAGCTGAGTCGGAGCTGTGTGGTTCTGTTTCCTTGGCGTTTGCTGTGTGTTGTTGCCGTTGGTGTGAGAGAGCGAAAACCAAACATTTCAGCTTCACATTCTCAGACTAAGAACCGATGCGGCATGAAAAACTGAACTAATAGTCCTGTGTTGGATGTTGGGCTGATGTATCCCCTCCAAACACGACTCTCCCAGGTGTTACTGGGGAGATTGGTGGCTTCGGGTTTTCAGATGGTTTCATTGTTGTCCTCCAGCTCCTGATCTGTCCTCCAGTGACCCGGTTCTTCTTCGGCCGACGGGAACCTTTCCACAAGCTTCTGATCCAGGGAGACTCGGCAGGCCGACTGTCCCTGTGGAGCGTCCCGGACACTTCGCCTCTGCAGCCACTGTCGACCGCTGCCGGTAAAGACGACGTGGCGTCACATGACACGATCAGGATCTTTTTTTCATGTTTTATTGACAGTTTAGAAAAAACACACACATACATGACCACAATTGAATTGAAAAAAAAATGAAGAAATGTAAAATAAACTTACAAACACAGAAATATGTATGTAAGCTTTCACCTTTATTTTTTTTAAATTAGCTTTTTCATTAACCAATTCACAACTTGCAGGGTACAACTGACACTAAGTGGCTGTGTCTTCTGTACTGTGTGGGTATATTATATCATTGTACACTTACTTAGTGATTTTAGTCAGTTTTGTCTTCCTTTCACTGTCTTTTAAAAGGAGTAAAAAAAAAAAAAGAAGAAATATAAAATAAATAAATAGAATAATAATAATAAAATCAACATTATACATATTATTTATATATATTGTAAATATAAATTTATTTATATTAAATAAATAAAAATATTGATCTTATTTAAATTTATATATAAATATATAAATTTATTTATGTTTGAATAAATTAAATGAAATATTTATTATATATAAAATGAATTCTAAAGCATGTGATGGAATGATAATATTTAATGTCTTTAATTTGATAAACATTTCTAACCCTTTTTGCCCATTTCAGGGTTGCGTTTAACACCTTTAAAGTTTAGTTTATCCTTTCATAAAAGTGTTAATTTAAGTTAAACTTCTTTCTGGTGTATCTGCGTCTCTGCAGAGCTGCAGGTGTCCTCCACCATTAGTCTCCAGGAGGCGTTTGATAAGTTGACCCCCGTGTCTGCAGGGATCATCGACCAGCTCAGTGCTCTGCCTGGAAAAGACGGACCCATCAAGGTTCTTGAACCCAGACAGTGTTTCTCTTGATTTAATGTTTGAAGAAGTCACAATGTTGGTTTCCATGGAGCAGACCTCAGTCTGTCCTCGTCAGGAATAGATGCTGTTTCCATTTATAGTAATTTGTGCACTGATCTGTGGTCGTTTGGTTCCTCACTGTGTGTCTTTTCCTGCTCCCTCAGGTGACGGCCAGCGTTTACATCCCCTCTCAGGGTCGCCTGGTGTGCGGGAGAGAAGACGGCAGCATCATCCTGGTTCCTGCCACTCAGACCGCCATCGTCCAGCTGCTGCAGGGGGAGCACATGCTCCGCAGAGGTGAGGGAGGGAGGCTCAGTGAACAGGCCACAATTAATAGGGAGGTCACCAAAACTTAAATTAGAAGAGAATATTTTTACTGGTCCTACACTGAGGTAAATCTACTCAGTTATAAGTAAGAAATACAATAAAATAACAGTAAGGAAACAATCGATTGCATAATAAAATCAATACTTAATATTTACAGTATTTACTAAAATAGATTTTTTTTTTAATCTCTATTGTCTTTGTATTCCAGTCCAGACAACGAAGCTTCTCCACTCAGTGCATAAAAGTGAATAAAAACAAACAGTAGTATAAAACATAAATAGTTAAGAAATTGTTTCTGAATCTGTTAGTCCAGGTTTTCTGAGTTCTGCAAGGCACAATATTTAGACGATTGATATGACTTACAGTGAATGTTTGCTGTGCAAAAATATAGATATATTAGTTGTAAGAGACTCATTAATTGGAAAGTTATAGTGACATTATCCAGCATCAACATCATCGTCTGTGGTGTCAGAAGACAACTGAATATTTTCAGTCCAGACTATATATCTTCTACTCTCTATATCATTCTATGTTTGAGTGCACTAGTGGCTCTTTGCACTCGTGCTGAAAGGCTAAGTCTAAAGGACGGGTTAAATGCAGAAATCAAAATTCACTATATACCTGTATATATGTGACAGTTCGTCACCAGACTGATAGACAATGCCTGTTTCGTTTCCTCATCACAAATGAGCATCAGATCCATCTTTTCTCATTGTTTTAGGTCAGATGTGTGAAAATAGATGGAAGTACAACATGGGTGCATAAGTCTGCTGCTGCAGTGACTCCACATTTTATCCTCAGTATCTAAGGTGTTTTGTCGGTTCGTCCTGCAGGCTGGCCGCCTCATCGTACCCTGCGAGGTCACCGCAACAAGGTGACGTGCGTCCTGTATCCCTACCAGATCTCCCCTCGCTACGACCAGCGCTCCCTGGTGTCCGGAGGGGTCGACTTCTCCGTCATCGTCTGGGACATTTTCACCGGAGAGATGAAGCACATTTTCTGCGTCCATGGCGGAGAGATCACCCAGCTCATCGTCCCGCCTGAAAACTGCAGCGTAAGACTCTTTTCCTCTTTGTCTTTTTCTCATCACCGGACGCATCCTTCTTGAGTTGTTTGTTATTTTTTGTGATAGACTCAAAGGGAGTCATGTCTGTTTTGTTACTGACATTATTTCAGGGGTGGTGAACTTTAATGACACTGTGTTGTTGTGGTGATATGTTGAATGCAGAATGAAACCATTGTTTAACTGACATTAAGAGCAATTGTGTTTCGTTGCCATGGAAATGAAATGTCAGGAGCTTTTGTATTATTGGAGCTGGACTAGAATGATAGAATGACAAAATATTATGAAAGCAATCTGAAGTTCTCACAAACATTACGTCAGTATCTTGTCGCAGCGAACAGATGGTCGTCTAGGCAGTGAGTTTGTGTCTCAGTGCCAAAATATTAGATATTTTAGTGAAATGACATACCTTATAAGCCTCTGTTGTTTATGTCATAATTTTAACATGTCGCTACTTGGTTAGCTCTGTTGCTACGCTAACGTTAACGTTACTCCAGCTGTGGTTTAGATACATCGTGTAAAACACATCTCAACGTTGGAATGACTGCTGGATAATCCAAATGTATCATGGGAGTTCAAAACATGATCGTTGTATGAAGCGTAGACATAATGGTATGAAGGCTACTGTAACTGCAGCAATGCCACTGGTTTATGTCACCAGCAATGGCTCGTTTACAGCACTGGTTGCTAGGGAAACAGAGGTAAAGCAGCAATATCTCACAATACTTTTTCTTCTGATATAATACTGATTGCCAATACCCACCCCTCGTTACCAGTAACGTGACATCACAAAAAAATACTATATTGTCTATCAATATCATTTTCGGGAGATAAAGTTAGCTATATAAAGATGTAAAATTTTGTCCATATCACACAGCTGTAAACCCATTACCTCACTGCCTAGATTCCTGAAGTAGAGTTGCTTTGGTCAACAGTGAGGAAAGGAAGGAGTGAGTGGAGGGGAACTCAGATTTTTCACTTGGTGTCACCAAATCCAACAAACTGTCTGTGATTCTGACAACGTTGGCAAAGTTATATTATATATGTGAAGATGCCAAACTACACACAGAGACACAGAGGCATAAAAATTCTTCACAGCTGAACCGAATAAAATGATGTAAAACGTTCAGTCGTCTCTGTCCATCCTGTCCGTCCTGTCCGTCTTGTCCTTTGGATGATCGCTGTCTTTGCTCTGCAGACTCGGGTGCAGCACTGCGTCTGCTCGGTGGCCAGCGACCACTCCGTCGGTCTGCTCAGCCTCAGGGAGAGGAAGTGCATCATGCTGGCGTCCCGTCACCTCTTCCCCATCCAGGTCATCAAGTGGCGCCCGGCAGACGACTACCTGGTGGTGGGATGCTCCGACGGCTCCGTCTACGTCTGGCAGATGGATACAGGTGAGCACCTCGTTCCTCAGCTCCTCTTTGGTGTTGGGTAAATGCTGGATAAGTGCAGCTGCAGATGCTTTCCATGCTGTTTTTTTCCAATGTATAGCTGTGCATGTAGAATGGCCTCAATTATCCTGTGGCAATTCACCAGAAGCTTGTCTGCCCCTTTATTCCAGCTCTTTAAGTGTACTCAGATGGCTTATTGGCTTATTAGCTTTTAGCATCGCTGCTTCACCCTCAAGATGATCGCTGCTGACCAGCTGCAGAAAAAGCTCACTGTGAAAACATTAACATCCTTGAACCCCTGTAACCTACTCAAAGGGCACAAAACTGTATTTTTCATCAAATGTGTCAATAAATACACATCTTCATCAGTATGAACCCCACAGGTTCACTACTTCTACCGAATCCTGCAGAAACTCTTATTTTGTAAAGCTCCATTCACACAGTTTCCTGAAGAATGCTTCCTGTTTAGAGCCAAAATCCCAAATCAAAAACATTAGATGTGAAGAAAGAAATTATATCAGAGGTGTTTTTTTTTGGTCCGGTTTATACAAATGAGCTACGAAGTGTTAATTAGTTAGAGGTGTTTGTCACTGCATTGTCAGATGGATAGATGATATAGATAGAGATACATAAATAGATTTATATCAATAGATAGATGATAGACAGATTTATAGCGATAGATAGATCCGTAGCTAGATAGAGAGGGAAATTCAGTAACCAGCAGCATGTTAGAAATACAGAAATAAGAGCAGCAGAGCACACAGAACAGAGGTTGTCAAAAAAACACCTAGACATGATTATTCAAAAACAAATCTACACACTAAAACTAAAATACTAAATCCTGAAATATGTCCTGAAACAGTGCAGGTAGTAGCTTTTCCTCCCCCAGCTTCAGGTCTTTATGCTAAGCTAGGCTAACCCCTCTGTTGCCCCTTGCCCCTCTGTTTGGTGTTTAGCCGTTGCCATGACAACACAGCACGCAGTAAAAACGTGCGTGGCACAGGGCAGAGGTAACATTAGCTTGAGCTATGACTAGCCCCTGGAAAACACCAGGTGTGTGCGTGTGTGTGTGTGTTGAATGAGCTGTAGTGGTGGGAGATTGCAGGGTAGCTAAGTGTGAAATTAAGGAAGGTGTGTGTGTACTCAGGCGTTGGACATGTAATAGGGCCATGGCTCACAGGCCCTCCATCTCACACACACACACACACACACACACACACACACACACACAGGTATAATGACACCTCTTCGTCTCTCACTCAATACCAGAGCCAATACTGATGTCAGCTCTGTCAGCTAATGATGTCTCTCTAAGCCTCCGTCCCTCTTTTTCTGTGAAGGTTAGAGAACGGTTGCAGTCAGAGACGGAGACGACTATCTGTGACCTGAATCATATTCAAGAGACAATAGATGATCCTGGACAGCCAGACACACTGAGTGGGAGAGAGACTGGGGGATTGATGTAAATAGACGGAGAGGCAGAGGACAAGTAGAGAAAGATTGATAGAAACAGGTGACTAGACACCTGAACATGTGGTCGAACATGATGTGATAGCTGAGGGTGCCGTTCAGAGCATTTAAAGGTGGTGTGTTTGGAAAATAACGAGGCAATTTAAATCACAATGTGCCTTTTTATATCCCTTTTTTATAACATTATGATCTCCTGTCTAATGTTATGTTGGTGACCTTTGACTCCTGAAGGTTTATTCTGTGGTACTTGACTCCTTTCTATCAGAACCAGCATTAACTTCTCTGGTCTGTTGGATCAGACCTGCATCAATGATCCTTGTCCTCCCATCACCACTGGTCCTTCTTGGACCACTTTTGAGGTTCTGGAGATGCTCTGACCCAGTCCTCTAGACACCACTGCATATATATAGTGACTTTGTCCAAATGTCCAGAGAGTGTCCAAAATGAAGAAGCTTTATCCTCTGAGGAGTAGCTGTGTGATCAACATATTTGTTTGTTTGTTTGTGCTGTCAGGAGCGTTGGACCGCTGTGTGATGGGCATAACGGCAGTGGAGATCCTGAACGCCTGCGACGAGCTGGCCCCGGCCACCGTGGACGCTCTGAGCCACTCGGCCGTGAACCTGAAGCAGGCGATGACGCGCCGCAGCCTGGCGGCGCTGAAGAACATGGCCCAGCACAAGCTGCAGACGCTCGCCACCAACCTGCTGGCTGCAGACAACGCCGACAAGGTACAGACCAAACACTGACCAGTCGCACTGCAGCAGTAAATAAGCTTTGTTTGGCAGACATTTTTATGCAACCGAAATATGACAATTAAGAGTTAATTAAAGCTGTAAGACAAAGACACCACAACTCCCAGACCGGATAACGCCTTGGTAACGACCTGGCATAGCCCCCACCCAAAAATATCTCCTGCTTTTATGGTCTGTTCGACTCTAAATGGAATCATAATTTACTAAATGAACATCATGCTGTGTTGAAGAAGTCTTTAAACTAGAGAATGAGACCATAAACTCATGTTTACAATGTTTACTGATGGAATAAATCCAGAGAGAAGTAGCATCATTTTCTATTAGACTGATATACAACCAGAGGAGTCGCCCCCTGCTGGCTGAGTCACCCAATATTAATTCTTCCAGGAATAAATTAAGTTTTGGAAAAGGTTGTGGCTTAACTTAAATAATGATGTGTTGTTTTAGCAGATCATCATTTTTAAATGGGAGAAATACTTTAACTATACAGTAAGTATCTTATTCCTACCTTAAGTGAAAGGTAACATTTTTTTTATTTGGTCTAAAATAATCAATTAATACAAAAACGAGTAATTTTCGTAGCCATAACCTTAAAATCTGACTTAAGTTGTTGACTTACCTACACTATGTTCAGAGTAAACAAAACAAACAGCATTAACAAAATAACGCTGTTCGTTCCCAAGGCTCCAGGCTGAAGATTTGTCCAGTTTTTTCAGACGTCGTCACTCTATTGAGCTCTAATTTTGAAGCTGAATTGATTCAGAACTTAGTTCAGTGTTTCTTTCTCTCCATGCCTTTTCTATTTCTTTGTCGTTAATCTAAAATACAGAGAATAACACACATACACACAGTGGCTGGTCAGCTCGGTCAGAAAGCTGGCGAAATTCGCAGACCAATTAAAACTGCTGTAGACAAACCAAAGGTCAGCTCTATGGCCACAGTGTGTGAGACACCACTGGTGTCTCCTGGGGAAGGATGAACTATCTTAAATGTCAAAATGGTGAAAAAAAAAACAGAGACAGAGAAGTGCAGTGTTTTCTTTCTGTGAGCTGGACTTCCAGAGAGCAGCTTTAGTGTTTTAAAGACAAAAACTGACAAAATGTAAAGAGTCTCTGCTGCAGGAAGTACTAAAGGTTTATTATTCTGCTTTCAAACTCTGTCTTTAAATCTTTGAAGTTTATATTCAAAAGCATTTTGTTATAGGCTGCAGTAAATCCACCAATATCTGGAAACATAAAGGATCAGCTTTTTCTTCTTTTATAATATCCGTTTCCTGCTAATTAAGGTGCTCCTCAGGGCTCCATTCTTGGCCCACTGTTGTTTTAAATTCATGCTCTACAAGCTAAGCTAGCATTACAATTAGAATACTATAACTGACTAAAAAGTCATCATTGAAGATGGTATCATTAATTTTGTTATTTTTGATACTGTCGTTCCCTTTCAGTACAATCGCTATCTCTGTCAAATAAAGGCAAAAAAATCCCCAAAAATAAATTAATAACGCAATAAGAATATTTTATAAAGTTTATTTTCTTTAAATAAAGGAAAATATTATTATTTTATTGTTGTCAAATAAGAACTGGGTAAAATTGTGTGGTTGTGAATATTTCTTCAAATATTCGTCGGTAGTTATATGAGTTGATTCAGTTATGTGGAGCTCCTGGCCGCTTTATTAGGTACAGCATGGCAGTACCTGTCAGTTGGATCTGCTTTTGCCGTCAGAACTGCCTTAATTCTTACTGGCATGAATTCAACAAGGTATTAAAAACATTTGGTCCATATTTACACAAATGCACCACAAGCTTCGGCTATGAAACAACTTAGCTAAGTTTCGGAAAAGGCTGTGGTAGTGGCAGAAATTTACATATATTGTAAATGTGTTAACTTCTGGTTTCAAGCGGTACGAACGGTGGTTCTTTATACTTCGTGGTTCACAGGTGTGTCGATTACATACAAGTTGATTTTGTGCATTTAGTTGTCATAGGCATGGCTACAAATGGTGTATGAGAAAACATGTTTGTGGTAACAATTATAAGATTTAATGTTGAACATCAGCTAATTTGTCTATTCTTAGTTTAATGCATGAGTAAGATACGGGGCCTTCATACCGTTCTATATTTGAAGGCAGTCACACTATGGTCAGACATACTGAATTATTTTTAGTGTCGACCCCTCAGAGGATCAGAGGTTCAGACTCAGATGATCTGATCTGCCCTGACGGAGCAGACCCCGCCCACCTGGGGCCTCCTGGCACAGAAAACAAGCGCTCTGAATTATTTAGTGCCTGAGCAGCGTTTAGTGTTTAGTCCAGTTTGACTTTTATAGTTTGACTCGTCGTTCCTCTGTTTTGGTTCGTCCTTTTTTTCTTCTTCTTCTCTCCTCCTTCCACCACATGACCTTTGTGTTGTTTCTTTTCCCTCCTCGGTGTGTTGCTTTTATTGTAGGTGTCTCCTGGGTTTTTCCCCACCATAACTGCTCATAATCACAGCTCGTCTCTGAAAAGGCCAACACACAACAGCTGCAATCTTTCCTTCCATCACTGCTGTTCTGCCTCCCGCCTCTGCTGTCGTTTCTCCCTCATATCTACTCAAATGATGGGTCAAAACCACCCACTATCCCTGGAGAGTGCGTCCTCCCCCTCTGTGTCTAATGACAGATAATGGCTGTGAAATGTCAGACTATCAAGCCAAACATTACACCCAGCCAGCTCCCAGCCGCCGTCTCTGTGTGTTTACAGACGATGTTTGTCGTCGTTCACATTGTGTGATGAAGCCGATGTTTGACTTTGAGTTTGCCCCCCTGAAGCTGCTGATCTGTGACTGTTTTATCACACAAAGGGGAAACAAATAAATAAAACTAGAAATGATTAGTGGAGCAACAGAAATCAACTTAATAATGTCAAAAGATTTTAGTTAATTAAATTAAATCAACTTAATTCTTTGACTTTTATTAAATTGATTAAATTGTGGTCGGTATACCAAAGATTTTCTGATTTCACAGTCTAAAACATAAGGATTTTTTCTTGTGTAGAAACTGAATATTTTTGTGTTTTGTGGACAAAATATGGCTGGAAGTGCTCTCAGGTCGTCAGACACCACCTTTTATTGTCTTTTTATTGTCTTTCACCTGACTCCAAGGTAAACTCAGTGCAACTGATCATCTAGAAGCCGTCCAGAGGGCTGGTAGGAGTCTAAGAAACAAAGACTTTTATCAAGAATCAAGATGCTTTTTTGTTATTTGTACACTCACACACAGTTTGGGTAGGTAGGCATTTTAGTACAAAGCTCACAAACCAGTCAGTGCAACATTAAAAAATAAGGAAGATGAAAAAAAAAGTAAAAAAGAGCAGAAACAGCAGGTAGTTATTGCACATTGTCCTCATTTAAAAAAATAATAACAAATTTTAGTTGTGCATGTTATATTTTACAAAAAAATGCTCAAAAGGAGGACCTCTAAAACATTTAGCAGAAAGCTTTTTTTTTAGGTAGGTCTGTAGTTTTAGCTACTTTAGAAATTTAACGGTGATGTTATGTGTTCGTTATGTTTTCACCGGGGTTTGTTTAATTGTTTGTATGTTTGTTGGTTTGCAAAATAACTAAATTTTCAGGGTTGGTCAGAAGTGGCCTGACTTAAAACTGATGAAATTAACAATTTTAAGTCAGGCCACTTCCAGCCAATCCTGAAAATTTCATCAAAAACCATCCACAGCATTTTGAGTTACTTTGTAAACCAACAAACAAACAAGCCTCGGTAAAAACTTAACCCCCTTGGCGGCGGGGGTAACTTTAAATAAAAAGGTCTGCACTCTCTTGAGTGTTTTTCTAGTTTTCTTTATGCAATTAAGCATAATTAGGTTTCACAATATTTATGTTAAACAGAACTTGAATGCATCCAGAACGAGCAGGGAACCAAACACAACACAGTAAAAGAAATAAAGTAAAAAAAATGCAAAATTATGTGAATTAATTAGCAGAAGCGTAGATCAAAACAGTTAAAATGGGTAAAAACAGTGATTTAAGTGTTGAACAACAGATTAATTAATATTAATGAGATGTTTTGAGGATAAAAACAACGTCAAACAGTGGTCTTATGTCATGTTAATCAAACCTAAGATTTATTTTCTCATTGAATCCGTCCTCCTCTCATGCATGTGTTATAATTATCATTATTATTGTAATTATTATGTAATTGAAACACTCTTTTTGTTTGTGTGTGGGTGACTCTCTGTTGTGTTGTGTGTTTGCTGGACTCCAGTGGTGTTTGCCAGAAGGGCCCTGCAGGACGATGACCTTTAGACCTGCTGCCCTGCAGCTGTAGGACACTCTGTGTGTGTGCCTAGATAAGAAACTGAGTTGAAATGTCACTTTTCTGTTTTGCAAAGGCACACTGGTGCACTAAGGAAGCATAAGTCTATTTAATTTCAACAGTCTGAAAATTCAGATTTTTAAAAACAAACGTAGCTTCTGAATCTGTGCTTGTTCACAGCCTCAGAAACAAAATCAGGCTAATTACATTTATTGCTGTCTGTGTGTAGAGTGGCCTTTAGATGGCAGTGTTTATCCACCAAAAACACACACACACACACACACACACTCACTCACTCGCTCTTGGATGGGAATGAGACACAAATATCCAACATTTTTCTCACAAAAACAAACACTTTGCTGTGTTAACTGAGGTCGGCTCACAGTGTTCACTAACTGGATTTACACCAGCAGTGTCGTACTGAGAAAGATGTGAGCTAAATAAAATATAAATAAATAAATAAATAAAGCAAACAATGCAGCATCGTGTTGATCGAGCGCATGCATGCATGTTTTGTTGCATGTAGGACCGTACATGCAACGAACCCTCGTTTACAAACAGTCAAAACGTCATGAGGAGCAGCATCGTGTGTGTGTGTGTGTGTGTGTGTGTGTGTGTGTGTGTGTGTGTGTGTGTGTGTGTGTGTGTGTGTGTGTGTGTCCTCTGCTGTTGTTCAGTTTTTCCCACACAGTCAGTATCAATTGGCTTCAGTGGCACCAAAGGTTAAAAACTGTTTCCTAAACCAGAAAGCTCAAGACAGAAAACGATTTTTCTTAACTGTATGAAAATCAACGGTGGTTGTCGTTGCCTTTGTTATTTGCAGCGAGCCAATTCACTCATTGAGTGACAGCTGTTTTTATAAAACAGAAAGTGTCTTGTTCCAGTGTTTTTGTCCATTTTGAGTCATATTTCTAGACCCACAGAATATTTTGTACTATGTCTCTGAAAACACTGAATAGCTCAAATTTAAGAAAAGACTCTCTATTTCATCATGAAAAAAAATGTTTGTTTTTACCTTGTTCCATTCTTGTTTTATCAGAGGTAGAGTAGAGGACAATTTCACGAAAATCACCACTTTTTGTCCAGATTCTGTTTGTTTTGCTCTCTAATCTCGATCTTCTCCACTTCCTGTTTTGATCTCTCTGGTGTATACCGTCTCTTTATGCTCTGACTACATCTCCCAGAAGCCCCAGCATTACTCACAGGCTGTGTGAGAGCGTGATTGGCTGCCAAAAAATCACTTTGACGTATTATTACGTATGTTGATGGCACTCAAGCTTCAGATTTTAAATGACATCGAAATACATCAATGGTACTCAAATAGTTGACTTGGTAGGTAATGATCTGTCAGTCAGCAGGTAGCCCTGCACTAAATCATCCCCTGCATCATGGTCTGTTTGACTCTAAATGGGACCATAATTTACTAAATGAACTTCATGCTGTATTGAAGGAGACTTGAAACAAGAGACTGAGACCATAAACTCATGTTAATTAAAGTTTACTGAGAGAATAAATTAAGAGAGAAGTCGGCTCATTTTCTCATAGACTTCTACATAAACGTCTCCAGCTGAAGACCAAACCAAACACATCATTCTTCATGCAGATGAGAAGAGTTTAGAAGAAGAAATGGACGTTTCCCTTAATATCTTTCCCCTCAGAGTCTGACTCGTAACAGGATGACTGTGTGATTGCACTCATCAGGTCATTATCATGCAGACAGACAGCGATGTTCACCATACAGGTGTCTCTGCTAATGCTGTTAAAATTGAGCGCTGTGGGAGTATTGGTGGCAATTACAGCTGATGGGCTTGTTTGTGTGTGTCTGAATGACAGTTTGTTTTTAATTGAGATTTAAATTATCACTCTTTAACAGTCCAGGATGGAGTTTTCAGAAGCGACTCCTAAATGTGGTTTTAAAGATTCACAAATCACTGTTTTAAATTGACGGTGGATCATAAAACTGCGATCCTCTTGAGTGGGCGTAAATATTCTATTTCCAGGGTTCCCACGGTTCCTTAAAAAGTCTTAAAATTAATTAAAATCCAGGTAATTAAGGTTTCAAATTGTCTTAAATTTGCTGTAGGTATTAAATTTTCACATGGTGCGTTTAATGCCAGTAGGAAAACAGTATTCAGAGATTTACTGCAATTTTTCACGTAATTTTTTTTCACAAAGTTCACTTTGTTCTTAAAAGTTGTGAAATTGTGAAAGTTGTAGAAAAAGTGTTATGCCTTCAATTTATATCGTTGTTGCAAGTGTTAAAGGGCTGGATAAAATCATAAAAATGATTATTGGAGATTAATCGGTGATCAGATTTTTGTTCCTGCTAAATATCAATATCGGCATCAGCCTCAAAAACTTTATATTTTGTTGAGGTCTTAAAAAGTATTGAATGTGACTTTTAAGATGGTGCAAGAACCCTGTATTTCTGATCGAATGTAGCCGACACATCTGGTCTCTGCGTATAGGAAATGAATTATATATGATGGATCCATTTTAATTGAATTTGGTTCATTTTTCTATGAAGGAAAAGCAGTCAGAATAATTTTAATATTGCTTTAAAGAGCCTTCTCATATTGGTGAGTCAAAAGAAAGACTAATGTTCATCACTGTTTCCTGTACGTCTTACTTTTTTAAAATTCCCTCTCCTTCCTCCAGGGCAACCTGCCAAAATACTCCCACAATGCTCTGGTGGTCCAGGCGATGAAGACCAACCTGACGGACCCGGACATGCACGTGTTGTTCTTTGACGTGGAGGCGGTGATCATTCAGCTGCTGACGGAGGAAGCCCAGAGACCGAACCCCACGCTGGTGTCTCCTGAGACGCTGCAGAAGAGCCAGGCCGGCGCTGACAAGGGGGGGTCCTTCCTGGCCAACAAGATCTTCAAACAGGTCAGTGAACACGAACAAACCCAGCATGTTTTCAACTCACCAATGCAATTTAAAGCTTCGATGCATTGTATGAAGTCGTAATATTTTCAGGATTAATCAACAGTTAAAATAATCGTAATAATTGCCTCATGTGCAAAACAGGTGAAGGAGACCATGAAGGAGACCATCAAGGAGCACCTGCTGGACGAAGATGAGGAAGAGGAGGAGGAGATGAGGAGACGGGAGGAGAAGTCCAAGTCTCTGAGCCTGCTGGAGTACAACCTGACGATGGACACGGCCAAGCTCTTCATGTCCTGCCTGCACGCCTGGGGTCTGAACGAACAGCTGGACGGCATCTGCCTGGAGAGACTGGGCATGCTCAGACCACACTGCCCCATCTCCTTCGGCCTGATCTCCAGAGGAGGACACATGTCACTCATGCTGCCCACCTTCAAGGTACCTGTCGGGGGTGTCACCGGTCTTCAGGGTCCACTCTGATCCAGATTCATCAGACTGATCCAGATAATCAGTAGACTAACTGATAATATCATTAATAATCAGTGTCTTCCCTAAATGCTTAGCACTGATTTCCAAACTAATAATGGATAATCGTAAACATAGGGGTGGATGTTGGCAAGGACTTCACGATACGATACGTATCCCCATACTTGAGTCACAATACATCATTGTGATATTGTGATATATTGTGATATTCTACATAGATCACTGAGAAATTTAAAATGCAGCTTAAAATATAAGTTTTGTACACAGTATATACATGTGTGTATGTGTGTGTGCGTGTGTGTGTGTGTGTGTGAAAATTACCACATGTGGATTTTTTTAATTGTGATTTATTTTTTATTTCAAGGTGTGGAAGTTATTCTGGACTTATAATTGGCTCAAAACATGACTATTTTTGGGGGAAAAAAAATCAATATTAAGAAATTAAAAATCAATATTATATCAAAAGAAAAAGTATCGCGATATATTGCCATATCAACATTTTTCCTCATTCATATACATTCTTACATAGCACTTATTGACTTATGTAATAATCACAATAACATCACCTTTTTTTTTGGAGCCAGACGTGACCATATTGGAACAAGAGGATGAAGCTGCAGAGGAGCACGGCTAGCTGCTAACTTTATCGCTGGAAAGCTAGTATAGTACATCCATAATTCATATTAATCGGGATGCATGCTTATAACAAAATATATTTACCAAAAAAAGTAATAATAGCCGACTCCTACGACTTTTAATACAGTCTTGGGAGTTTCAACTCAACTGAACACCAACAACAAGGTCTCTCAGGTTGACATGTTTTCATCACACATCGAGTCCCTGGTTCATTTGTCAGCCTCTGTTTCCCAGGAGTCCTTGCTGCGGCAGTTGTCCCTGGCGACGGGTCTGAAGCTGACCTTGACGG
Organism: Synanceia verrucosa; assembly: GCA_029721515.1. Taxonomy (NCBI): domain Eukaryota; kingdom Metazoa; phylum Chordata; class Actinopteri; order Perciformes; family Synanceiidae; genus Synanceia; species Synanceia verrucosa. The sequence continues at coordinate 23,081,102 of CM056564.1, forward strand.
ACATCGTGGGGAAGGGGACGTACGGCGTGTCGAGGGCCGTCACCACGCAGCACCTGCTGTCCGTCATCTCACTGGCCAACACGCTGATGGGCATGACCAACGCCACCTTCGTCGGCGAGCACATGAAGAAAGCACCTGTCAGGTAACGAACACACAGGTGGTGGAGACCAAAGCGTGACTCAAATGTGATGATAATATTAAGGAAGAAAGATAAGAAATTTAATAAAAATAATAGTATTAACTATAATAATATAAGAACAATATCCTCAGGTCTTCTAATGGCCACTAGATGACTGACCTCCAAATTTGAATTGACTTAAACACTCGTAGAAGGCAAAAAAGAATTGTTATTTATGAGAAATGTAAGAAATTTATATTAATTTTTATTTTTAAAAGCACTGGTAAAGTGTGAAAGAAAGTGTCTTTGTTGGTTTTTTTAAATTAAAGTCCATTTCTATGCAGATGAGCCTAATTTTAGAAAACAGTGTATACCGTCTCTTTATGCTCTGCTTACATCTTCCAAAAACCCCAATATTACTCACAGGCTGCAGGACACCACAAGCAGCGACCCACTTCTGAAAAAAGGACGGACATATATATATATATATATATATATATATATATATATATATATATATATATTTATTTATTTATGGCACTCAAGCGTTGTTTTTTAAAGGATGTAAATATACGTCGTTGGCACTCAAAGAGTTAAGGAACACCCCTTCACCTTATCGGGCCAAACACACAATTTTTCCTCTTTGCCATCTGATGCAAATTAAGGAAACTTGCAGTCAGCTGTAAAACTCTGTGGCTGTCTGCACTGTAATATAATTAGTGCACTGTCTTTTGAAAATCAGACCTTAAGACAGGACACACTCCATTATTTACAATTGGCCTCAGAATCTTTGGAAACCAGAACCATGCATTTGGTTTAAACACATCTTCCTCAGATCATAGCTGTATAGAATAGAAAAAAACCCCAATCATCTGTGATTCCTGCTGAAAAACAAAAATAATAACCCATAACAAACAGAACAGAAGATGAATTCAAAGCCTGAAACACATCAGCTACAACGCCAGAAGTTCAACAACTGTCAGGTAAGTGTGTGTGTGTGTGTGTGTGTGTCGATTGTTTAGTCTGTCTGAGCTCTCGTTGTGTGGTGAAAGATTTAACACAGAGGTCGAGGTCCTGCCGCTGTAACACCAACACATCATTTCATCATTTCATCAACCCGCAAAGAAGAAGCCTGCAGGGACGAAGCGAGAACGAAGAGGAGAGGAAGGAAGGTTGTTTTCATCAGCCTCAATTTTCAGGCCATGATTTAGGTCTGTGTGTGTATTAAAGTGGTTTAACATTGGTTCAACCAAGTTCAATTTATAGCTTAAAATTAACTTAAATGTATCCTGAGCTAGTCTTTTGTCTATTGCATGTCTGTCCATCCTGAAGAGCGATGCTCTTCCTGAGGTTTCTACATTTCTTCTTCCCTGTTGAAATGTTTTTTTGGGGAGTTTTTCCTCAGTCGAGTGAGGCTCGTTTGTAAAGGACAGAGGGTGTCGTCTCCAGTATCCAGTTCGTAATTTGTGATATTGGGCTGTACAAATAAAATTGACTTGTCAGGTGTAAAGTCCTTAAAGCTAAGACTCAGGTCAAGTCTCAGGTTTTGTCAAAATCCGAAGAACTTCTGCAGACATAAGTCAAGTCAAACAAGACATTTGGCCACAACACCTCATTTATGACACACTGCTATGTGGGAACAAAGGAAAGATTTGCATAAATACTCTTAAAACAAATAAAAAACAGGTAAAACGCCAAGATGAGACATGTGACGGATGACAGATGATGCTGTTTCTCTGAGGAATGAATGAAGTCTTTTCAAAGCAATCCTTGACAGGAAGTCTAGTTCAATCTAGAGTAGGGGTGGGAAAAAATATAGATAAGGCAATATATCACAATACTTTTTCTTCTGATATAATATTGATTTTTAATTTCTTAATATCGATTTTTTTCCCCCCCAAAAAAGTAACATTTTGGGCCGATTTGTAAATCTAGAACAACTTCTGCATGTTGAAATAAAAATTTAAATAAAAATACAAAAAATTTAAATAAATTCCTACGCCGCTAACTGCAGGCAGGACCTGTGGTGTGATTGACAAGCTTTCTAGGCAGATCATGTTGGACTGACTGCTTCCTCTGACAAGTGTGTCATTGATTTGCTCAGGTAGAAACAATGAGAAAAGCAAGCTACGCTAACAGTTTGCAGACAGAGCCGATAAAAAGGAAATGACAGCTGGAAGACCAGAAACACACAGCTCTTTATTACTTTGTCCGAAGCTACAGAAGGAAGCTGAAGACTTCTTTATGAAACCCGAACTCTTCTCTCCAACTTTCTCCAAACCAGCCGTTGTGAATATTTGAACATGTTTGGTTTGTTGGCTTTTTCATGTTCCCCATCTTACATTAATGACAGCAGGAAAAAAAAAGCTTCCTCCCTGCATGCTGGAGTTTGAAAAGAAGTGAACTCTTAGTGTTTCAGTATTTCATCAGAGCGTCCCTCCACCAACTCTTTTTCAGTCTGTCCTTCCTTCCTTCGCTTCCTTCGCTTCCTTATTCACTCTCTGAGTGCCATTGGCATATTTCAGCATCATTTAAAATTCCACGCTTGAGTGCCATCGACGTAATAATATGTTAAAGTGGTTTTTCGGCAGCAGGTTGCAGATCGCGCTCTCACACAGCCTGTGAGAAAGGCTGAGGCTTCTGGGAGATGTAGTCAGAGCATAAAGAGACGGTATACACCACAGAGATCAAAACAGGAAGTGGAGACGATCGAGATCAGAGAGCAAAACAAACAGAATGTGGAGAAAAAGTGTTGATTTTGGTGAAAGTGTCCTCTACTCTACCTCTGATAAAACAAGAATGGAACAAGGTAAAAACATTTTTTCATGATGAAATAGAGAGTCTCTTCTTTCATTTGAGCTATTCAGTGTTTTCAGAGACATAGTACAAAATATTCTGTGGGTCTAGAAATATGACTCAAAATGGACAAAAACACTGAAACAAGACACTTCCTGTTTTATAAAATGACTGGTACTCAGTGAGTTAAAAACACACAACCTTAACATGTCCTTATTTATTCTTTCCAATAGTAAAATAAAAAACACTGCCCCTCATTCCTTGTTTATACATTTAGTTTGCCTTGTAAGGACTGAACATCCAATCACATTTTAACGCTCATTTTTTTTCTCCCTTGGTTTGAATGGAGTCACCCAAAAGGGCTGGATTTAGATTTTCTTTAGATAACAGCTCTGAATTTTCCAACATGGACACATATTATCTGTCATGCACATACAGCAGGCAGCGCTCTGATAACATCATGAGCAGAATTTATTCAGCCCCATAATGTCTGATATTAAATATAATCACATTAACATGTGAGGAGTCGTGGACTGGTTCAGTTTTTGTAGTTTTGCAGGAAACACTGTTAAGTTTATTTTATTATAGTGCTTGAAAAGACTATATATTAGCCTCCCTTTGCCTGACTGTCACTCTGACTCATTATTGTTGAATTACTGGAGCTGGTTGGGTGTAGTTTCCATGCTTGTTAGTGAAACTGTGTGCATTTCTTTGTGTTTTCTGGGCCACGTTGACACAAAAGGTGTGTGTGTGTGTGTGTGTGTGTGTGTGTGTGTGTGTGTGTGTGTGTGTGTGTGTGTGTGTGTGTGTGTGTGTTATAGTGAAAAGCAGTGCGAGCAGGTGTGTGTGGTCGGGGGTGAAGGGGCGTCCAGGTGCAAATGTTCCCTGCAGAATAAAACAAGCTGCTTTATTTGGACAAACAGTTGTCAGAATATTTCAATAATGTTTACAGTGGTGTAAAAATTAAAATCTGAAAATTGAATCTGAAAAAATTACTCAAGTCAGGGAGGATCGAGGACATGAGTAAATCAAATATATATATGGTGCTTTATAAAGCAGGGTTGGGACTTTTTCTGATTAATTCTGGACTTGAAATCACATGATTTCTATTTTCTAGTGTTTGCGAACAGCAAACATGCAAGTGTAAAAATTACGGATGTTGAGTTACTATCAGACTCTCCTCCCAGCCCTTAAGATATAACTGCAGGGTATAAAGAAAGCAGTATAAGAATAAGAGAAGTCAAGTCAAAGTTTATTTCTAAAGCACTTTTTTAACAACCTTGACCAGACCAGTTGACCAGAGTGCTGTACAGGGTACAAAATAATCATACCTGCACTTAAAAATAAAAGCGGTAATGGAACACAATATTAAAAGATAAAGAAAATACAAAATAATAAAGAAGAAATAAATAAAAAATATACCAAATAAAAAATAATAAAGAAGAGAATGAGGAATAAAAGATAAAGGATAAAACGCCAAATAAAATGTCATTTATTATGTTTTTTTTTTACCTTTTCGATAACAATATGAAAAGGTATATATGAGTATACCAATGAATGAATTATATGAATAATAATGAGGATTTATTTCATGTTTGTGACAATCAAAATCATTCATTTACCTCCATAACAATTGTTTAAATAATTGTGGAACTCCCTGGCAGTGCTCGTTGCCTGGCAACCCGCTATTGATCACACCATTGATTGTTGTATTGGAAGTGTTTGTGTGTCTCCGAAAGTTAGACGCCTGCAGTCTGTTCAGACTCAGGATGGTGTCCTCCACCCAAAAAAATTCAATAGGCTGGAGCCTGAGAACGAACACACACACACACACACACACACACACACTTAAATCTAACTTTACACTAACATTAAATCTTCTCCAAGTCTTTACTCTAAAATCTAACAGTTTGCATTATGGGGATATGCATTTTGTCCCCAGAAGGAAGATGAGTCCCCACAGCATGAGTGTGTTAACAGATATATGTCCCCATAATGTCAGTAATACTTGTAGACATACATACACCAATTTTCAAGCAGCTGGTTTCAGGAAATAGAAATAAAAATATGTTGTTGATGTTGAACTTCCAGTTTTATTGAGTGTGTTTCATTGTGTTATGGTTTGTGTGTGTGTCTGTGTGTGTGTGTGTTTCAGCCCTCCTCCCTGCTCCTTTAATATTTCATGCCTCCTCTTTTGTGATCCTCCTCCAGGCCTCCCAGACCAGGAGGAACCCCGGAGACTCCTCGCAGGACGCTGGCTGCCCCCCCTCAGCCCTCCAACCCGGCGCTACAGGCCCAGATCAAACAAGGTAACTACAAAAAGGGGAGGAGGGGGCGCTCGCTTCACACACCCCAAGGGCCCTGCAGGGAGGGAGGGGAGGCCGGGGTTTTGATAATGCAGCCCACTGGCAATAAAACCCACAGAGAGTTATAAGAGAAAAAAAAAAACATGTTTCCTCAGTCAGTGGGCCTTTAAAGGGACATTCTGCTTTTTTTTGGACGCCTGAATCAGTTAATTTAGTTTTTAATTTTTTTCAGTTGAGGCTGATTCACTTTGGTGAAGTCCAGAGGTTCATGTTGGAAATACTGGGATACTGAGACAGGAAATAGTATCACAACGTTGTTAAAGTGAGGCAAAACTATTTGGCTTCATCGCCTAATTATGATGGAGGGATCAATAAAGTTTGGTACAATCACTTTAACCACAACATGAATCACAGTGGCAGATCATACTCATATCTGGAAGGCAGTGATGAACCTGTTTTGTCATTTTAGTGTCACTGTCGAGGAGTTATTATGGGATGTGTGTCACCAGGATTTTATCTAGATTCTGTTTCAGTTTGGTTGTTTTTTTAATAAATATGATGTGGATGAATCATCTCTAGACATGGTTCACACGGTTCCTTAGAAAGTCTTAAAATGTCTTAAATTAAAATCCAGGTAATTAAGGTCCTAAATTGTCTTAAATTTACCCTAAATTTGCCGTAGGTATTAAATTTTCAGATGGTGCGTTTAATGCCAGTCGGAAAACAGGTCATTCAGAGATTTACTGCAGTTTTGCACGTCATTTTGTTCACAAAGTTCACTTCTTTGTTCTTAAAAGTTGTAGATGTTATGCCTTCAATTCAGATATATTATTGGAGATTAATCATTTATCGTATTTTTGTTCCTGCTAAATATCAATATCGACATCAGCTTCAGAAACGCCATATTGGTCAGGCCCTACAATAAATTGACTACCAGAGAAATTGGTCTTACATTTTTGGGTTTTAAATTATATTTGTTGTTTGTTAAAAAGTATTAAATTTGAGGAAGAGAAAGGAGAATTTCACTCGTTAAAGGTGGGGAAAAAAAAGTCTTTCTTTGCAGAGAGAAACCTGCTCTGGTTCACCGCCGGGGATGTTTTAACCAGCCGTCACCATCTGCCTACCACACACACACACACACACACACACACATATATTTTCCATGGGTGGCACCCTCGGGTGTGAGGGGGAGGCGGGGTTTAGTGCCATTGTCACGCCTTAATGGAGGCCAAGCGTGACAAGCGTGCGGACTTATTCACGCCACACGCCTATTCACCGCCATTCAGGGGGAACGCTCTGCCATGACCTGTGTGTGTGTGTGTGTGTGTGTGTGTGTGTGTGTGAGGCTTTGTGAAGCAGAGCGCTGTTAACCCCACTCGCCGTCTCCTTTCACATGGAAATAAATGAGGAGGCCCCTCTAATATACTGCAGTGTTTACAGTGAGATTAACAGAGAGAGCAGAGCGTCTGCACAGAATTTAACATACATAAAAAAAATAAAACAAAACACCTTTTTATTTTACCGCCATGTTCACACACATACGTTTTCAGTGAACATACTTATTTTTCATTTGGGCTCTTTGTCCACACAGTGTCTCCCAGGTGGAACAAAGGATAATTTATCATTTCTGTTATTGATAAGAACATTGTGCTCAGCTCCGGAGCAGAAATGATGATGAATCATTTTTAACAGGAATCATTTTAAAGCATCAAAATAAGTGTGCACATAATTTAACACATATTACAGGTACTGTTTTTGTCCACATTAATTAAAAAAAAAAACATTAATTTTTCCTCCATTTGGGCTCTTTGTCCCCACAGTTTCCACCATCTGAGACATCCTTTGTGTTTATTCCAATGTGGATGTTATTTTTGTAGTTTTGTGCATCATTTCTATTGTTTATAGTAACATTGCACTCAACTGTGAGGTAGAAATGAAGGACCAAACTGTTAAATAGTGACATAATGAACAGGAAAGGATCAAAATACATAACAGGTACTGTTTTTGACAACCATGTCCACATTTATTCAAAAAAACTTATTGATTTTTCTCCATTTTTTTTGTTTCTGTTCTCTGAGACACTTTCCCAGATGGACAGGAACAAAGGATATTCAGATTTTAGCTCATCACAGGTTTTATTTCTGTAGTTTTGTGCATCATTTTTATCATTTGTAATAACATTGCACTCAGCTGTGAGGCAGAAATTGACCAAACTGTTCAACAGGATAGTTGGGATCAAAACGAGATCAAACATTTCTGTGGATGTCAGTTTTTGAGCCACAACAAAGACCAAAAAGTGCATCACAACAGACCAAATAAGGCTCGTAATTGAAGTTATCGGTGACTTACTCAACTGTTATTTTATTTTTAATGGTGAATCGCTGAAACCATAAGACGTTCTTGAATATAAAGTCATAAATGACCATGAAAAATGTCATTATTATTAGATCAGGAGTGGACAGACGCACACACTCACAACTGAACACATTATCATCCCACATGTTAAAGCCTGGTGGGGATAAAAAAGACATAATTCTGTACGTTATCATATATATATTTTTGTTTCTGGTGCACTGATGTTTCTTTTCCAGGGTTAAAAGCTTTGACTTTGACCGGACTCAACAACAGCACGCTTGGACCCAGGCCCAGGCAAAATCTATAAAAGTTTAATTTAATGAAGGCAAAACATTAAATGTAAAGGACTGAGTGTACTCCACATATACGCAGTTCTGGATATTTTCCAATATGGTTTAATATTTCATTGCAATACTTAAAAGAAGAGCTAAGATGAATGCCTTGTTTATGCGACATAAGTACATGTAAAACATTTATAGTTTGTTAGTTTAAGGGCACTGTCCTGTAAGGCTCAACCACTGGCCTTTAATCTAAAGTAATTAATACATAATATAAGGTGAAATAAACTAGATTTGACCTCTTCATAGAGCAGATTTTCATTTGAAGTTTATTTTTTTTTTCTGTTTCTTTGTTGTTCACTGCATGGCTTCAGCCTGCTGCCTGTTTCTCCAGAAAGAAACCTCTTCCTCAAACACTCCCCCTCCTTTGAGTTTTCTTCCGCCGTACTTTCAGTCAATCTTATTTTTACGATCTTTCTCTATTTCTTGTTTTCTTCTTTTCTTTACCACCAGCTGATGTGTAACGTTGCTGTAACTGTTTTCTCTGTTGTGTCTTGTTCTGCTCTGTGTTTTCACTCTGAGGTAGTTTTAAGACGTATAATAGCTGGTTTTATATGAACAGTGAGGATAAATAGTTTTTTTTGGTCTAATATTTGTGTCATGTAAGTCATGATATTGAAAATGTAACCGTTGAAATGACAAACTTCATCAAGGTTTCTGGTTTGTGGCACAGTGATGCTCAACTTGCAGCCTGCTGAGTGTTTTTTTCCCCTCATAATATAATCAAATTCATGTACTTTTTAAAATATTAATGTATTTAATTTGCCAGAGTAGATAAAATATATCAAAATAAACTACTAGTGCTTGATTATTTAAAAAAAGAAACCTGATCAAAGCCCAAAAATATCTTTCAATTCTAGAGATTTGTCTGTATTTGACATAAAAAGACATAAAAATGATTTTTGTTCCAGGTAGGAGCAGTTTACGCAGGGTTCCCGCAGTTCCTTAAAAAGTCTTAAATTAAAATCCTGGTACTTAAGGTTTTAAGTTGTCTTAAATTTGCCATAAATTTGCTGTAGGTATTACATGATGGTGCGTTTAATGCCAATAGGAAAACACACGATTCAGAGATTAACGGCAATTTTTCACATTTATTTATTCAGAAAGTTCACTTCTTTGCTCTTGAAAGTTGTGAAATTAAAGTTGTAGGAAGAAGTGTTATGCCTTCAAATCGGCATAATCGTTTAAAGGGTTAAAAAAATCATAGAAGAATATTTTCAGAGATTTATTGGTTATCAATATTTTCCCTGCTAAATATGGATATCTTCATCAGCCTCAAAAACTCCATATTTTTTTTTTTTAAACCAAAGAAATTATTATGACATTTTTGGGTCTTTAATTATATTATACTGTATATACAAGCATTTACAGATTAATCACAAATATTAATTTAGCTAATAAGTTTAATTTGAACATATAGAATTTCAAAGAAAAATGAGCTATGTTTTTTTTTTTAATGTTTATTCTTTTTTTCTGTTGATGAACTGGCAAAGCAAGTTGAGTATCCTCGCCTTTGAGTAAAGAAACTAAAAATCTGTTTTCTTATTACGATTTGAACCAGGACAGGTATTTTTACCTGCAGATAGACTGCTGGACATATTGGTCATTTTATTTTGAAATAGGGCTGATTTTCCTCATGAATATGGGTTAATAAATGCCCGTGCCACAGTCTGAAACCTTGATATCTGCTTTAGTTTGGATCTCCTTTAACTCTGTTTCTAATCTCTTCTCTAAGTGCTTGCTGGAAAGTAAAAGTCATCTTTGTTTCACTGGTGCTTTATTTTGAAATTTATGTGCCTTTTATGAATTTCTCTTTTTATATTTTGTCTGCATAGGAACTTTTCCCCTCTGCTTTGGCTTTCTTTTCCTGCTTTATGCTTGTTTTCCTCTCCTTTTGTTATAGAATATTTAGATTATTGTGTTGAAATTTTCACTTTTTCTCGTTAATACTGTGTGAATTGTTGTCGTTTTTCGGTCTTTGCTTTGCTTTGTTCAGTGTGTTGGATTGTTTTGTACCAGATTGGACTTAAAGGAGACTGGCCTGTCAAGGACCTGCAGTTATTATTTTGTTTTGAACCATAATGCAGTCTTTCCCTTATATACAGTATCCCACGACCGTTTATTTACCATAACTATCATTTCCCCCCTAATCCTAACCATCTTTTTAGTCGGCGTGTGCAGATATTTAAAGTATTTTAAAACCTTGCTGACTATTGTTGAAACATTTTAGTGAATGTTGGGGTTTTTGGAGAATGCTCTAATAACGGCTTGTTTTACTGTAGTTAATTTTATCTGCACTTTTTCTTAACGTCTTACTTCCTGTTTTGTTTCTTTTCTTGTGTATTTCTGTAAACACACTTCCTTCCTCCCTGCTGCCTGACTGCTTCTCTCTTCTCTCCGTTTTGCTGTTAATTTTATTTATACCTTCCTAACCTGTTCTTTCCTTCTTGACTATTTCTCTCCTTCTCTTCCTTTGCAAGCTGCTGTAGCTGCCTCAGCCAACACCAGCATTGTTACTGCTAGGGCTCCGGGGGCCCCTGGGGGCCTTCCTCAGAGGGCCCCTGGCTCCCAGAGCCCCGGCCCTGCTTCTCATAACATCCCCTCAGTCAACGAAGGTACAGACTGAACTGATGGGTAGCAGCCATACTCTTTCTTCAGTTCCTTATCTCCTGCTTCCTAGATCCTCTTTCCTACATCCCTTTCTTTTGTTCCTTCTCTCCTTCCCAGTTCTGTTTTTCTCTCCATTCTTATCTTTGTTTTGTCTTTATTCTCTTCTACATCTCACTCTATCACTTCTTCATCTCGTCACCTCTTTGCATCAGTCTTGCTTTTTTTCCTGCAGCCAATGTTAGGTTTCCATCTCAGGTGTCTCGCTCCAGTTTTTTGCACCGTCTTTGTCCTCGTTTTGATCTACAGCGCTGTCCGTTTATCTGTCCGTCCATCACGGCTGACTTCAGTCCACTTTCAGTCCAGTCAGTTGAAAAAATCAATTGGTTTCGGTCTCCAAATGTGAGCTGGTCAACTATTTTATTGTGAAATCTATCCTGTTTGATCACAGGAAATTCAACCAGTCTTGCAATATTTGCAAGTGCTTTGGTTAATCGCTAATATAGTAAAAAAAATGCAAAAAATCAAATAATGGTATCACATTATTTACAACATAATCCAGTACAAGAAGATTTAAAAATATTTCTACCATTTTTTTCCTCAGCCTTGTCATTTTGTAGTAATTCTGCAAATTGCACTTTTTAGCCCACAAATCTGCTGCAAATATCTAGATATATTTTTAACAATAATGCTACCAGATACCCAGGACCACTTTTACACAGAACTATGTCATCTGCAAACAACTTTACTTTTTAAGTTTGGGACTGATGTATCTGAGAGTGCATTGACCTCAGTCTTTATGCCCTGGTCTGTTGTCTTTTTTCAGTTGTTGGCAGTATTGTCCAATCGTCTTCCTGTCTGTTTTAATGTCCATGTGTCCTGACGTTTCAGTGTGTCTACGCTCACTGTTTGCATGCTTGCTATTTCCACTGTGTCGCTAGGGAAAAACTAGACAACCAGCCAAAACTCCTTTAAAAAATAAAATGAAATAAAATCTGATTTAATGTTTACAATCACTGAAATTTTCCCTGGTTTGACATTCAGCCGTCCCTCTGTTTTCACTTGCAGTGCATCCATCTGACATTGTAGTAAATTTCAAAGAGGCATATATTTTAAAAGTTGACTTTTGAAGCTAAAAAGAGACCGGAAGCCTGGATGAAAACTAATATCTACAATAATAATAAAAAAATAATAATCTTTAAATTGACTGTAAATAAACTAAAGTTAGTATTGTATCTTTATCACTGGGATCTTTCTGATGTCCCTCTCAGAACCTAATGCAGATTTTTTTTTTTTAATTCCTTTTTAAACCGCCATCATTTTTTTCACAGGATGTTGGTTTTTACCTCGAAGGCCTGTGTTCTCCATCCACCGAAACAATGAATGTCCTTGCAAATTAAATTGACAAATTAGCCCAACTCTTCCACTTTTGTGGAAATCAAGTGCCTCTCAAAGCTGATGACCTTTAGTTTCCAATTTTCAGAAAATACTGTTTTTGATTTTGTACCGGAAAACAGCAAGCATGCACAGAGAGGCTTATTCTGTGCCTAAACAGCAACTGGAGCAAATGTGTCATGTTTTTACACCATTTTTAATCCTAAAACACTGCTTTGCAGAAACCTCATTATGATTACTATCATCATTATCAGTTTGAACTATCAGGAGAGATGTTAGCAGCAATAGAAGCAGATGTAATACTTGTTGTTAGCAGTAGCAGCTAATTGTTATTAACAGCAGCGACAGTATAAAGGCCAATTTATGCTTTCTGTGTTCGAGAGGGTCTGCAAGGTTGTACTATAAGATCCACAGCTACATCATATATTAACTCACTGAGTAGCTCAAATGAAAGAAGAGACTCTCTATTTCATCATGAAAAATCTTTTTTGTTTTTACCTTGTTCCATTCTTGTTTTATCAGAGGTAGAGTAGAGGACACTTTCACCAAAATCACCACTTTTTCTCCAGATTCTGTTTGTTTTGCTCTCTAATCTTGATTGTCTCAACTTCCTGTTTTGATCTCTGTGGTGTATACCGTCTCTTTATGCCCTGACTACATCTCCCAGAAGCCCCAAAATTAATCACAGGCTGTGGGAGAGCGCCCTCTTGTCCCAGCTGCCGAAAAAACACTTTGACGTATATATACGTCTATGGCACTCAAAGAGTTAATTACAGTAGCAGCAGGATTAGCAGTAAAAGAAGTTAGCGGTCCTAGTTTTAGGTGTTGTTAAAGGCACGTACGATATTGGCCATTGTCAGCCACAATTTTGGGAACAGTAACTACAAGCATCTTACACTTAAGTCAGAAATGTTCAAATCAGATTAATCTCAGCTCTCGAGTAACAAAATTATCATTTTTATTTGAGGTTTCTGCAAGACAGTGATGCAAATATTGCAAAGTTAGAGGTTGACTGATTATTCTTGATTGCCAGTAATTGACCAAAAAAGTGTCAATCTGTCAACCTCTACGTAGAATATTCCTGAATGTGATATGTCTGTAATATGCCTAACAATTTGAGTTTTCCCTGTGTATTTCAATGGCGGAGGTAAGTTTCCATGGTAACCTGTGAGAAAAGAAATTTGTCTAGAATTTCTTTCCTTCTTAAAAGCCATTCACTGTCTATTCAAGTGCATTTCACGTATGCGCATCTTCTCTGGAAAACATATATTAAACCAATATATGTGAATAAGGTGCTTGGTTTATGTTGAATATCAGCAATATAACTCCATTTTTTTGTCACATACATGTAAAAGCTAGTGCACATTTCTATGGTGTTTGTTGTAAAATATGAATATATATATATATTCCATAAATGTGGCTCGGCTGGATTTGAGCCCTTTTAAAGCGATACCAAGACATTTTGAATGTTCGTTTTTCAACAGTGGTATGTGTAACTCCTATAAACATACACAAGTTTTCAAGTAAAGTCCTCCATGCATTGTTGCAGTGTTGCTGAAATGAATTAAAGCCCACTTAAGTTCATCATGCCAAGGTATCGTTATGAGGCTTCTGGCAGTGCTGCATACTGTTATCTGTTGTTTACCTGTCGAATGCCATCAAGCATACTCAGGCTCTGGTTAGCAGAAATAACCACTTTGCTCTCACCAAGACTGCAAAGATTAGCCAATAATATCCCCATCCTGTGTTTAACTGTTGTTAGTGTGATTTGTATATGAGGATTTTATGAATAAGAAGTGTGTGAAACTCACTGCTGTCAGATGGAACATTTTTTCAGCCTTAAAATATCAATGCATTTTCTATTCAAGTGTGACTTTGATCATTTAGCATATCATAAATACCAACCAGTCCCATTATTTCAAATTAAGTGGGAGCTCCCACAAGGAGGGGTATGTGCTCCCATGGAGGCAGTAAAATCCCCCATCTGTGGGGGTCTCTCGACCAACATTCATTATTTTAATCACAAGTACATTTCTGACTAAAACAAACATGGTTTCCAAAAGAACTAGTAAGACTAAGTTTATTTGTTGTGGAAACGTTTCTCAACTCCCCCCTCTGTATTTAGTAAAATGGTTCAGTCCAGCTGCTCCATCAGACAGCCTGCAGAGTGCTAACGCTAACAGATAGCGACTTAGCTAGTGGAGGAGGAGACGGCAGGATGTCTAAAAAGTCAGGGAGGAAAAAAGAAAAGTAAAAAAGTTCAGACAGGAGAAAGAAGTGAAGGGTCGACAGTTTGTCACTCAGTTCTTTCATAGGTAAGGTGAGTCTGTTAGTGGTTCATCTGATGGAAAGTTCTGGAACATTAGCTTGTTAGCTATTCCTAGCGTTTTTCATAGTTTATTAGCTAGCTCACTTTTCTCCACATATTAGCTCATATTTCTGAAGAAAACTCTGGATTTATTCATTCAGTGCTTCCTCTACCAAGTAACTCTTGTTGTTCTTTTCACAAATATGGGAATCATAGTCAAAAATATCATGAAAATGCATAGTTTTTATAAAACAGCATCAACATTTTCCGCAGACCTTGCGGCAGGGGCGCAAACCTCAGATTAAAATTCAAACCTTGCCCTTGACCTTTGAAAATAGCATTGATAAGGCTCTAAAAAAAAGCAAAATCATCCACTAAAAAGTCTTTTCGTGTGACAGGAGTGAGTTTGACCACATGAGCGGCTGTTAATATTGAGTATTATCGCCGTCTTTTCTGACTGAACATGTGTGTATGTGTGCAGGTTGGAGCCAGCTGGCGGCCATGCACTGTGTGATGCTGCCGGACCTCCTCGGCCTGGACAAGTTCAGACCTCCTCTGCTGGAGATGTTGGCGAGGAGGTGGCAGGACCGCTGTCTGGAGGTAACACCAGCTGAGACTTCTGGTCCAACCCTGTCCAATCACAGTCTAATTATGCACAGCAAACTTCCACTGTTTTATTTTTGTACTTTTTGTACTAACTACTTTATTTATCATTCAAATCCATAGTCTATCTCTTGTATGTTTAAGTCCATTTCATTTGTTATTAATAGGTATATGTCTTTTATTTTTTTAGTACATACTGTAAATATAGACTTGTTCACGCTGTTGTAGCATGTAAATAGGGATCAATAAAAAATATTCTATTCTATGAAATATACAGAAGTAGCATATAAAAAGCAAGTATACACTATATAGTTATATACAGTATCACCAGTTATATTAACATGATGATTTTAAGAAATGTATTTGCGGTGCAACGTGATTGTACTGAATACATCTGGATCATGTTTACTGTTTACATATTTTATTTCTACTATATTATTTTCTAATATTTACCATCCAGTTGAAGAACAAAACATAAAAAGCATGACTTCTAACATGGAAACAGAAAAAAAAAAAAATCAAAGCCATAGTAATAACTTCCCCCCCTGTGTGGTTTTAGGTGCGAGAAGCAGCACAAGCTCTCCTATTGGCTGAGCTGAGGAGGATCGGCCAATCGGGACGCAAGGACACTATCGACATGTGGGCTCCCTACCTGCCTCAGTATGTGGACACGGTCAGCTCCCGTAAGTAACAGCGCTTAAAAAAAAAAAAAAAGTGTTTTGGTTTCAATGGTTCTTGGACATTTTTGGTGTCACAATAATAAGGTTGATTTTTGTGAATCCACCCGATCGGATTCAATAGAACTCCTCCTCTGATAATCACACTAGATGTCCATTTTGTTTCACATCTTTTTTAGTTGATCTCTGTTGAGATAGAGAGACAGAATTATTTTATTTTCCTTTGATTAATAAAGAACTAAAAGATGAAATAGAATAAAAAAAGATTGTCCTTGATTTAGAGGAAATAAAATGAAGACCCTCCCTAGCTCCATAAATACAGAATGGAAACTACATACAAACACACACAAGAGGAAGACGGGAAACGTGTGATGTGCAAACAAATAACAACAGAGCTGGGGTGGGTATTGGGAAGGACTTCACGATGAGATACATTATTGCAATATTGTGATATATCATGATATTTTACTTAGATCACTGAGAAATGCAGCTTAAAATACAAGTTGCATATACAGTGTGTACATTTTATTTTTTATTTAAATGCGGAAGCTGCTCTTGATTTAAAAATAGCCCAAAACATGACTTGTTTTTATATCAGAAAAAATATTACGATATATTGCCATATCAATATTTTTTCCCCATCCACGTTTTTTTGGACATGGATCCGATGACTTAAGAGTTGCCTTTTGTAACAAAAAAAAACTCCAGCTGCATACATCCGATCGCCAGTTAGCTCCATTTCTGTGGCTGTTTTTCTGCCGTTTGTTTTCCATGGATGTAGCGAGGTAGCTCGTTAGCGACGCAGCTCTCGTTCTCATCCCACCTACAAAGCTCTGATTGTTTCTATAAATGGAAGCTGCTCCTCTCTCTCTCTCTCTCTTCATCCATTTGTCTTTTTCTTTCCTCCACTGTTTTCTCTCCTGTATATTCCCTCGTTTCTCTCTCTGTCTATAGTTACACCTGCTGATGGGAAGAAAGGTGAATCTCCACCTTCTTCTTACTAGAAACAGTCTGCTAAAATGTGTGTGTGTGTGTGGTTGCTGAGGATGCCGGGGGTTTCTCAGGGGAGCGGTTGCCGTGGAAACGGGCACTGGTCAGTGTTGTGTTACCACGGCAGTACCGCAGGCGGGTGGGGGGTGGTGGCGGTGGTGATGTGATGGGCCAGTGACCTCAGGGGACGGTGGAGGATGGAGAGATAGAGCGAGGTTAAAGGGTCATTGAATTTGATCCGGCGTGCTGCTCAGCGAGACTGGAAACAGAAAGTAAGATGACGCCCGCCGGTCCTGGAATATCACGGGAACGTCGGGAATGTGTCGAATCCTCCAGAGAAGTCTGAAGCAGTGTGTCGTTAAACGCCACAGATGTTCCACATGTTTTTTTAACATCATTGACCTTTTCTGGTCTGTGACCCCAACTGTGTGGCACCATCGTATAATAACAGCCTGTTATATACTACTTTAATCCTGGCACTAATGTATTAAAAGAAGGGTGACATCAAACACTTAACATGTCCACAGAAAATGTTTCTCAATATAGAAACTTTTAGTTTTAGACTGTGTACACACCACATTATACCACATTAAAACTCTCTCGCTTCTTTCTTTGAAAATCATGTTTTCAAATTTAAGTTTGTTTTTGTTTTGCTGACTTCCTGGTCGTTTGGAGTAAAGACTTTATTTCAGTGATGGCTGTTGTAGAACCATTTAACATCAGCTTCTTTTAACAAAAGGATACCGTTCCCTCTTCAAATGGACCTTAAGTGTGTATTTTCTCTTAGTTTGCATGCTTTTCTTTACAGCTTATTAAAATTTCGTGCTGTGTGATATCGTAGCAGAGATCAAATGAGAGTAAAAAGATTTCAGGTGAGAAACTGACAGAATTCAAATTCGATAAACTGATCTACCGATTGTTGTCATTTTCAGTTAATCTGTTGATTATTTCCAACTAATCCATCAGTTGCTGTCATTGTTTATTACATTTTTAAGTTAATTGTTTGTAAATAAATAAATAAAAATAATAATTTGGTCCACATCTCAAATAGGGGTGGGAAAAAATACTGATATAGCAATTACATCGCAATACTTTTTCTTCTGATAAAACATTGATTTTTAATTTCTTAATATTGATTTCTCCCCCCCCCAAAAAAAATCATGTTTTAGACTGATTGTAAATCCAGAACAACTTCTGCATGTTGAAAATAAAAAGTTAAATTAAAAAAAATAAAAAAAAGGAAATACTCTGCATTAACGTTGTAAATTCGACAGCCCCAATGTATATGTATGTGTATATATAAATGTGTACATACACATATGTACATATATAAAAACATATTTAATATAGTAATATTTTAAACTTAATTAAATTTAAATATTTTCAGTTTTATTATTTTTTTTTCTTTTTGTGATTTATTTTTTAAATATTTATTTTTCCTGTTTTTTATTATTAATTTTTGTTAAATAAAATACTCAAATTTATAATTCCCAATTATTTTTATAGATGACAAATAATTGATTCATTGTTGCAGCTCTAAAATAGAATATTTTATTTAGTTGTGGCTTTTAGTTTTCAGTGTAAATGTTGCTCATGATTGTTGTACTGCTTACTGGACGCCTCTCTCGCAGTTTGTCGTCCTTCTGTGAGACGATCAGTGCAGTGATTGGACCTGTCTCACACTGTTGTCATCAGATAGGCACTCTGTTGTCCTCTTAAGTCCCTCTCTGGTGTCTCTGTCTCTCAGCTCATCCTCTCCAGCAGCAGAGTGCTTCAGTGTCTGAAGGAAGACACCTGTATTTATCCATTAGCTTTTAGTGGGAGGAAATGTCACTGTGTCCCAGTGTCGCAGCGTGAGGCCGACCAGACAACACTCCCACAAAGCAGCAGCCGTGACCTTTCAGCTCTCCTGGAGGCGTTTAAAGGGCTTTAACACAAAGGAAACAGTTGTCAACCTGCTCTCAGAGGGAGAGAAACAAACTGTCCACACCAAACTTTATCAACGCTGTTTAATTATCAGTTCAGCATTTTGGGAAATATTCTTTGGAGCTTCCTTTCAGAGAGTGAACATCGATATCACTAAACAGGCCCACGTATTCGTTCATGTGTTATCTTAAAAGAAATCATACAAATTTCTACGCCATTTTTTCAAAATAAAATTCTGTCATCACAGGAAACAACTTGGTTAGGTTTAGACAACAAACTAGTAGAAGTGCAGAAGTTCCAGGACAAAATGTAAAATTTTTGGGGTTAAATATATGAACGCATACAATCTTTTCCAAATAACTTTTCTTGGTTATGGTTAGGCAGCAAAACTACATATTTACATTTAGGAGAAGATCATGGTTTGGGTTATAATAACTGGATGTGAAAAAAAATACTTCAATTTTGGTAAAGATTGCAGTTTGGGTTAAATGCATACACACATTTCAAAATAAAAATCCATTTACTTGGTAAAGCTTAGTTAGCAAAACTACTTAGTTAAGTTCAGGAAACTATTATAAATGCGTTACTCTCTTTTCAAAATAAATGTGCTTCTTGGTTGGGTTTAAGGAATCAAAACTGTTTAGTTAGGTTTAGGAAAAACCTAGGGGTTTAGGGGTGGCTGTAGCTCAGTCGGTAGAGAGGTCGTCCCTGAACCCCAGGGTCACAGGTTCGATCCCCTCCTCTGTCTGCTGTTTGAGTGTCCCTGAGCCAGACACTGAACCCCTGGATGCTCCCCGGGCGCCTCCTAGGGCAGCCCACTGCTCCCTGCAAGGGATGGGTCAAATGCAGAGAAAACAAATAAAAATGGATCCGATAATTGGATCTTTTGGGCGGCAGTAGCTCAGTCTGTAGTGACTTGGGCTGGGAATCGGAGGGTCGCCAGTTCAAGTCCAGGTCGGACCAAAATGTGGAGAGTGGACTGGTAGCTGGAGAGGTGCCAGTTCCTCCTCCTGGGCACTGCCGAGGTGCCCTTGAGCAAGGCACCGAACCCCCAACTGCTCGGGGCGCCTGGATAAGGGGCAGCCCCCTCACTCTGATACCTCTCCTCTAATGCATGTGCATGTGTTTGTTTCATGACTTGTGTGTGTAATGTGCAATTGAAAAATATATGTATATATACTAACAGAGTGAAAAAATGTAATTTCCCTCATTGAGGGATTAATAAAGGAATTCTTCTTCTTCTTCTAAAAGATTGTGGTTTGGCCCACCCATCCACCTTGACCTCCTCCCTATTCGGCCTATATTGGTCACCTTTTATACTTACTTGTCCACAATTATGTGGATTACATAAGAACTGATTTTGTTGTGTATATATATATAAAACAGTGCATTAACCTTTTGTAGGTGTATTAGAACATCCTGAATAGCGGCGTGGTTAGCGTAGCTTAGCATAAAGACAAAGGATGGGGCAAACTGCTTGCCTCTGGTCAAACTTTAAAAGTCCGCCCACCAACAGCTGTAAACCTCTGACCGCTTTAATCTTTGGGGTGGAAGACTTCCAGAGCGGCAGGGGGGAGAGAGGGGACTGTGGGGGCCAGGAGAGAGCCTCCGAGGCTGGGCAGGGAGCAGGAGTTAACCTGGATGGATGAAGAGGGGCTCGACACACACTTGATTAAACAAAATCTGCATGAACACACACACACACACACAGTTGTTGGTGTGTGAAGTCTTTGATTAGTGAGTCACCATTTCCTCTCTCTCTCCTCTGCCTTTAGTTTACGATCTGCCTCGATCGCCCGGTCATCAACCTGCTGTTGTTAAAGATCCTCCTCTTCTTTTACCTTCTTCTATTCATTTCATCTCTCCTGATCCTTCCTCGTCTTCTCTTCCTCCTCCTCCCCATGCTTACTTTTCATTTTCCAGCTTGTGTTCTTTTACTGTTATATGAACTGAGGTTTTATATATATTCAGAACTTAACAAATGTATTAAACCACCTGTCCTGTTTGTCTCAGCATCACCTCCAGCATCATCTTCTT
Source organism: Synanceia verrucosa (assembly GCA_029721515.1). Taxonomy (NCBI): domain Eukaryota; kingdom Metazoa; phylum Chordata; class Actinopteri; order Perciformes; family Synanceiidae; genus Synanceia; species Synanceia verrucosa. The sequence continues at coordinate 23,101,558 of CM056564.1, forward strand.
CACTTTCTTCCTCACTGAGTTCACTACTCTTCACCATTTTGAACAGGAGTGAGGATTTAAACTGAATTCGCCTTTTTAGACCCAAATTTGATCCAGAACACTGGAATTCACTGAGAAGTCAGAAATGAATCCAGGACAGCAAACAACAAAACACATTTTTCTGTTCAGGAGTGACAGGAAATAACTGCAATTTAACATCTCTATCAATAACTAATAATAATATGCTTTTAGATTTTCTTCTGATTTTTTTTTTGTAAAACAGTAAATTTGACAAATCCTGGATTACAACAGTAATTATATTTCAGCATTAAAGATCAGCGTTGGAAAATGCCTTACACTGGGTGGAGGGATAATATATTTGTAATGGACTGTCTGTTGTCTTCTGTTTCTAGTGTTTTTAGATCTATGAAACAACAATATAAGAAAGATAGTAATGCAAATGTGATGTAAACAAGCATGACAAACATAAAAATAAACAACTGGAATATTTGATGTTTTAAGATTACAAACACTCAAAATGAGTCTGACCAGCTCTTAACCAGAAAGTAAAAATTAGCCGTTTTATCAATAGTTCTTAGAAATAAAGAAAAGAAAGAAATGGAAAATATATATAAGTTGAAAAAAAGGAGTCTGCTGTGATTTTTTTTTTCTCAAACAGGAAGTGCATGTTTTAAGAGAGAGCAACAGACAGCAGAGAGGAGGACGGGATCCTGGAGGTTAACAAGGCATGCTGGGAGCGATGTGTCATGGCTGACATGACAAGCTTGACCTTGGAGCAGAGCAGAACGCCTCCTCCTCCTCCTCCTCCTCCTCTTCTTCTGTCATCCACCCCTCCTCCACCTCCCTCAGCTCCCTCTCTCTTTCTCATTCCCTCTCCGGTTGAGTTATCGGGCCGCCAAGTGTTCGAATGAAAGATGAGCCTCCTTAAACAACGCGGAGCAGAATTAGCCAAATCTGCTCGCTGGTTTATGACAAGACGCAGTTTTTGTAACTCTTAGAAAAGTTATTGCGGTGACATCATTTCATCCACATGCAGAGAAATTCATTCTGTGTCTTTTGATTTATGTCAAGTGCCAACGCAGGAAGTGGTGTGTCCTTTATGTGGCGATGTGGTCGCTCAGGATGGATGGGTTTTAAAGCAGAGTTTACGTCCTGTCTCTGACCTGCAGTTAATGACGCCACCAAGATGCCCAACAGTAAAACATCTTATCACATATCTGCTTTACTAAAATCAGCTATTATTTCTATCCATCTCATCCATCCCATTTTATCGATTAGTTATCAACTACTAAATTAATCACCATTTTGATTATCGATTAATCATATGTCTTTATGGGTAATTTTTGATAGAAAAATAGTAAAAAAAAATCTCTGATTCCAGCTTCTTAAATGTGAATATTTCTTGGTTTCTTTCCTTGTCTTTGACAGTAAACTGAAAATCTTTTGAGTTGTGGACAAAACAAGACATTTTAGGGAGTTACCTTGGGCTTTGAGAAACACTGATTGACATTTATTTTTACATTTTTAGACGGAACAGTTAATCAAACAGATTAATCAACTATGAAAATAATGGTTAGTTGCATCCCTAGTGTTAGTTTATTGTAATTGTGTTTCTGTATTTCAGAAGATCGTAAAGCTCTCTCAAGAAAACGTGTTGCTTTCGGACAGTGCAAACACAAAATATAATATGATAAGTATAATTTAATTCTTCTTAAACGCTGCTGTGAACTTAAACTGGACAGAGAAAGAGGTTGATGTTTATGTAGAAAGCATCAGCCGGTGTTTTTATCCAATCACAGTGAAGCATCAATTATGTTTTAATTAAGTTCAATTAAGTTTTTATCACTTTAACTTCTGAGACGGATAATCAACAACCAGGCTGTGTATTGGCCTTCTGTCAGTGTGTGTGTGTGTGTGTGTGTGTGTGTGTGATATAAAGTCGTATGCAGTCATTATGTTGACATGTCAGCGGTGTGCGTGTGAGCAGGTTAATTGGAACATGATGCACAATGTTAACCAGGATTAATCAATGTAATTACAGTGTTTTTCTTGGGTTCAGGGTATCAGCTCATGTGTGTTGTGATTTATTTTTTTTGTGTGTGCGGTGTGTGATTTGTTAATTGGGCTGTTTTCCCAGAGATTAGCCCGGTGCAGGCTCTGTTACCTTTAGCCGCCTCATTCATTAGCGTAGCATCATTCATTAGCCTGGCCGCTAATGAAAAGCCACTCTTAATTGGCAATGGAGCGTTAAGGGCTAAATGAAAACTCTAAATATGGTGTGTGTCCATGAATCCCCTAGATAAGGAATCAACCTTTATTAGCTACTTAACCAGGACATTTAGCCTGCTAATAAGGATCAACACAGAAACCTGGTGTGAGGATCTTACATTGAAACACCTTCTTTGTTATATAGCATGTTTTTTAATCACATATGTTCACATGAATGTGTGCCCTGATATTTCAGATTCAGAGGTTTTTGTTGTGTGTTTCCTAGGGGTGGCAAAAATATTGATATAGCAATATATCGTGATACTTCTTCTTCTGATATAATATTGATTTTTAATTTCTTAATAACAGTCTACTTCCCTGTGGGTTGGTGAGCGCTGGATAAGCTTACGCAATACGGGACCTACCACATGTACATATACAATGTCAGCTTCATGCACACTGTATATACAACTTGTATTTTAATTTCCCAGTAATCTATGTAGAATATCACAATATATTACAATATCACAATAATGCTCCACCCAAAACATGATTCTATGTCTTTTTTATTTAATATAAGGGCATATATGTTCAGAAAAAATATTTTTAAGGCTTTAATGTGTTTATTAACTCAAAACAAAAATGAAAATTACATATTCACAGGTATTTTTGGAGGATATTTCTTCCCCATAAAGCCTTGAAGGTTAATGTTGTGACACTGGTGGTGATGATGATGAACCACTGTTTCATGTGACAAACCAAGCTGATATTTAATATAATATTAAGGTATTTAATATTAACTCTGTCTCTCCTCAGCTGGGTCAACCGCTGAGCCCTCCCCTCCAGCTCCGCCTCCTCCTGAGGTCCAGCCAATAGAAACAAAGGTCCCCGAGGAGGAAATGGACGTCACCGATGATGACATCACAGCAGGTAAGCACATAAAATATGGTATATTTAACTACTAGATTACATGTTGAAAATACTCCAGTAAACATGACACAAGTTGTGGCAACACTGAGCTCTGATTGGTTGTAAAATATGACTATAATCTTAATAATTGAGCAGCATTATCCCAGTTTTTGGGTGTAATGGAACGTCTAAAATAACTAACTGATCATTTCTTACTTATAAAACCTAAAAGTGTGAAATGTTAGAGGGTGTTTTTACTTTATGGGATTGGAACCGGCCTCATGTGGCTCGATTATATGAAACATTAAAAGGTCATTTATCATTTATAGTCACAGAGTCGGTCAGTCATAGTGTGTGTGTGTGTGTGTGTGTCCATGTGTAATGTCAGTGTACTGTGACCTGCATGGCGTTAAAAGCAGTTTGGTGTTTGGTGTGCACACGTGCCATCTGACACACACACACACACACACACACACAGGACGAGGTGAGAAACCACTGACACCTGCAGCACAGGTAGAAAAGACACACTCACACACACTTTTCCGGTCCATTTATCTTTTGACACATTTCCCTGAAAGTTTAATGGTGACAGACAGAGGCAGGTAGATCTTCTCTAGAGGCCAAACATAAAAAAAACATTTCAAAACACATTTTATTTATTAGCAATCACAGTTAGGGATGGCAATTGATCACTTTTTTTAAAAAAAATATCCTGATTAATCACTGAATTTTCAACAGTTGATCATGATTAATCCAGATTGTTATTGTATTGTAGTTTTATAGATCATATTACAAATGATTGTCTTCATGATGTTGACTGGTCTGCAGTCTGCTGACATCCTCAGGTCTGTGGAGACTTGATCACTGCTAAATATTAGCTGTAGCCTGTTAGCATGTTAGCATCCCTCTGATTAGCTGCACTAGCATTTCCTTAGCTCGTAGCTGCTAGCTCAAACTGAAAGTAATTTGCTGACATTTTAATTCCATTTTACGCAAGGTTCATGTTACATGTTTGTTGGGGGGTTTTCAAAATAAAATGAACCATTCAGAAACACATAGCTGTTGTTCTTCTTCATGACTGCAGCAGGAAGCAGGAAGCTGCTAGTAAGGGTAAGAAAAAGATAGCAGAAAATAAGGCGTTATGCTTTGACTTAAATTGCCATAAACTAGGGCTGTCGAAATTAACGCGAATTAATCCGTCATCATGATTAATCTGATTAAATATTTTAATATTAATCCACAACAACTTGCACCGTATGTACTTTAAAAAATCTTTTTCTCACTGCGTATGTAAGAATTTCCACCCTGATGAATGAAATCTTATCTTACCTTTTAAAAATCAGTGATATTTAATCGTGATTAATCGAAATTAATCCACAACAACCTGTGATTAATCTGATCAAAGTTTTTAATCATTTGACAATAAACATTACCATAAACACATCAGCACTGACAGAACCAATCACAACACAGGGATCATTGACAAAAAAAGATCCATTGATTAGTGATGATGTTTCCTGTCTGTGAACTTCTACTTCGTAATCGTCGTCATCATCTCATTCACTATAATTGATTCAGAAGTCACAGAAAAAATTAACTCGTATTTCTAAAGGGAAATTTATATTCTGCAGAAACGTCTCCCCATCCCTTCCCTTCCTCCTCCCTCCATCCTTCTCTCAGACCAGTCAATATCACAGATGTGTCTGACAATTTATCATTTCTCACAGCTCATTTTTCTCCTATTGACAGCAGTGTTTTTTTCATTCGGTCTCTGCAGTATTAAATCTGTTAGCAGACACAGTCTGAATCCGCTCTACTGTGCCGGAAAAAAATCTCATTGAGTTTTAAAACTTTTAATTTCTCGCTCATAGTTTCAGTTTTTCTCTTCCTCCCTTTCCTCCTCACTCTGTCTAGTTTGTGAACTCCTCTTCTAATAAAGAGTACAAGTGTACAGTTTTGGGTAGAGTTTAATCTTTAATGTCTTTTGAAGTTTGATTTTTGTGTTCATTATGTCTGCTGCAGAAAAATCAGCTGTTGGCTGTCTTTTAGTATCATAATGCAAAGCAGCATGGAGGATATTGAGGAGAGTGCAATGGAAAGAGAAAATAACGTTATATCAGGAAAAAAAAATATTATATTGTATATATTTTGTTATCGGGATATAAAATTAGCTATATAAAGATATACAATTTTGTCCATATGGCACAGCTCTAATAGGTACTTTAGGTACCTGTGCACTCACAGGAAGGTGACACATTTTGTTTACCGTCATTTCGTCTACTTTTTAAATGTAATGGATTTCTTTGAACGTGTCACGCATTAACATTTAGCCTCGTTAGCAGCTTTTTAATTGACAATAGCAGCGACAGAGAGGAGGAAAGAGGAAATGTAGAAGAACATTTCAGGAAGAAACAAATAGAGTCTGAGATAAAGAGGAGACAAAGGGGGGGGAAGAGGATAGATCGAGTCAACGGCCATAGAATCGCTTGGCTGGAGGCTGTTGCCACAGCGATAGACTCATCACCTCCATCCACTGTCTCTCACACACACACACACACACACACACACACACACACACACACACACACAAACAAGGAAAGTGCAGGTGACAACAGCTGTTGCTCGGTGTCACAGCTGCAAAACCTCCCAGACCAGAGCACCAACACACTGATTCAAACCTGTGTGTGTTGTAATTATGTCGCTGGCAGTGTCAGGGGATGTCATTAGGATCCACAGCACCCTCCTCCACACACACACACACACACACACACACACACACACACCTCTATTGGCATGGCATTTTTTGATGGAAATAATCATTTTTGTGTCTTCTGCACAGACAGTGAATGACACTAATGATTCCCACTGAGCAGAATGAAACAGCCTCTTTTTAAAACTAATAATGTTCTGTATTTAGTTAAAGTCTTGTTTTTATCAGTGTGCTGGATTAGTTTGGGTATTTCTCCCTTCATTACATCATTAAAGCTGTTCCAGGTGTTCACACTGTTGGAGTGTCTATTAACTAGATTCAGGCCCTTTTCTCTGATCTGTATTATTGTCAGTTGAATATCTCCGTTATGTCGCTGCTGTTTCTATTATCCTTTTGTCTTTAGGATCATTGTTCAGGTCATAACAACATTGATACCCACAGTGTTCTTCAGTTCAACACATACAAGGGGTGGGAAAAAATATTGATATTGCAATATATCATGATACTTTTTTCTACTGATATAATATTGATTTTTAATTTATTAATATAGATTTTTTTTCCACCCCAAAAAAAATAATGTTTTGGGCCGAATTTAAATCCAGAATGACTTCCGCGCATTGTAATAAAAAGTACATTTTTTTTAAAAAATGCTATATATATACTGTATTTTAAGCTGCATTTTAAATTTCTCAGTGATCTATCTCGAATATCACAATATATTGCAATATTGCAATCATGTATCGTATCGTGAAGTCCTTGCCAATACCCACCCTTAACACATACAGTGCTAAACAAATTTACCACCTATTGTGAGGTCTTTGTATCAGTATTTCTGATTATTAAAACATTTTTTAACATTTCTATGAGGGTTAATTCACCAGCTCATTCATCAAATCATATCTTTGATGCTAAAACAGAATCATTTCCACTATATTGCATTTTTGCAGTATTCTGCACTGTATATACTTTAAAGGTACATAGAAAAAAAAATTTACATCTTCTTACTTTTTCCTACTGTGTATGGCAGCTACTGTGTAAGAATTTCCTTCGGGATAAATAAAGTCTTATCTTATCATTATCCATTAATTTACTTTGCTAAACTCCAGTTATTTCTTGTCATAAAAATGAGTTGAACATGTGGTTCTCCAAGAACACTCACATTAGGCGGCACCTCCTTTTTATGATATATGTATTTCCGGTCATATTCAGTTGATTTCTTGCATTTCCTACCAGAAAGGATTCTATGAATGTTTGGGAAATGTTACCCCCCCTTAAACATGGATGATCATGTATTATCAGTGATTCACTCCTGGTATCAAGATGCTTTTAGAAGTTTGTGTAGAAGGAAGAGAATGGTCATTTATTTAAATTTCATGTAGAAGAAGGACTGAGAGAGCATCTCATCTCTTTCTTTGATGGAGGGGGTGACCTGTGTGAGGTCAAAGGTCACTGCTGGACACCCATCACCTCCCCCTCACATGAGCATTTTGTCTCCATCAGGATTCAGGAGCCCTGCAGACATTATGAGCCGATTCCTTCCATCAACATGAATGAAGCATGTTTTCTGTTCTGCGTCACTTCCTCATCCTGTCTGTTTGTTGGAAGGAAGGTCGTACCTTTGAGAGGAGTCCGCACCAGCAAAGATAGCGGTCAGAGGTCACAGGTCAGGGCTGACCCTCACCTCGTGGTGTCATTAGTCCGGTTGTGATTTGGTTAGCTGAAATGCTAGCCTCCCCTGCTGATCTAATAACGGAGCCTGGAGGTCGCTGGGGTCAGATCACATTTCTCCTCAGAACAGATTGAACTTATGGGAAGATAAATGGTCCAAGCCGCGACTCCGAACCATTCCTGATTGTTTCTGATGATTGTTCCTCTTCTGTTTTACGCAACGAGGGACCCAGCAGGTGCACAGGAATATTATTATATTATTATATTCCAGTCACAAGAGTCGAGTTATTGTCCAAAGGTTAGTAATGTGCAGGAATGTATTTCTGGTGACTCTGTATGGAAATGGTGATATAGCTAATATTTTAGGACAACAACACAGTCTTATTTATACTCTATAGCACATGGTGGTGTGGTATAGTACTAGTATAGTGTTTCCTGCAGAATTACTTCCTTTAATCAGCAGCTGGCAATTTGTATTATTTATTTATAGATTTATACATTGTCTACGTCACATCCATGTTAGTTGTCTTGCACATATTTTTTTAGATGACTTATTGACACATTTGTCTTCTTATTCTGCTTGTTTACTGATGACAGAGCTTCTTATTTTGTATATAATTTTATGTTGCTCAATGGAAATTTCCCTGTTGGAATCAAATGAAGGTTTCTCTTCATAGCAGGGATTATTGTCGCATTCTTGTTTTACGGACACAATGGTGCTTTTCTACCCTAAACATTAGATCTCAGCACACATATACTGTGTGTGTGTGTGTGTGTGTGTGTGTGTGTCAAGGTTTATGAATGTGTCACAAAGATAAAGTGCCTGGCCTTGGGGTAGTGTGTGCATTTGTGAGCGTGCACGTGGGTGTGCACGTATGTGTGTTACAGCCTGGCGGCCCGTTCATAGTGTGAACACAAGTATGGATGGAGAGTTGCCATCCTGACACCTGATTGGCTGTTTGAACGGACTTAATTGTAACCTGACCGGTGGTTTAATCGTCTCAGCAGATGAGAGACGACCACTTCCAGTGTGACGGTTTGACTGTATTATTTTTGTTTTTATAGTCAGTCAGACAGGTAGGTAGCGAGTCTTCATTTTAATTCTATATTGTTGTCCCTTTCAACCAAATTTAGCTGAAATAGTCTTATTTTCCAAAAAATAATGAGACGTTTTGAATTATTTTGAGTCTTGTTGTGAGCAAACGACCATATGTTGGTGGATTATAAAAGACTGATCTGATAAAATAACCAGAAATCACACAATGCTCTGTTCCTTGCTGTAAACACTAGAACAGACATGCAAACAGCACATTTGCAGACAAAACGTGCTTTGAGTTTTATCTGAAGGAAGATTGAAACGACTCTGCAGACAAACATTTTTACGTTGTGTTTGCTTGTTGCTGTGTGAGCAACGGGAAGCTCCACAAAATCCACGCCAGAATACCTTGGTCTAACATACGTTTAATGAAAGTACAGCCATTTGGAATCGTGAAAGCATGTAAAATAAATCAGATATAAAGTTTAGGGAGCGTTGGATGCTGTATCTGATTTAAAGTGGTTGCTGCATAAGAGGAATCCCACCTTTCTGTTTTCTTATGATCGATTTTTGCACGTTTTATGGCAGTTATCCATCTGTTTTCATTCAGGATCTTTGGGAATCTTCCCTTTACTTGTCTTTGGCTGTTCAGGCATCCCGGGGCACACCACCACATCGCCAAGGAACTTTTACAGGCTTTTTATTGCAAGCGGCAAAATCCCTGGCAGTGTTTTGGTTTTGACTGTTGCATGCTGGGATCATGTGACGTCAACTCCCGGAGTTCTATAAGGAAATAAGATGAAGGGAAGAAGAAAGAAGGAGTTTAGAGGATATTCGGACGAACAAAATGTAAATGTTTGTGTGTCATTCAGGTCATCTCTGCATCATTTCCATTCATAATTACTAAATGTGCTGTTGTTTGACAGCCAGTACGAAGCTGCAAATGACAGTGTGCTCATGCAGAGAGCATATTTGTGCACACGCTAAAAGAAAGTTACTTTGGATAAAATACGTCTTTGGGGTCTGTTTTAATCACGTCATGCACCACTCATCAGATACAGTTAATTTTTACGGTGATGAAGATGGAGAAAGTTGGCCTCAACGGGCAGAAGACAGGTTCAAAACCGACCAGTCTGAGGTGTTTTTATTTTGCAACATGTATATATTGATTTAATGAACTTCAGTTCTATTTTAGCAATCCTCTTCTTCCTGCTTCCTCTGCTTTCCTGTCTGCAGCGATTCAGTTCATGAACATATTCAGATGTTCTCAGATAATTTGTCTTTTCACCGCAGAGATCTGCTTGTTGTCTCTAATGAGGTCGGCTTAACTGTCAGACATCTTGAATTGATCCAGAGCGTCGAGACTCGACACGGCAAGATGTAAATCTGTCATCGAGCTTTTTCCTTATTTTTCCTCCATTTCTCAGCAAACCAACAGAGAAACGACTCTGTTAAAGTTAGATTTCATGGCATTTTCAATCCCGTCTACTTTGAAAACCAAAAAAAAAACATTTTATATTTGGACATAAACTTTGAGCTGTCTGCTCTGTGATTTGGATTTAAATTAATTGTGAAGTTCTGAAAAATCCCATTAAAATGATAAAGTAGTGCTATGTAATGTGGTAATAATAATGTAATGTATTTGTTAAAAAATTGTATATTTATATATTTTCTAGGTTTTGTCATCTGTTAAATGTGTAAAAATGTCTTCGAAATCTCTCTAAAATTATCTTCTTTTATTCCCCTGATAACTTTGTAATTTTTCTGTCAGATGTTTTTGTCCCTTATCATCCTCTGTATTGTCCTCTCACCTGACTGTTTCCTGTCTGTTTGATGGGAAGATCATCTTCTTTTGCCTCTCACTCTAACGTATTGCTTTTCATTTTGAGGAGTTTAAATCTAATCTTGTCAGACGGCCGCTAAGCTTTAATAAAAGTAATTCCTTCTTCATGAAGAAGTGGCGTGATGGAGTCTGAGCTCTGTCTCTGCATTAGGGAAATTAACATCCACATCCATTTTTCACCGCGCTGCGTTAACGGCCTCAATCTGACAGCCGTGGAGTGACGACAGTCGTGGCTGTATTAAAAACCTGTCGGATTGTAAATTAAACGCATAATTGGGAGCGGAGGATGGAAAAATAAGACCTCAGGCTTTCCAGTGTCGGATTATGAGCCTTGATGTGTTTGGGGAAAAGTGCATCTGTCCTGCCTCACTGCTGCATGGAAGCATGTCGGGGAAAAATAAATGAAAAGTTAGGAGTCAAAACAATTGAAAACTAATTATACTTTTTATTAAGCATTGAGCTGTGATGTAAAGTTGATCATTTCCAAAATTACTTAAAATATAGGCCTGTTGTGAGTAGTGTAATTTATAGTAGGGATGCACCGGTCCGATATTGGTATCAATATCTGTTCCGATAGTGATGGGCACGATCCAGGGGGGCAGATCTATTCAGTGTAATTCTATGCTGTGCGCTGTGAGTGACATCATGTGCTAAATTAGCGCGTTTATTAAATCGCATTAATGCAACGGTAACTCTACTTGGACAAACTGCCTGAAATGTGTTGCAGGAGACTTGCTGCCAGGTCGTGAAGCAGAACTCCATTCAAAAAATCAAGGAAACAAACAACACCATCATAACTAACGATCAAACATGCTGATAAAATTAGATTAATTATCTTTTCTGATTCTGTCCAAACTTCTCCTGGAATTCAGCAAACAATGCATCAAAGAGCATCCTTAACTGTTTGAGTAGCATTGATGTGTTTGTATGTCGTTTAAAATCCAAAGCTTGTTTGCCACAGATGAATAAATACGTCAAAGTGGTTTTTCGGCAGCAGAGCGCTCTCACACAGCCTGTGAGTAATGTTGGGGCTTCTGGGAGATGTAGTCGGAGCATAAAGAGACAGTATACACCACAGAGATCAAAACAGGAAGTGGAGACGATCGAGATTAGAGAGCAAAACAAACAGAATCTGGAGAAAAAGTGTTGATTTTGGTGAAAGTGTCCTCTACTCTACCTCTGATAAAAGAAGAATGGAACAAGATAAAAACAAACATTTTTTTCATGATGAAATAGAGAGTCTCTTCTTTCATTTGAGCTATTCACTGTTTTCAGAGTCATAGTACAAAATATTCTGTGGGTCTAGAAATATGACTCAAAATGGGCAAAAACGCTGGAACAAGACACTGTTTTATTAAACGGCTGGCACTCAATGAGTTAATGTGTGTTGACTCCAAATAAAAGTGATGCGATCAGTCGAACCACTTGACGAGGTGTTCTGACCACGTCTTCGTCATGTCGTAGGATGGTCACATAGTCATGATTCTCTGCTGTTGGTTATTTTTAGGTTATGTTGGGCTGCTGTGATGGAGGATAATGGATCTGATGGCTGATGAACAGACATGCAGCAGGACTAGTTTGGGTTTTCTTCTGTGATCTCTCCTCAGTCTTAAACTTGTTTCCAGTTTATTTGTGGTATCTCCCCTCCCCCACCCCCCAGGTTCCTGTGTTATTTCCAGAAAGCGCAGATAGCTCCTCCGTCTGTGTCTTAAGATGGTAAAATACACTTAACCTTCAGATGGACTTGGCCCGGCTGGAAGGGCAGCCGCTGTTTCAGGACTCAAATCTTTTTTCTCTATCAACTTAATTGTGTTTTTCAATTATTTCCCCAGATTTTCTGTCTCCTGACATTTGCTGTAAGGACAGCGTTTAACCCTCATCTCCCTCTGCTTTTGTTTTAAGGAACTTTTTCTTTGTTTGGCTTTTGTTCGAAGCTGCCTTCAAACTTGTGTTTATTCCAGTTTTGACTGTATTTTGCCTAAATCTCTTCTCTCACAGCCCCTCATTGGCTTTTCCTCCTCCCCTCCTTGGTTCTCACATCAGTTTCCTGCTGCTGTTGATCTCTTCCCTCAGTCCCTGGTGATCAGGTTTTACCAGTCTGCCATTGATTACCAATGGAGGCAGAGTGGAGGTGCATCATGGGAAGGCTGTCAGTTTGATTTCCACAGCAGAAAAACGAGCGAAAACAAGCCATGTTCAGTATATTTTAAATGTCATCCATGGTACCAGTGCAACAATGTCTCGGCATCAATATTAGCCCTAAAATTAGAATATTACACATATATCAATGTTCATATTTATAATATATATTCTGTTATACTTAACCAAAACTAATGCATTTTAATACAGTAAATCTGTTTCTCCTCTCTTGCGTTTATATGATCTCGCATCACTTTAACATATTTATTATTGTTATTGTTTATTATTATTAATGGTGTCATCAGATGATTAAAACATCAGTAAAGACTTACTGCTGCATACAAGTACTTTAAACCCTTTACTAAGTGTTACCTGTCATGGGGATATTTTTATGTTAAGATATATTATTTTGAAGCACACACAGTTTTGTTTCTGGACAAAGATGTGTAAAAATCAGATGTTTCCTGTCGTTAGCGTCATTAGGCTGTTGTGTTATTGTGATTTGGTTGCCTTAGTGAGGCGACACTCTTAAAGAGTCCAGAAAAAAACACCCATTTAGTTTAAATGGTCACTAAATTAAATATGGAGGGTGAATGAAGAGCTTTTATTTTGTGGACAGCAGCTCGTTCTGAACTTGAAGTTAATTGGTTGAGAGCTGACACTGATCGTTAAGTGTTTGCTGCTTTATTGATCACAGTTCAAACAAAGAAATCATCTCTTTCTTCTTTCTTTCATTCTTTATTTCTTTCTCTTTTTTCTTTCTTTCTTTCTGTCTTTATTTCTTTCATTCTTTCTTTCTCTTTATTTCTTTATTTCTTTCATTCTTTCTTTCTGTCGTTATTTCTCAGTCTGTCATTCTGTCTTTCTTTCTTTGTCTTTCTTTCTTTCTTTCTTTCTTTCTGTCTTTATTTCTTTCTCTTTCTTTCTGTCTTTATTTCTGTCTTTCATTCTGTCTTTCTTTGTCTTTCTTACATTCTTTCTTTCTTTCTGTCTTTCATTCTGTCTTTCTTTGTTTGTCTTTCTTTCTCTTTCTTTCTCTCTGTATTTTTCTTTCTTTCTTTCTGTCTTTATTTCTCGGTCTTTCTCTCTGTCTTTCTTTCTTTGTCTTTCTTTCATTCTTTCTTTCATTTCAAAGAGTTAATGGAGACGATATATCCATAAAACTTTTCCTTAAAGGTGAAAGAGTTCTCACTGAGCTCAGTTTTCTTCTTTTTTTTCTGGCACGTCCATATCTTTACAGTGATTGCTTGGACTCCACAGGTTGTTGCATTACACCATCCTGCCCTTTTTTTAATAGATTCCTTCCTCTATGGATAATGTCATTTCAGCCAGAAAGCCTTTTTATCCCGATCCGTCGGTGGTTTTTATGAAGATTTAGCTGAAGCGAGGCGAGCTCGTCCGTCCCTCTTTAGTTTATTGGGTTATGTTTAGGAGCAGGTTGGCCAACAAATAGGATTTAGATACAATGTCATTATGATAGATCTGCCGGTCGTGAAGCAAGCGGATCGATAAGCTTCAAAAATCAATCAGTCCGTCCAGCAGTACGCAGACAGGAAGTGATGCGATCTGACGACTGTCCACAGAAAAACATCATTTCACATCACTCAAACGATGGAAGTTCATCTGCTAGTCCTCAAAAGGTCTTAGATTAGCGTCAAATGAGTCGTCATCACCCGTGTGACATTTCAGATTTCTTATCTTATTTGGTGCAAATTTATTTAAGCTTCAGCAGTTAATTATTAAACACATACAATATATAATATAATACAAAAATTAAATCAAATTAAACACCTTTATTGTCATTGTATTACAGTGAAAACAATAAAATTAATGCAAATTACAAAACAGTATAAAAATATAAAACATGAATAATTATGATACAAAATATAGCAAGAAATGCTATTTACAGTTACAGATATTATAGTTTGTAGATATTTCTGTTATTGCACAGAATATGATTGTCAAAAAAATCTTAAACTAAACCAACAAATAAATATTAATACATAAATACATCATACATAGATATTGTCACCTTGAATCAAACTATAGATACATTTTCTTCACCGTAGTTTTTTCAGTCCTGATTATTTGTGAAGTTCTTCCTCAAAATGAAATATTCTGGTTTCTATGTCTGAACCCATCTGATTTACTTGATTTTATTTATTTTTACACTAAAATTTTCCCTGAAAAGAGCTTGAAGCATCATGTCAAGCAGACCAAACCCAGCCGAAGGGTTAGGGGAAAAAAATCCAATAAGTACGCAGTAATAATTGAAGGTGACAGAGATGAATGACTCAGCGTTTTCATCACCATCTGACAGCAGGACAGTCAGAGGTTTAATTTTTGTTATTACAGCATCTTTTGGCTCAACACTGTAAAGTTAAATTGTAGCATCAGGTTTAATTTTAAATTACATATTGTATTATACGTGTTTTTTCACGTGTCAATGACTTTTCAAATAAGTGTTTATGTTTCTGCAGCTTCACAGCCTGTTTCTCCATTAATTTTTCAGTTTTAGGAACTGATTTTGGGTGAATTTTTTTTTTGTTTGCACCAATGACAGCACAGCAACGGTGGTCATCCAATCAGGCGTCAGAGGGTGTGTCTGATCTGTTACTGTTTATTTACACACCAGTGTGTGTGTGTGTGTGTCTATATATATGTGTGTGTATATATATATATATATATATATATATATATATATATTCTAAGAGATTTATCCTTTAACAACACATATTTGTTCTTCCCATCTTGTAGAAAGATATTCAGCTTTAAATGTCTCGTCTTTTCTTCCTCGTTCTCTGTTCAAATCTCAACTTTTTAGTGATTCTGGTTGGGAGTCTATCTCTAATTCTGTTATCTACTGGCCCAGTCTGGCCTGGGGATGGATGCCATCTGTAATCCATTTATCAGAGCCGGCCGCTGGGCCTTTTTCCAAATGACAGCTGGCCCTTAGCAATCTCATTACAAAAAGCACCAGGATGTAATATGTAAATATGGGGGGAGGGGGGAGCCTGAGATTTGAAAAATGGACCCAACACACAGTGGACAATATAATAACAATAATAATAATAATAACAATATACAGTAATTAACAAATTTATTATCCCACCAACCAGTGTCAGATCACCACAGATGATCCTAAATTAACAGCGTCGCTGATTACCAAAATATTTTTTTTACATTTCTATAGTGGTTACTCCACCATCAAAATTCAATCTTTTATGGTAAAATATAATTATTGTTGTTATCCAGCAATTTTCAAAAAAAAGCAGAAAAAAATATTAAAGCGCATTTTTATTTTTTTGATTGAGATGTTAACTTCCAGTTTATTTTTTTTTTTATTTTTGTTTTTATTTTATTTCATTTTGTTGATTTTAATTGCTTTTATTTACGATCTATTCACCGACCGGTTGTTGTCAAGGGCTGTATAAATAAAGAACATTTACATCAAATATAATTTTTAATTCATATGTATTAACGTATTCATTCTTGTTCAGTCATATATCATAAAACAACACCAAGCGTTCATGCGTATAAAAGACATAGTCGTCATGTAAGCTGAGCATCAAAACCTGTGTGTGAATGTTGAATCTATATACAGGTATATACAGGTAGTCTGAGTAGTACTGACCAATCATGGTCAAGCTTTGGTTGATTTCAGACAAGTTATTTTTCTTTTAGCTAATAATTAAGCAGCTAACTGAATGTAATCTGGCTACTTATACAGTCATGTACAACAACTCCAGCTCCAGGATCAGGTCTTAAGATACAAATGGGACTCTTAACAGTGTCTTGAATGCACTTGAAATGCTCTTAAAATCCACTTTTAATCCTCAGCTTTGACATTTTTCTTGTGATGTTTTATCTATTTAGCTATTTAGTAATGATATGTGTGTATGTGTGTGTGTGTCGGAGAGATGAATGAAGTTTCATCATCTTGTCCAAAAACCATGTCAAAATTTTTCACATCAGCTCTGCGATTAACCTTATATTCCACTGAATGACAACATGTTTTCAGGACCAGCTAGCCAGCTGGTTGTTCTTCAGCATTCATCACTTTTCTGGTAGTTTACTTCCTTATTTGTTTGTGTTGCACAACAATTTCCCTGGAGATAAATAAAAGTCTGTCTTATCTGTGTTACTTAATTAGGTCTAATATCACATTAGATGTATGAACTTCTGTCACAGGGAGTGTCTTTCTGTGTTTTTCAGAGCATTTATTGCGCATCTCTCCGTTCTTTAACTCTTTGAGTGTCATTGGTGTAATAATGCGTCAAAGTGTTTTTTTTTTGGCAGTGGGTTGCTGAGTAATGCTGGGGCTTCTGGGAGATGTAGTCAGAGCATAAAGAGACGGTATACACAAAACAGGAAGTGGAGATGATCAAGATTAGATAGTAAAACAAACAGAATCTGGAGAAAAAGTGGTGATTTTGGTGAAAGTGTCCTCTACTCTACCTCTGATAAAACAAGAATGGCACAAGATAAAAACAAACATTTTTTTCATGATAAAATAGAGAGTCTCTTCTTTCATTTGAGCTATTCACTGTTTTCAGAGACATAGTACAAAATATTCTGTGGGTCTAGAAATATGACTCAAAATGGACAAAAACGCTGGATTTTTGGGGGGATTTTTATTCCTCAGCTAATGAGAGTCACAATGTAAAAAACAGAGGGTGATGTGTCCTGATTTTTAACAAATAAAACCAGTCGAGGATCACCTGGCGTTAATAAATCCAAGGCGTGTCACGAGGAAACTGAAAACTGCACATACTGACCTTTTTGCACAGCTTATATTTGCACATTGCTGCTGCTAAATTGCCTTTATTTATCTATTTTTAATCTTTTTTAATCTATTTTTTGATTGCTCAGCGTTCATTGTGGACAGCAAAGGAAGTATTTCATTGTGCAGGAATAGATAAATAGACAGACAGATACTTTATTAATCTCACAGAGAAAGTGGAAACACACAGGGGCATACAGGGTTCAGGAAGATAAAAATATTAAACCTAAAGTACCAAAATATATACTATAATAGATACATAAGAGGAACGCAAGGTGCAATTTATGATAAACTGAGAGATAAAAAATAGAAATATAAAAGTCTGACAGTGCAGTGTTGGAAAATGACAGGTGTGCAGGAGGTAGTTTGAGAAACATGTTCCCTCACTGATTGCGTGACATTAAACACTTTGAGTCCTTGAATCTTGAACAGGAAGTAGACAAAGCCGGAGCGCTCGCTAACCCCTCATGGACACTGGGTGATTCAAATCCATAACAGCGCTGTGCTCGATCATCCAGAGAGAGAAAACAAGAAAGACAAATCCAAGGGTGAGGAGGAGGAGGAGGAGGTGGAGGAGGTGATTTCATGTCGTCCTTATTGGGCCTTTGATCCGAGGGGTGTAAGGAGCTCTCCTCTCCCACTGTGTTTCCCTCACACTCAAACACACTCATGGGGTCCTATCAGGGCTGCAGCAGTTCCCTACTGTGTGGACACTGTCACACACACACACACACACACACACACACAGTAATGGTTAATACCAGGACAATAGAAGTGTGCCTGCTCAGTTGTTATCGGCTCACCAGAGACTCACAGGCCTGCTGTTTTTTTTTCAGTTTTTTTACCACCTTTCATCATGAAAAGGACTAAAAAAAATGGGAAAGAAAAGAAATGAGAACACACACACACACACACACACACACACACACGTTCTCTTTCTTTCTCCTCGGCTAAAACATCTCAGAGTCATAAAAAGGAAAGTTTCCTCATTAGATGGAGCTGTTGGTGTTTTTTTTTAGTTTAACTTTGATGGTTTTTGCAGGAGGCAAATTAAAATGGTTGAAATAAAAAAAACTGCTCAGTCAATCATGTTACATGGCAAACTGTGGTGTGTGTTATTATATTGGATAATACTCATGTTTTTTTTGTTTTTTTTTTATTTAACACAAATGTATTAATAGGTTTGACCTTTATTATCATGCTTACATCATATGTTTAGACCGTATGTTTGCATATTTATGCTCTTTATTTTGTAGACTTTTTGTATATTGTTTCGATGGTTGATTTTACACCATGCTGCATTTTTGCATTACTCTGCACTGTTTTTGTTTTTGTTTTTTTTAAAAAAGCTTGAACTCTTCTTACTTTTTCCTACTGTGTATGACAACTGTTTGGGATGAATAAAGTTCTTATCTTAACTTAAATTTGTAAAGTGTAGTAAGGGTGCAGCTGCTTGGGTCATGAGGATTTTGGGCGATAAAAAAATTCACTATCTCTGCCATAAACTGTCTTGCATTGTATTTACTCCAGTGTGTTGTTGTCCACTATAATGAATGATATAAAACATGGCATAGCGTATATTTTTTAATATATTTATGGGGTGTTTAATGGCAAATTGTTTGCATTAAAACCCACTGTCACACTTAAAGGAGGTTGGTTGAATGATTTGTTCAAACTAGTATTAACTTTTTGAAACAAATTAATAAAATATGAAATGTATAAGATGTCTGTTTATCATTTATTCATATATTTCTCTTTCTATCAGGCTGTCTTTCCAACCTTCCACCAAACGCCAAGAAGATCTCCAACTCATACGAGGAGCGCCGCAAACAAGCCACGGCCATCGTGCTGCTGGGGGTCATCGGGGCCGAGTTCGGCGCTGAGATCGAACCGCCGAAGGGTTTGGCGCGAGCTCGGGCCGGCGGTCAGGCGCCCGAAGGCTTCGGACTGACGAGTGGAGGGTCCAACTACTCGCTGGCCAGACACACATGTAAGTACAGTTCCTGGTGTTTCAGGTCAACTTCACCAACGAGTCCACCTTAAGTTGAAGCGACAGGCTGAGTTCAACCTCGTTACTTTAATTAATGACTTTTATACCACAAAAAGCCAGTTTGGGAACAAAGTAGAGCTGCAACTAATGATTTTCAATTACTTTTTACTACTTTTTATTGATTAGTAGTTTATAAAGTGTCAGAAAATAGTGAAAACGTCCTCAAATGCTGTTTTTCCCACAACTCAAAGAAATTTATTTCATTGTCAGAGAGAAAGAAATAATCCAGGAAATATTCACATTTAAGAAGCTGTAATCAGAGACTTTTTACTTTATTTTTCTTTAAAAATTGCTCAAACACTGAATTGTTTATCAAAATAACTAAGTGATTAATTGCTGCAGCTAGAGATGAAATATCATATTATATATACTTAAGATTTAATAATGTTACAGTGGGGAATTTTTGCAGCAAAGGTAAAGTGATAGAGGAATATAAAGAGATATTTAAAAAAAAAAAAAAAGTGAGCAGCAACAGTGGAAAATTAAGAAAATAAAATACAAATTCAGCAAATTACAATGAATATGAACCAAATTAGAATACATGTAAGCATTTAAAATTAAAAATAGAATAGAATTAAATAAATATAAAAATAAATAAAATAAGAACCTTTAGACAGAAATGTTCCAGATCTGCTGTTTTGGTCCAGATTTTTTTTTAAACTCAGAACTACACAACTGCCAAAGTAGAAACTTCAGTGTTGGATTAGAGGTGAGGACAGAGATCAGATTGATTTTTACCCACCAAGCTTGACACCTTAAGGAGCTTGGCACTCACTTCACACACTAACACAGTCAGTGGGTCCTGGCTGGACCTGCAGCGCTGCACCTTGGTGGGCATCAAACCTGCACTAAGCAGAGCGCTCTTCCATTCAGCTGCTCCCTGACCTCTGATTGGCTGCCTCTGGGGTCGTCCGCCCAGCGACAGAGCCTGCACTCACTGATAGACTGTGGAGCGTGATGTCGGCCATGTGCACGGGTGTCAGCTCACCTGAGTGGACTCACCTGACACTCGCACAGAAACCCCAAAGCCATGTCTTCAGATGAGCCAAGCTTGAGGCTGGGGATCATTTGGACAGTTTGATGCCTTATTTTCATGGAGTTCATGAGCCTTTGAAGACTTAAAGGAGTAACATATAGAATACAGTCTTTATTGTCATTGTACATAGTACAACGAAATTAAAAAATTACATAACACACATGATGCTTATTTTCATCAAGCAGTCAAACTTTTCCCAGAAGTAATACATCATCAAATTAGAGAATTTCAGTTTTCTGCAGATCTCTAAGCATTGAGCCATCATGGCCGCTCCAGGCAGCAGCTTCCTGTGTTTGAGATGATTTATTATATTTATTTGGAAAGCTGTCCCTGATATGTGTCATTTTACAGCACAGTATGTCCTGGGGAATGGAAATGAACGAATAACGTCCTCCCATCCATCCATCCTTCCATCCTTCCATCCATCCTCCTTTCAGATGTTGAGGCTGTAACGTCACGCTACTCCGGCCCGACAGTCATACTACCAACGCCATCATTTAAAAAAAACTTACCTTGACTCTGCAGAGCGTCCTGCAGCTTTACCTGAGACATGGCGGAGGATGATTTTTATTTCCACACTTTCCCTCCATTGTTTCTCCAGCTCTCCGTCAGTCTGTTGTTTTTTTTCTCCATCTCCCCCTTCTCCTCTCTCTGTTATGAAATGGAAAGATGGATCGGTGTTGTTGGCGTACAGCGCCATGTTGGTGATGAATGAGAGCTGTCCACCCAGAGAGAGGGAGGGTCCAGTAGTCTATACAGCAGAGTATAGATTGATGTTTTCATATGGCGATGGGGGGATGTAGGGTAGATGGAGGGGAGAGGAGATTGAGCTTCAGGGAGGAAGGAAGGAAGGAAGGACGGACAGATGATGACGGAGGGAAGGGAGGATGTGATTGGACAGGATAAAGGAGACAAACTGTACATCTGTGTATCATCTCTGGACAATAATGCTCACAGTAAATGTCAAAATACCTCGAGTGCCCTCCGAGGCCCGTTCACCGTGAACGGTGGCATTTTAAAACATTCATGAGCGCAGATTGGAAATTGAGTTTGGTTCTCCATCAGAGGAAATGGAGCAGGGGCGAGCAGGGGCGAGCAGGCGACGGAAACTAAACCTAGTTCCACATTTGACTCGTTTAATTATGTCGTTGCACCGTCCACCTCTCTGGAGCATTGGTTTCACTGGTCTGTCACTGGAAATTTGTTCAAAATTCTAAATTTGGAAATGTTTTTGCAGAATTTTGCACTAATTACTAGCAAATGATAATAACAGTTGCAGTAGCGCTTAAGATTTGCTAAAGGTGCTAAATAGGGGTTCAGGAGCATTTCTGTTGCCTCTCAATGGCTCTCAACATGGCTCGCAGCTAACAGCGCTATCAGATTTAGCACCTTGGGCTTACACCAGAAATTAGCACAGTGATTCCTCCCAAAATAGGTGGTGCTACATGATATATGATGTACAAACTGCTGCTGCAGCTAGCAGTCAATACTACTTTTATTGAATATAGATATTCACAACAGACGAATCGTCTCTCTTTCTTACTAAACCTGGCTCTCATTCCTCCTCTTTTTGTATTTTTTAAATTATTCTCTCTCTCCCTGCAGCCAGTCTGATCCAGCTCTCATCCACTAACCAAGTCCCCAACATTGATTTACCTTCACCTCTCATTTAAGCTGGAGCAGAGGGAAGGAAAGGGCGAGCCGAGCAGATCAGGGAAAGAAAGTAGAAAGCCTGTTAGTGGTCAACTCGGCCTGGTAAACTTTAGACATCACCTATCTGTCACTATTTCACACTCCCTACCTCCCCTGCCTCCTTTATTCCTTTCTTCCTTCCTTCCCTCCTGCTCTAATCACCCTCTCCCTGTTAATGTGACATGTTTACTGCTCTAACTAACAGCTCATTATGGCCGACTGATGCTTTGTCAATAGCTATTGGCTCATTTGGGTGCGGGACCTGCCTTTAAACAAAGATGTCCGCTGTGAGAAATGGACCCGGACCTTTTCCTCACTTCCTGCTCTGGCGAATTGCAGCACGGCCATTTTTAAAAGTCACACAAAAACAATGTGCTCTTCCATCGGGTTCGTTATAAGCGCCCACACCTGCCCACCCACGGTCACTGTCACTGCTCACAGTGCTGAACTTTGACCCCATGACCTCTGAAGCCTGCTCTGTGATGGGGGGTTTGCTGGTCGACTGAGGGCTGATCACGAACGCTCGTATTAACAATGAGGGGTTTGAATTTGACTGCTGACCTTTTGCCACCAAATTATACCGCTGCTCCCTTCCCATCCTCCCACACAGCCACCTACCCAGTTCATTTATTGATTATCAGTTTATCTGGAACTAATGTTGATGTTTGATTTCCTATCAACATTTACAAATAGCTTTTAAAATCATTTTTATTTGTATGGAATTACAATACATTATAAACACACTTATAATCTACTGCATAATTATTATTAATACATAATAAGCACTTATAAATAGGTATAATGTTTTTAATAATAATTCTAAATGACTTATAAGGTCAAGTATTGTAATACTTGCATCTGTATATTTTTGTATTTTATATTTTTAATGCTTGATAATGTGATTATACGTTACACCACTGGGTTTTTTCAAGAAAGTGGAATAAATATAATTATATCTATGCAACAACAACAACACACAAAGCATTAATAAAACATAAATTATATTGCATTATGATATGGGGGGACTTATGTTATTTGTATTAGTGTTTGTGTGGTGAAGAGAGTTATATATAAATAGGATCAGTGTAAGTTGGATTCATTGATTTCTGTCGCTGATTTTGATGATTTGTTCTAATCACTAGGTGGAGGTCAAAGGTCACTCAGCCTTACATCACTGCTTATGTTTATAGTGCACTGTTTGCATGTGTATTGATGTATGTAAGAGAAAAACAGGATTGATTTTAGCTCTGACTGGTGTTTGATCAGGACATCAGCTGAGGGTCAAAGGTCACCTCCTTGTCACTGCAAACAACACACCAACAACATGCTAACAACACACCAACAACAAACTAACAACACGCCAACAACACACTAACAACACTCACATTCTGCATGTTTCACTCTTTGTCTCTTTGCCAGCAGCGGCCTCAACATACAGTAACTGCTAACAATGTTAGCGCAGACGTCTATCTCTCACAATCTGTCGCCCATAACAGCGTAGCAAAGCGATGCTAACACAGTTAGCGCTCTATCTGTCGTTCCCTGTATATATTATGACAGTAGTACCCTGTAATGCTAACACAGTTAGCCTCTAGCTATATCTTTCATAGCCCCATCCATAGGCGGTGTGTGTCCACATAAACCAATAAGAAGGTTGGGGGGGGGGGTTGCCATTTAAGGCAGGTTGATGATTAAATGTTAGGAGATCCAGATGATGACATTAGCTGTGTGTGTCTGGAGACTGGCTGATTATAAATACTTATAGTAAATGATCTGTTTTATATTATACCTTTCTTCATATCATGACTGTTTAGCATTTACATTTCAAGTGGAAATAATATGAACTGTATTGATCTGTGGCTGAGGCACCAGAGCTACCATACAGTCACAGCATCATTGTTATTCATGATAGCTGAATTTAACATTTCTGTGTTACAAAACCAGACCTTTATTCTGCCTCTTTCTGTCGTGATTTCCCTCTGACTTTATCTTTTTGAAGCACTTTGTGTGACGAATCTGCTAAAAGCTCTGGACCTCAGGCTAGGGTGGGTGAGACAGGCAGAGAGACAGATAGACACCCGGGGGAAGGAGTGTGTGTTGGGGGTGTATGGGGGTGTTATTGAGGGATGGGGGATATTTCCAGGAGCCTTAATGGTCAGTCCGTCCCCACAGAGACTGGCTCAAATGTCAGGTCAGCTATGAAGTGACCTCCATCCTGCTCGCTGTCTTTATCCCCCTCAGTGTGTGTGTGTGTGTGTGTGTGTGTGTGTGTGTGTGTGTGTGTGTGTGTGGCACCAGAGTTTAATCTTTTTACCCAAACCTTATTTGAAACATTAGGATTTATTACTTTTTGTTTGTTAGAAGTTATATTACATGTCACTGCACTGGGCTAGCACTCATACAGTCACGAGTCTTTAACTGTTTATGTCAGTGTTGGATGTATTCTGCCCCCTATAATTGAACATAAACACATCTTAAAGGTTTCTTGTCTTTTTTTTTTGTTGTTCTATGTTTTGCACATTTAAAGGAACGACCCTCCTTATCTCGTTCTACATTGTATATTGACGAAAAAGTCATTATATTCTATTTCAGCAAAAGTCAGGACAACGTGAAATAAGGAGGCTGGTGGAGTCGAACAACTTTATCACATCTTAATTCTCATTTTGTCCTGATATCAGTCACTCCTGCAACAAAAGGAGAAGCTGATTAAATCACACAAAATAACAGCAGCTTTGTCCGATGTTCAACCTCTCTTCAGTCCAGATTTGTTTGTGCTTTAAGCCCCCAATTTTAAGACAAACCTGCACAAGAAGTGGATTAATTCAGTGAGTCCAGAGGCTGTCTGTGATATTTTAGAGGAAGTTAATGTGTTCTCTAACTTTACTCTGATACTCTGCTCTTCCTGTTTGCAGGTAAGGCGCTGACCTTCCTGCTGCTGCAGCCGCCCAGCCCCAAGCTGCCCCCCCACAGCACCATCCGCCGCACCGCCATCGATCTGATTGGCCGAGGCTTCACCGTGTGGGAGCCGTACATGGACGTGTCGGCGGTGCTCATGGGACTGCTGGAGCTCTGCGCCGACGCCGAGAAGCAGCTGGCCAAGTGAGTCCACGACACGAAGCCTTGTCTATTTTAAATTATGAAACAGATGAATATAAACTATATCCAAGTGGCAGGGCATTTTTTTTTCATTTTTTTCCTTCCAACAATATCTTCATTTATTTCCAGACTTAATAACACATACATATATAACTCTTGTCCCAGATCATGCAGAACCTATGATGATCAATCACGACCAAGACTTGATGAGAAAACACAAAAAAATAAGTAAATACAACAGTACATAATACAATACATAAGAAAATGAAAATAAATAAGAGGGGGGGGGATAAGAACGAAACCAGGCAGTGGCATCTTAATACAGTACTCAGTATTGCTGTAGAGAATTTTGCGTTTTCACTTTTTTTTGCCAAGAAATGTTGAAGTTAAAGAGATCCTGCAGGACCTGCTAACTGTTAAAACAGCCATCAAATGCCACTTAAAGCCTAACCTTTATATATATATATATATATCTCCTCTACTATCAGGATATAGTGACACTTTATAAAATGTAGACGTTAAAGAGAAAAATATATTAAACTGGACATGTGATTTGTTAATGGGATCTAAAAGACATGACTTAAAATAGTTCCATGTTGTTGCTCATTTGTGCAATTGATTTTTGTTTTAATGTTCAAAAAATAGCTTAATTTTCCTCAGACTGTCTGTCTGAACATGCCTGTATTTACCGTCTCCTTTTTAGTGCATTTCAACAGATTCACATTGCTAGGTAACATGTTTACTTCCTGTCAGCTGATGTCATTCACATCCACTGCTAACAGGAAATAAACTGCAACAAATGTATAGTGTTTAAAACAGTGAAATGGTCTAAATATTGTAGATTAGTGATGTGACAGACAGAAATCCAGACATGAAAATCTCACTTTCTGCACCGTGCTCTGGATACATGTGGCTTACATGTAGACATAGGAGATATAGAAGGATTCATGGTGTTGCTCATAGATACAAACCCAGAAACACTCAGGCTCTGCAGACTTATGGAGGCCAGGCTGTAATCTGATTACAGGACATTATGATGATGTAACGATGTCTGCGTTGCTCCGACGTGAGAGTCCTCCGTCTGTGTGTTTGTCCTCGTTCAGGTTCATTCATCGTTTCACATAGTTTTTTTTTACTACAGAAATGTCCATCCAGAAAACAGGTGTAGTGGTCAGCTAAACTAATTTTAATGACCAGTTCTACTTTCCTTTCCTCAAAGGTGTTGATTTTCTTAATATCTATTTTTCCCCCCCAAAAAAAGTCATATTTTAGACTGGATTTGTGATTAAGAAAGAGAAACGCAAAGACAGATGAGGACGGCGAACACACAAACTAATGCCGTGTTACAGAGATGAAACAATCAATCATACCTTGAATTATTTACAGTAGATTATTGTGATTAAATACAGCGAATATCAACCTTTGGTCTTTGTTTGCCTTGTATCAACTGTTCCTGTCTACAGCGGGAAGGAAGCGGAAAAGCAGCAAACATCGCCGACACATAAACGTAATTATATAAACATATAAAGATGTAAAAGTAGTGCAGAGATAAGAACCAAAAGATGATAAAGTGACTAAGAATAAATATGAATGCAGAAACTCAGATTATGTGATAAAAACAGAGACAAAAACGCAGCAGCCTCAGAGAGGAGGTCAAAGGTCACGGCTGCCTTCACACAGTGAGGGTGTTTTACGCTAATGCAGCGTTTTACATGGGTGGAGGTCAGAGGTCACAGAGAAAGACAGTAATTCAGTGGCATCTTCTCATGTTTGGTACAAAGGACTGAGTGCGTCTGTGTCTGAAGTCTGACTGGCCAACAGGAGCTGATCCTATTAAGACTGAAACTGGAGCTGGATCAGTCTGCTTAAATGAGTACAGATATGTCTGCTGCCGCTGTGTGCTCAAAAGAAAACAACGCAATCACATTTAGGAGGATAAAAAGTGCAGAGAACTTGAACGCTCATTAAGATTCTCACAAAATAGGAAAACTGATCTGGAAACAGGTCAGCTTATTGATGTCAAGGACCCCGAAACTGATGAAAAATTCATCACAGGGAAGAGTTTTACTGTTTTATCACAGGAAGTGTGTGACAGAGAGTAATAAATGGAAAGAAGTGACAGCAGAGGCAAATAGAATAACTATCAAAGTAAGATACATTTAGTAAAATGTACTGTCGATGTGTTACTGATGGAAGGATTATTATGAAAATTAAATTAATCCCCTTTTTGCTGGGGACCCCCTGAAACCTCCTCAAGGGCCTTTGAGGGTTTCAGGACCCCACTTTGAAAACCACTGGTCTAGATGTAAATAAAGTTTTGTTCAAAACAAGAGTTTTGTTTAAACCCACCTGAAATACTACAACTCTTACTCCTACTACTACTACTAATAATAATACAAACAATAATGATCATATCAGTGTTTATCTCAGGAATAGTGCTGAGTCATGGTTGAATTAAATCAGTAATAATGTGGATAAACTGATTGAAGTGCCTTTTAAAGTTAAATTATAATGATCTGACATGAGTCGCACTGCTTTAAGTTAATTTTAGATGCTTTATAGCACAATAATAATAATAATTTTAATTGTCTCACCCAGTGGCATTAATAGTGCTGCTGCAGACATGAAGTACGTGTTGAGTTTCTGACCATGTATAATTAATAATGTGATGTCTCTGTGTGTGTCTGTGCCTCCTGGTGTTGTTGAGGGAAATAACACAAAGGCTGATTAATAATAACAATAATCATCAGTTCATTACAACACACACATACAGTCTGTTTGAGTATTTCTACAGAAAAAGGAGGTGAGACACACATTATATACGTCCAAATTTAAGAAAAATATTGTTTTCCACTTGAAATTTAAAAAAAAAAAAAAATTAACCAATACAGCCATAATACCTCTAATCAGATATATATCAGATTTTGTGCACTGACATTATAATACAGCTGTTCGCTATTTCATGTCTAGTTCCTAGTTTATGCCTATTAAATAAACAAGGTGCCATGTGTGGCAAAAGAAAACTGTGGAATTGATGAAAAAGTCCTGTGAAACTTCAAAAATCAAGAGAGTCACCTCACCAGAGCGGATTTAAAGGCCTCTCGCTGACCTCATCTACCTCTACAGAGATAAATGCATGTTTTAATATGTGTCTCTTACAAAAACACAACATTTATCACCACAGAAAAATCAAATTTCTCAAGCAGAGATACAATGATGTGTCGGTAATCTGTGTGTCATGCAGAGATAACTACATAGATGCCGACTCATGAACACAACAGGATGTTTCTTTAGGGAAAAAACAGTGATTGGAAAACTACGGGTCACTTCTCAAAAGACAAAAACAATGATGTGTGTGTGTGTGCAGTAAATGTAGTTTCCACAACAACAGGTTTATTGAAGATATATCCAGAGAAAATAAAGTTAGAAATATCAGGAAGTGAGGAAGATTTTGATCAAACTAGACAGTAAAACTGTCAGTCAATAAAAGATGCAGTTAGTAAGTCTGTCACGATCATTAACAATCTAGTCTAGTTTGTATCTACACCAGCAACAATTATCAGTGAATGAGTCACTAAAATAATTCAGCTGGTTAAACATCAAACAACAGACCTTCATTTCCTCTATCAGCCAGCAGGGGGCGACTCCTCTGGTTATATAGAAGTCTAATAGACATGATGCTACTTCTCTCTTGATTTATTCTCTCAGTAAACATTGTAAACATGAGTTTATGCTCTCAATCTCCAGTTTCAAGTCTTCTTCACTGAAGCATGATGTTCATTTAGTAAATTATGGTTCCATTTAGAGTCAAACAGACCATAAAGGAGGAGATGATTTAGTACGAGGCTACCTGCTGATTGACAGAGTTGTCCTGGTCTTTGAACTTTAACCCTTTCACAGCGTGTTTTCACATTATGGAGGTTAATATAACGCTTTATTTTCCCTAAAAATGACTTGTTTTGGCCGTCGCCATCTTGGTTCTTTGCAACCAAGATGGCGACGGCCAAAACGCTGAGCTTGAGGCCTCAAAACTGTCATCCATACATCAATGGTCTACATCCACTTCCATCTACAATCTATGATTTATTCAGTTATAACTATTTTAAAACTAACGTTACTTTTACCTACCTTGACAAAAAGAGAGTCGGGGATAAAAGAAGGAGTGAAAAGAAGGAAAAGTAATGTGTGCAGCTGCACAGAGCCTTAGATGCACTGGTTGACTAAACCTGCAGCTCGTCGGTCGCTCTCATCATGTGATCGAGGCTGTTCACTCCTCCCTCACACACACTAAAAAAATCAATACTTCCAATCCTCACTGTGTGTGTGCGTGTGTGTGTGACTCAGTATTGACTGGGTAATGTCAGCGTGATGCTGTGAATGCAGTCATGTTGCCAGATTCACACACTCTCTGAACCTGGTGACGGTTTGTGTTTCCTGTCAGCTGTAAATTCAGCACAGTTACAATCTGATCCCATAATCCAGGTCACTTTATTTATTTTAATTCACTTTCAGTTTTACTTTGTTTGTTTGTGTCACTCACAAGTATTTTAGGAGGCCTCTTGTTACCCCTTGGCAGGGAAAACAAACGAAAACAAAAGGCTATATATATATATATATATATATATATATATATATATTACATGTATATTTATCAGTTTGTACTGTCCATTCTTTTTTTTCTTTTTTTTTTTATAATTCAAGTGTTTTTATTTGAGTTTTTACTTGGTACATGACAATAATATAATGCTCTTTTAACGTTACAGAACAGGGCTCTTATACATAAATGAAAAATATCAATAATATTAATGATATTACAAGGTGTGGAAGTTCATAGAAAGAAAAATAAAAAGTAAATAACATAAATAAATATCGGAGGGAAGACAATCAGCTGTCGTCCTGCTGACTGACAGTAAGAGTAATGTAAGACCAAAAAGGTTCCCATTCTGGCGCTGTGGTACCATCTCTATTATTCAACTTATAAAGCATACATTCATATGAAGAAATCTTTATCATCATATTTACCCATTCTTTAAACTGTGGAGCTTTGGAAGTTTTCCAGTGTTTAAGAATGATCCTAACTGCCACTGAGACACCAACCATGATAACAGAGAATTTTCCTTTTGATATATTATCTATCTGTCCTTTATCACCCAGTAAACACAGTCTTGGACAGAGTGGCACAGGTCTTTCTAACCAATCGCTTAGAATACGTACGACAACCATCCAGAAGCGCTTAATAATTGGGCATGTACTGTCCATTCTTAATTAACTCATTCCTTTTTTAAAAAAGTGTTTTTGTCCATTTTGAGTCATATTTCTAGACCCACAGAGTATTTTGTACTATGTCTCTGAAAACAGTGAATAGTTCAAATGAAAGAAGAGACTCTCTATTTCATCATGAAAAAAATGTTTGTTTTTACCTTGTTCCATTCTTGTTTTATCAGAGGTAGAGTAGAGGACACTTTCACCAAAATCACCACTTTTTCTCCAGATTCTGTTTGTTTTACTCTCTAATCTCGATCGTCTCCACTTCCTGTCTTGATCTCTGTGGTGTATACCGTCTCTTTTTGCTCTGACTACATCTCCCAGAAGCCTCAACATTACTCACAAACTGTGTGAGAGCGCCCTCTAGTGCAGCTGTCAAAAAAAACACTTTGATGTATGTTTGTGGCACTCAGGCGTTGTATTTTAAAAGACATACAAATACGTCTTTGGAACTCAAAGAGTTAAACTAATGCTGTTGAAATTAGGGTGTTAACCCAATTAATCAGCATTAATGCAGTCATTTTTGCAACAATACTTCTACTTGGCCTGAAATTCGTTGCCAGAGACGTGCTGACAGGTCATGAAGCAGAACTCCATTCAAAAAATCAAGGAAACTATCAACACAGTCGTAACTAACGATCAAACATGCTGATAAAATTAGATTAACCATCTTTTCTGAATCTGTCCAAGCTTCTCCTGGAATTCAGCAAACAAATAATCCACCAAAGAGCATTGTTAAAGTACTAAATTGTAACATGAAAAGGAAAAGCAGAATAAACACAGAATTTAGAGGTAATGTGGTGTCGCTCTGAAGATAGCAGTTTACGCTAACACGGATTAATAACGTTAATTTCAATAGCCCTGGATTAAGCTGTAATAAACACATTTGGCACACCTTTTAATATTATATAGTCCAGTACAGAACCTCATGTGACTACAAACTCACTGCTGAACATTTAATTCAACTGACAAAGTCAAAATCTGAGCGTTTAAACGTGTAAAGACGTCTGTAATGAATTGTACCTCACACAGTTTCAGCTTGTAATTGTGTTTTCATTAAGGACATTGACTCTGTGTGTAATAATCATCCAGATTATTTCATTACACGCTCTAAACGCTGGTTATTAACCTCGTCGGCTCTGGGCACAATTAGCTCCCTGAACTCGTGCTGCCTTATATCAACACCGTGACTGTTTCCAATTACAGCCAGCCCTCCAAATGAGATTAAACATTTCAATATTGCTGATATATTGCCAATATATTACCGGTATTAATTACAGGTGCTGTGGCTGTGATCTGTAATCAGAGGAGAGGAATCGTCCACCCATCTCTCTCTCTCTCTCTCCCCAGAGTCATTTCTTAACAAGGTGGCCTCGCTCGCCCTCCCTCTCTCTCATAAACTCAGAGGGGTGTGCGACCAGCTGTTAGGGTGTGTGTGCGTCTAAGTCCTGTTGCATTGTGGGAGTCCATTATGCCTCGGTGTGGTGAATGGCTCCCATTGACTCGGCCTTGACATTATAAGCTGCCTGCTAATCTCTTCACTCCATATATTAGTAAGGCTCCATCTCGCTGCCGCTCTCACTTTAATCTCGTTTTCTTCTCCTCTCTGTCTGTTTAAAGAGATCATTCTGGAATCTCTCCTTAAAGGATAAGACTCATTATATTCTATATGTTTCTTAAAGTCAGCAGTTCCCCATCACAGTGAGCGGACAGAGTTTAATACGTTTATTATCCCTCCACCCAGTGTCAGGTGTTTACCACCGCTACCCTAAATTAACAGTATTTTTAATGTTTCTCCAATGGTTAATCCACCAGCATGTGCAAGCTGTTATATTTAATGCTAAAATATAATTATTGTTGTTATCCAGGAATTTTACAATTTACTGTTTTACCAAAAAAGCAGAAAAAATATCATAGCACATTATTTATTTTTTCTTTTAATTGAGATGTTAAAGTCATTCCTGAACAGAAAGATGTGTTTTAGTGGTTGCTTGATATTCTGGATTAATTTCTGATGTGTTCTGGTTGATATTTGGGTCTAAAAAGGTGAATTCAGAGTCCAGTTGAATCTCTGAAATGATGCTGGACACTCTCTGCTGCCTTAATTTATTTGATAATCTCTGTATGGATGAACAGGCTTGAGACTCACTTGTGATTTACCAAATAATGACTTTTTTTTTAACTCTGCTTCTGCTTTTTTTTAAAAAAATGAAACTATATTTCTGTGTGCTGATCTTAAGGATTCAGCATTTTCAATAAGCTTCTTGTAGGGCTGTCCTGATACAACTTTTTTACTTACGATACCAATATTGCAGCCTGGAGTATTTGCCAATACCGATATTGATCCGATATAATATGAACAGGAATCATTATACTGTTAGTACTTATTTTGCAGTATGGAGTGCTAGAAAAGGCTTGATTAAGTGTTGTTACTCAAATAGGTTACATTAAGTTTAACCTTAAACATGACAATATTCTACAGTTGAATAAAATAAAAAATAAATTCGAAGAAAAATAACCTCAATAAATCTAATAAAACAAAAAAATGTTACAAATAAAAATACATTATAAAAATATTATATTATATAGATATATAGAAATAAACTGCAAAATAACCACTAGTTTAACTTGTGCAGAAAATAAATTAGAAGACCTTGAAAAGTGTGTACATCAGAGATTTTAAATGCGAGCTGATATGCAATACTCTGTTTTTTTGTTTTTTTTTTGTTTTTGCTAATATCGGACCGATATCAATATCGGATCGGGACACCCCTAGCTTTTTGTGTTGATTTGTTTTGCAAAACTATCTGTCTATCTGTGTTTTAGTTTTAAAAGCATAGATGAACTCTCTCTCTCGCTCTCTTTCTCCAGTATCACCATGGGTTTACCTCTCAACCCGCCGGCAGATTCGGCCCGGTCGGCTCGCCACGCCCTCTCTCTGATTGCCACCGCTCGCCCGCCGGCCTTCATCACCACCATCGCAAGAGAGGTGAGACTGAACCGTTCTTTACCAAAATCCAAACAGCAGCTTCAGAAAGTCATCAGCCTCCACATATTGTGATTTTACATATCATGTGCTGCTGTAATCTGAGGATTAGGTACATAGTAGGGAGTGTCCCCATTAGCTCTATATTATATACATTAATATTCTGTTCAACTTGCATGTCACAAAATGCCTTTAAAATAAAAAAACACTGAGTTTTCTTGTTGAGTTTGTATGTTTTCCATTCTTTAAACTCCAGTTTGGGCACCTTTTAAACACAGCCACCGGTTTGTTACTGGTATTGAATAAAATCTTAACAATAATATTTTAATATTAAAAAACAACTCGGATATTATCTGAGACCACAAATTTATGAGGAGAAAAAAATCTGAATATTTTTTGAGATTATAAAGTCGTATTTTTGCGAGAAAAATCTAAGAAATTTGCTGAAATTAAACAAAAAAAAAATCTGAAAAATACTTTTTATATCAAGGAACCAGATCGCCTCAATGTCATCACGTCACAGACTATAAACCGTTAAACGCTGCAGTTGCTGAGTGCGAAATTTGAAAATTAAAGTGAATTATATTAGTATTTTTGTTCATAAAAGGACACAGAAGGGACCTCTACCTTGCTCAGCATTTTATTGA
Source organism: Synanceia verrucosa (assembly GCA_029721515.1). Lineage (NCBI taxonomy): Eukaryota > Metazoa > Chordata > Actinopteri > Perciformes > Synanceiidae > Synanceia > Synanceia verrucosa. The sequence continues at coordinate 23,135,626 of CM056564.1, forward strand.
TAAAAACACACAGAAGGACGTATATGTAGCGCATTGAAAATACAGACGACCGATAATTTTATGACGTTGTGATTTCAGGGAATATCCATATTTTTCCTCATATATTCACAACTTTAATCTCAGAGAATATCTGAGTGTTTTTCTCATAATTTTAATCTTGAAATTCTTTCTGAGGAGTCATATCGAGTTGCAGCACTAAATGACTGATTTGTATTACATAATATAGATAGATATATAACAGATATGCACTGTACGTGCATCTGTGTTTTCTGTTTTCCAGGTTCATCGGTACAACGCTGCCCAGGCCAACTCTCAGTCGCAGCAGAACGTTCACACCACGACTCTGGCCAGAGCCAAGACGGAGATACTGCGAGTGATCGACATCCTGATCGAGAAGATGCCTGGAGACGTCGTGGATCTGCTGGTCGAGGTAAACAACGTTCATAACCCCTGTTAAGAGAGCTGTGTGTTTGGCTTTTAGAAAAAGGTTTATTTATTAAGTCCTCACCTCCTCTACTGTTCCTCCTCTTCCTCAGGTGATGGATATCATCATGTACTGTATTGAAGGCTCTCTGGTGAAGAAGAAAGGACTGCAGGAGTGTTTCCCTGCTATTTGCAAGTGAGTGCATTTGTGTTAAATGCTGTAATTTTTTGAATGTGAGTGTAAAAAGCCCACAACACTTTCAGTCCATCTGGCCTTAAACACACTTAACGTGACAAATGACAAAAGATTTGTGCAAAGAACGAGTCCAAAATGAGACGCTCAAATGCTCTCAGCCTACTCTGTCAACCCCACAAACCTGCCTGATCCCTGAGTGAGGAAGGAGGGATTATTAAATATAATAATCTGTCAGAAAGTTACAGAAATTCTCTGACATCTGGAGGAACAAGTTTCTAACACCGTTCCACCATCCGACAGGCACTTCTGTTGGATCATCCTGCTGCTTTAAGATTGAATTTGTACAAAATCATAGTTTCACTGGTATACTTTGCAACAAAACAAACATGATTATTCTATAAAGAGTAACTCTTGTTTCTTTACTCAGTTGCATCTTTTAGCCGGTTGTTTGTGAGAGTTTTGAATGCAGTCCAGACTCTTGCAAATCTTCCTAACCCTAAAAATGAGCCTTTCTTGTCTTTTGTTGACATTTATTCAGCAATGGTCTGGTAACATCAATGTATACCTGAAGGGAAATTGAGGAAAATGGTGTATATCAGTGAAGAAAAGTCTGATCATGCTGTAAATACACAGACATTGTGAACAGAAACTTGAACTTGGTCTGTAGTTTACATTTTAAGAAGATCTTGGCTCGTCTCTCTGCGTTCATATTTCTTATTTCTGATGTGCTTCAGTTGTTACTGCTGGTTTATTTTTACAGGGATGAATGGTAATGATTAATGTTCTTGTCCACTCCTTCAGGTTCTACATGGTTGGTTATTGTGACCGTAGTCACCGCATCGCCGTCGGAGCTCGCCAGGGTTCGGTGGCTCTCTACGATGTTCGCACCGGAAAATGCCAGGTAGATTAAAAACTCCTGTGAAGTTTTACAGGTTGTCTCAGTATCTCCTGTAGGAGTGGGAAAAATATTATTTGGCAATATATAGCAATACTTTTTCTCCTGATATAATATTAATTTTTAATTTCTTATTATTGATTTTTCCCCCCCAAAAAAGTCATGATTTGAGCCGATTGTTAATCCAGAACAACTTCCTCTCTAAAAATAAAATAATATATACAAGATAATATATATATATATAATGATATAATAATAATAATAAAATGTTTAAAAAATAATAAAGAAAATAAAATGCATTAACAGAGTAACTTCACCCTAATAATATATGTTTATATATATATATATATATATATATATATATATATATATATATATATATATAATAAACTACTTTAAAATGCATTTTAAATTTTTTTGTGATCTATGTCGAATATTACAAGATCACAATAATGTATCGTATTAAGAAGTACCGTGATATGTATGGTATACCCACCCCAATCTGTGGTGTTCAGCAGCTGATCAGTTTTCGTGAAAAGTCAAGCTTTCACCTGCTTCCCAGGTTTATCTGCTATCATCCATCCACAGTAAATAACTGGAGTTTGATTCTCAATCAAATAATAATAATGTGCATGATATCTTTTCTAGTAAATTTAATAAATTTGAAAATTTCTGGATAACAACAGTTGTAATAGTTTAGCATTAAAGATATCCTTTTGATTAAAGAGCTTGCACATACTGGTGGATTAACCATTACAGAAATTATAAGCACTACTGTTAATTCAGGACAGCTGTGGTAAACATCTGTGATACGTTACGTTTTTAACAGTCATTAACTAGCATTAGCACTTGATAGGCTAGCTGCTAATTTATGAGTATATACAGTTTAGGTGCAGTTTTTGCTTTTTAATGATAACACAGTGAGTGAAGACCCAGCAGTGACTTTCCTCACTTTCATCGTCTTGTGTCTCTGCTTCTCTCTGACGTCTCTCCAGTATAAACGTTGGATAATATCTGGACAGAGCAGCATTGGACGAGGACGGGGCTTAGCGAAGGGTTTAATTGATTAACGATGAAGTAATGACTCTCTTAATCACGTTTTCGTCTTCGTCTTTGATTGTGTTGCTGTGCGTCGCCCGCCTCGTGTGTTTGTGTGTATTCCTGAGTGAGTGTGTTGGTAATTTGCTACGTATTGATTCGCAGTAACCCGAGCAGTCTAGTCTGGTGGAGGGGGTCATTTATATCTGATAACAGCGCTGGCCCCTGTTCACCCGACATTTAGTTTGATTGTGTGAAGGTGTTTATGTTTTTGTGCACGCCGTCAGAACAGGAGGCGCCTTTCCTTCCACCGTTATTTGGAGTAGTTAACATTTAATAGATAATGGCATTCTGTGTTTTCATTTCTCAGAGCTGCAGGCAGATTAGTTTATCTGATCAGATCTTTAACACGGTTTTTGCAAATGATCAGATTGTATTGATATGTCGGCACATCAGTCAGTAACTTCATAGCAACAGTAGGAGGTCCAAAGAAAATCAGCACTGAGTAATTCCAATAGAGACCAGTTTTCAAAGTGGCAGTACAGTTTGAAATTTTTGGATAAAGAGCCACATAAAATCTGCAAAATCTGTGCAATGAGCTCAGTCAGCAGGCAGATTTATGATGACGCCCTCCTGATTTGATTCAGAGGCAGAGAAGGAGAAAACCAAAAGGGATGATGGGTTAAAAGAAGGAAACGAGGAAGGAGATGAGAGGTTTTTGTTCATAATCCATTCCTGTGTGTCCGACTGTAGCTCTCCGGTCCCTGCATGACCATCTGCCACAGCTTTGATCAGCCTCCGTGAACGGCCTTTTGTCATCTGTGTGTGAGCGTCCAGCTGCTTTCTTTAACTCAAGTCCACTAATTGAACACAAAGAAACAACCTGACCGATCCTTCTCTCCGTCTGCATCTGTTTCTCTTCCGTCAGCGCCGACAGAAAACTGAAGGCCTGAGTTAACAGCTCCCACCGAACAGGAAGTAGTCGTAGCGTAGATAAAGCGTTGATTTCTAGTTTTAAAATGCCAGAGGACTGGATTAATAATTCACCACAACACAGATGGTTTTGTAACAAAGAGAAGAGGACCACTGAGTCATTTTTCACAAATAGCGTCTAAAATGGACTAATAAAAACTTATTTTTAGTGTCACATTGTGAACAACTAACCAGTATAAAAATCTGCAGAACGAGAGCTAGTTAGCTGTTAGCCTTTAGCGACAGTTTACTGTCATAAAGGGGAAAGAAACATTCAGTATTCACTTTTAATTACATTAGCTTTGATTTGATTCAACTTTATTGTCATCAGACACGTCACAAGTGAAAGGTAAAGAAATGCAGGTTGCATCCAACCACAAGTGCAAAAGCAGAAAAGAAATAAACGATAAGAAATATAAGAATACATTTACAGGAGTATGGAGTGATATATAAATAGTGTCTGTATATGCAGAAGTGTGTATTGTATGTATAATATATAATATTTACTGTACATACAGAAGGATATACTATATAATATAATATGTGCACTGTTCAATTCCTGGAGTTTCCATGATCTCTCCAGGTACTCCGACTTCCTCCCACCATCCAAAGACATGGTGTCAGGGTTCCCATGCGTCCTGGAAAAGCTGGAAAACCTTGAAAGGGATTTTCCAGTCATGGAAAATGATTAAAAAATGTCAAATGTCCTGGAAACAGGTGAAATATCCTGAAAAATTATTCACGCAAACTTTTAACCCGTTTGCATTCACTCACAAGGCATGGGGAGGATTAAATAACAAATAGATAATTTTTCAGGTTAATTTAACAATTTCCAGGACCTTTTTTCTCATTTTCCATGTTTTCCATGACTGGAAAATCAATCATTTTCCAGGTTTTGTGAGAAATGAGGAAAAAAGGTCAAATGCTCTGGAAAAGGTTAAGTTATCCTGGAAAATTATTATTATTATTAGTATTATTCAAATGGGTTAAAATGTAAGTTTCTATCCATTTGTATTCATTCACAATACATAGGAAGGATAAACAAATTTCCAGGTTAATTTAACCATTTCCAGGACATTTGACCTTTTTTCTCATTTTCCATGTTTTCCGTTACTGGAGAATTGGTCAATCATTTTCCAGGTTTTCCAGGCTGTGTGGGAAACCTGGGTGTGAATGGTCGTCTGTCTCCATGTACCCTGCCTTTCACCTGAAGACAGCTGGGATAGACTCTAAGTGGTTGGTAATGGATGGATGGAAGAAGCTGGACTCAGAGTTTTTGACTTTCTTCAGTCAAAATAATAAATAGATTATCAAAACTTAACAGTTGGCAGCTAATCGATTAATTGTTGCAGCTCTATTGATTAGCGGCTAAACACGGGAGCTTTAATACATGTTTGCACAGCCTCCCTCCTGCAGCTCATGCCCCCATGTGTCTTATATATACTGCATGATGCAGCTCCATGCAACAAACACATCGATGGAGAGTAATCGGATACTTCACGTACGCTTGGAGTATAATTATATCCCTCCCTTATGACGGCTGCAGAGACATCAGCCAGACGTTAAATACACAAAAACCCTCCTCTTGGTTAATATGCGAATCGTTCTGAGACGAGGCAGGATTTAAAAGCTGTCAGCGTCACAGGGGATGGGAATAAGATGGCCGCACGCACACACACACACACGCACACACACACACACACACACACACACACACACACACACACACACACACACACACTGCAGTCCCTCAGGCGTCAGGTGTATTGAAGTACAGAGTGCTGTAAATGGTTTCAGTGTGCTTCACTGGCTGATTGATTTGGTAGGCAGTCCACCGTGACACACACACACACACACACACACACACACACACACACTGATCAAAATATATATGGAAGCATAAATTTTTGATGCACATTAAACAGTCTGCCTCTATTTTTCCCCCTCCCTTTTATTTTTCTACACCAGCTCGTCGTCACTGCATTTTCTTAAAAGCCGTAAATTAACAGGAAATGTGATCACGGGGCGCTCGTAACGTTGCAGCCCTGCGCTCTGATTGTGCAACAGTTTTCATGTAACTGTCAAAAGCAAAATTGATCCTATATTTCACTCTTAGTGGGAACATTGCATGGCGCCTTTTCTCCGCCACTCCTACGCTCAAGTAAATATTCATAAATACGAACACTTGGAAAGTGATTTGAAAACTTATTCCAGTGAAGGGTTGGTTTAGTTTCCATCACCACTTGAAAATGAATGAATGATTGAAGAAAGAGCAGCAGGAGCTCTGATTTTGTTTGGTTTTGGTATTATTTTGTCCGCTACAGCCAGTGTTGGGCAATAACACGTTACTAGTAACGTTCACATGACTTTTAAAATAAACAGTTACCGTCACAAAATGGTGCATTTGTCCATTACTTGGTAAATGATTTCCTGACTGATGAATTCTGATGTCTCTGTGGACGGGGGGGGACATGTCCCCTTCAGGTTCATAGAGACACTGATCTGTTCCTCCACTTTCCAGCATAAAGAGACAAACATTGCAGGTATAACAGAGGATTAATGTCACTGCAGCAGCACTGGGAGCTCGGAGATTGTGTGTTTAGACTCGTGGTGCGTTCAAGTTGTACATGAATGTCAGAATTTCCAAGCTCCAAGTCAGATTTAAATCAGAATCTCCCGTAAAGTCAGATTTATCTCACCAACCAGACAAAGAATTCATGCTATCTGCTACTGACGTAAACAGTAGCTCCATGTTTTGTTGTTCGTCTGTAAGGCTGGAAGAGCTGGGAGCACTAAACTTTGAGGTTAAGATGATCTGAGCTCAAAGTTCTGACTTCCAGTGAACACACCATAAGGCAAACTCTCACTCCCCAGGGTCCTAAAGAGGAACTAAAATGTTTTTTTTAACAGTAACGCATTACTTTTGGATGTAAGTAATCAACAAAGTAATTCAGTTACCTTTTGCATGAAGTAACTAGTAACTGTAACTAGTCAGTAACTAGCACAACACTGGCTACAACACGCATATATGTGCTCTATAAATCACTTGTTTCATTCTCCGTTAAAAAAAAAAAAAATCTAAAGTTTATATTTAATATTTTGTTTCGCTTCCCCATATTTGTGTTTTTTTCCATCATTGTCCACCATTTTTGAGGAGTTTGTTGCTCTGAAACATCCCAAATACAGAAAAATAATAAAATCCAGGAAGATAACAGCACCACCAGCCACATCTAGAGTATTTTTAAATTATATATTTGATATTTTTGAAAAGCAGGAATGTAAAGACACGGTTCAGGATGGCAAAGATAGGCACATTCCTCCTGATGTAGTCACGGATTTGTCAATATTTTAAGAGAGATGTAGTAGAAAAATGCAAATATACGCAAAATTCACAAATGCCTCATAATTCAGGCTGGAAGGCCGAAAGTGATTACCATTTATAGGAGTAACCAAGTAAACTTTCTGTGCTTTAATGTGTATTTTTATGATTATTATTTAGGTCAGAAGTGCCTCTGGTTGCTCAGGTTTGTTGATCCTCAGCTTTGATTTGCTGGAGTCACTAAACTGAAAACAAATGAATCTAATTAATGCTGATTTTTAAAGAAAACCAGCGTCTACTCTGATGGCCTTTTGATCATTTTGCCTTCAACCACCGTAGTAACAGGAAACCCAAGAGAAAATGAAGGAGGAGGAAGACTGACAGAGGGGAAAGGTGGAGAGGAAGCTTTGTAAAGAGGAAGGAAGGGGAGGTAGATTGGGATGAAGGCTGGAAAGAAATCAAAAATAATTCAGCTTTTTTTCCTCAACACTGCTGGAATCTAATAGGATTTCCCCTAAAAGAAGGAGGGAGAGACCAAATTAAAAAGATGAGATTTTCATTTCATTGTGTTATTATTTTTTTCTGCTTTAATCGCCACAGACGGGTTATTATTTCACAGTCTGGAAGCCCGAGGCGACGCATCTTAATCTCATCTGGAGGTGAGAGTTTGTAATCCCAGTTGCAGGGGGAGGCAGGGCGGGGATTTCTGGGAGGGCGTTTATTGCGTTACGCACCCTGCATCTGGTGGGACGGTTTATTGCGTTACACGCGGCGACGCTTTATTTCGTCCCCTGAGTTCTGGAGGCGAATGGCAGCATCTGTTGGACCAGAAGCTGCCCTCATCTGATGGAATTATCTCGTCCAAAGCGAACACTTACTGTCAAGGAAAATCTGGGCCAAACAAGTTTTTTCTGAGAAGCCTCGAAATTTATTCTTCATCTCGTCTTTGTCCCGACACAGAATTTATTAAAGTGTTCGAACGTCGAACTGCTGCTGCTGCAGCTTGGATTCATCAGTTACAGGAATCGAGTGTAAAAGTCGAGTTTTCTGTACGATGTGGAGCTGCTTCCGATACCTTAGATACTGTAGAGTTTCCATTTGTTCCAGTCTGTGAAAAGCTTCAATAACACAGCGTTATACTTCATAAACCGATGAAATTATGGGGCGGTTTTGGACCAATGCAAACCCATCAAAACAGGGCACGAGACCCTTATAATATTTAGAGATGATTTTCCAGACAGGAAAGTTATATTTCTTATAAGGGAAACACAAGGAAGTCAGTTTGCATTCAATAAAATAAATAACAGGTCAGTTTGCTTCGAGTGCTTGATGGAAAAGTCACAGGCTTTTAGTTTCATGATGGTTGGTGGTTCATGTCCATTCCCTCTATCAACCACCAGGGGGCGACTCCTCTGGTTATTTAGTCTATGAAAAAATGATCCTATTCTCTCTGGATTTATTCCCTCAGTAAACATGCAAACATGAGTTTATGGTCTCAGTCTCTAGTTTAAAGCCTTCTTCAGTACAGCATGATGATCATTTAGTAAATTTAACGTCAAACAGACCATAAAGCAGGGGATGATTTAGGGCGGGGCTACCTGCTGATTGACATGTCGTTACCACGACAATGTCTTCGAAGTTTAACCCTTTTTTCACTTCATCAAGGTTAATTGATCACCTAAAAATATCTTATTCGGCGGTCAGTTGTACTTTGCTCCACCTCCGGTTGCAAAAAACCAAGATGGCGACGACCGAAGTGTCAAACTCAAGGCTTCAAATCCACACATATGTCCAGGGTTTGGTGAAAATCCAGCACTATTGAGCCTGTCTTCATCAGGATTTTGGGATGATGTCACAGTGTCGGATAAAACCCGTCCATCTTCTGCACCCCAGCGTTTCCCATCAGGCCTTTTTTTTTTTTTATTTTTTTTTTTCCAGAACTTCCTGGGTCGATCCTCGCCATCTCCTGTTTCCTTTCACTCCTTCATGAACATTTACACAGAGTAGCTCTTTGGCTTTTAATAAACACGACCGATGACGTTTTCATTATCCTATCTGAAAGCATCTGGTTTCTATTTTTACACTGAGCACTTTAGGAGCTGCATTTCTATAATTAATATATGGATAAGTTTATTATTAGTTACTGTGCCACAGTAGTGCATTTAGCTGCTCACTCAAAGCTGATGAATTCCTGTTTATTTATTCCTTTCTGGCACAGTTTCTTTGGTAGAAAGTGTTTCCAATAACTGTTTTATTGATTATTAACATCAGGGGATGTCTTTGTGTAGTAGTTTTTTTGGTGTTTAAATCTGATTTGTACTCCAACCTTAATGTCATTTAATGAGTTTCTCTTTGTTTCTCCAGAACATCCACGGTCACAAAGGTCCGATCACGGCGGTGTCGTTCGCTCCGGACGGCCGTTACCTGGCAACGTACTCCAACGCTGACAGCCACATCTCCTTCTGGCAGGTGAACAAGACATGACATCTTTCTGAAGTGTTAAAAGGCTTCAGATGTTTACTTTTTAGGCTTTAAGAAGTTTCGAGTCCAGTTATATTACGTTTTTTTTGTTGCTACATCTTGTTTTGAAGCTTTTTCAGGTGTGTGAGCACACCTGAGGACTACTTTTCTAGACATTGCTTGGAGGAGCTGCATGTGAAAACGCAAATATCCAAATTATTTAGACCTAGGAGCAAACAGACGTCATCCTGCAGGCTTCCTTCGTTTGAAGTCTGTGTGATATCTGATTGAGTCCATGAGTGGGAAGACGCTCATTGATCGAGTTCACAGCAAAGACGACAAACATTCAATAGTGAAGAAAAACAAAGTGGAGAGACAACCAGATTCAGGAACTTTGAAACGTGAAAATCAGTAGACACATTCAAGCAATGGCAAGAAACAAAGAAAACATATACACATATATAGCATATACTATAGCATGAAAAGTCAAACATGAAAATTTGAAAAAAATTAAAACATAATGCACATCATGTCCTGCCAACTATCCAACAATTTTCTTTTTCAGATGAATGAGAAAGAAAAGAGAGATGAGGTTTGTTTTCATTCAAATACCAACTTAAAATATACCAAAAACATATCTGAGACAATGGTCAGAAGGTGGGAAAAAAATCATATAATAACACAATAATAATACATTTTACTCTTTATTTTTATAGCACTAAAATGGGCCGGATGTGTTTTTGTGAGTTATTTGAATGTCAACAGGTCAGAGCAGTTTTATATGTTATCAAGTCAAATCAAACTTTATTTGAATAACACTTTTCGTACTTTTCACACTTCAAAGTGCCTCACAGAGGCTAAAAACAACAGTGGAAAAATAAAAACAAAAACACCCACCCGCCATCCCTAAATAAACGTACACACACACACGATTGTGGTAAATAAATATCTTAATATATAAAGTAATTAATAAGTAAATAAATAAATACATAAATAGATGGAATAATAAATGAATTATCAAAATGAAAAAATAAAAGTTCCAGAGCACAAAAGAGACACGAACAAGGTTTAAATAAAAAAATAACACAGTCAGTCGCCCACATAAATGACAGACTCACTTCTTATCTTCTTCCCAGAACTGTTATTTTGAATGAAAGGTCTTTACGACCTCTGACACGACTGTCTGCACACACACACACACACACACACACACACTAATGGCATTACTGTAAGCATAAACCGCTGCTAGCGCGCCGGCAAGACGGCTGCTGTGGTAATGAGCTGGCAGACGCTCTGTCGGTGTGTGTGTGTGTGTGTGTGTGTGTGTGTGTGTGTGTGTGTCGTCTCAGGAAACGATAGAGTTTCGACTCGCTGTGTTTTTCCTACACACACACACACACAGAGTGTGTTGTCAGGACGCATCGACTGAAGCATCAGGGGTTAAACTGGATGTTTCCTCAGAGGCTTCAGAGCCTCCATCACTGACAGGAAGTGCTGCTGATCAGGGTCTTCTTACCAAAATGTTCAATAACTTATTTCCCAAAATCAGTGTTTAACAGCCGCGCTGGGGAGAAAAGTAATGGATTACTTTTCAGTCTGTAACTTCACCTGAGATGAACAATAACTGCCCAATAATCACAATCAGCTTCCATGGACAGATGTGTGTCTTTTTATAGACATGTTCTATCTTTTTCTTTTGCATCACTTTGTCTTTACTTTTGTCTCTTCTCTGTGTCTGTTTTTTCTTTGCATCTCTTTTTGTATTGTTTTCTATCCATCTTTGTCTTTTCTTCGCTTCTTTCTTTTCTTTTTCTTTGTGTCTCTTTTTGTCTTTTCTTTGCATCTCTTTCTTTTCTTTATCTTTTTCCTTTCTGTCCATCTTTGTCTTTTCTTCGCTTCTTTCTTTTCTTTGTGTCTCTTTTTGTCTTTTCATTGCGTCTTTGTGTGTTATGCCTTCAGTTTATATCGTTGTTGCAAGTGTTGAAGGGCTGAAAAAAAAATCATAAAAAACTATTGTTGGACATTAATCAGATTTTTTTTTTTTTACCTGCTGAATATCGATATCTGCATCAGACTCAAAAACTCCATATTTCTCAGGCCCTACAATAAATTGACTATTTTCTACCAAAGACATTGTTTTGACATTTTTGGGTCTTAAGTTATATTTGTTAAGTATTAAATTGGATTTTTAAAGTAGTGCAAGAACCCTGGGTTGTTCTTGCAGCCATCCAGTGCAAAGATGAATTTGTTCAAAAATAACAAGTTCTCACAAACTCTCAGTAATGTTCATATTTCCGCCCTCTAAAGACCTCTTAACAGCTCCTCCATCTTTGTTCGTCTCCTCTTCATGACAAATGTTGATCAAACACTCAAGAAAAAGGGATGTTTGATTTTCTGTTTTACCTCCAGCACTCTTGAAGCAGCTTATTAAACTGTCTCTCAGACTGGTTAGCTCCCTGAATTAACACTTTTTGACCTTTTACAGGCTAATTGTAAAAGTTGTGTTGATGAGTTTTATCTGCAGCTTCCTGTTTCTCGGTCCTCCTCAGATGAACACCAGTCTGCTGGGCAGCATCGGGATGCTCAACTCGGCGCCTCAGCTCCGCTGCATTAAGACCTACCAGGTTCCTCCGGTGCAGCCGGCGTCTCCAGGCTCCCAGAACCACCTGAAGCTGGCCCGCCTCATCTGGACCTCCAACCGCAACGTCATCCTCATGGCCCACGACGGCAAGGAGCACCGCTTCATGGTGTGAACCTGATCTCCGGCTGAGCCCTGGTTGTTGTATCTGTTTTAAATTTTTTTGCTCAGTGGTCGCTTTGGTTTTAGCTTCAGATATGATTCCTGAGTGTAAAAAGGTGGTTTCATCTGAAAATCTGAAGGTATCAAAGAGAAGTAAAAAGCAGCTCAGGTCGGATCATTGTGAGGAAAGTTAATTTATTAAAAAGCTGTGATAAGAAGCTTGTTTACATCATGATTTGCATCAGTTTATTTTTTTAGTTCACACCTTCTCGTCATTCCTATTTATTTTAGTCGACATTTGGCTTTTTATTTCAGTGCTAAATAAGATTGTCATTATTAAATGTTTGGAATAACACTTAACATTGGGACTCAGAGTTAATTAAAATTAATTTTTGCTCCATTTTTTTGATCTTTATCTTAAAGTTTTTTGGCAGTTGGTAACTGAAACAGCCTAGAATGAATTTCTGTTTATTGCTGGAATTAATTATTTTAGAAAATGTTTAAGGCTTTTGTTCTCTCTGTATGACTTTAGGAGGCTTTTACTTTGGTGACACCTTTGACACTTTCCCATCATCCCTGAGCAGAAATGTTGTGTTTACACCCCAATGAATTTTCACTTTCTCACTTCAGTGTTCGTCCTGAAAGCACGACAGGAAACCTTCATCACTCCCTGCAGATATTAATAAGGGACAAATTATTATTTATCACATTTTAAGGGGATTTAACAGTAACAAAAGTGGTTTTGGGGTTCAGGTCCTAAATCAGTTTAGTTTCTGTTTTTATCTGGTCTAAAAGGGGAAAAATAGATTTTGGTAATTATCCAAGTTTTTCTTTAAAAATCTTCTTATCCTTAATTTCCTTTCACACATCAGCAGGTTTTTTTTCGTCAGTTTTATTCAATTACACAGCCCGTTTCCATGGTAACCTGCCTCTCTATGTCGATCATGTCCCTCTCACAATGTAAAAACTGTTCCTATGTTTGAAAGAACTCAGCAACTTGTCGTTTTTTGGGGAGGATTGTTTGTCTGTTTGCAGACGACGCTGCTTTATATTTCACTGATCGATGCTTTTGCAGCTTTCTGTCATCCTGCCCTCATTGTGTACATATACAGTATATATATATATATATATCATCAGAACTGCTGCATTATGTCGTCTGTTTGGTGTATTTGTTGTGGCTAACGTGACGTCTGCCTGGCACTGACTAGTTCTTCAAATGAGCAAATTTGCTGTTCAGATTGATTGAAAATGTTATATTTAGGAGCGATTTCACAGTATTACATTTCCATCTTTGGGTGTTTAATGAAGTTCTTCACTGTCTTTATCTGGGGGCACATTTACAGTTCATTATTTTGTATTTTTCCTTAAAAAAAAGCTGATTCTGTTCTTGTAAATGTTGCTTATATTCCTTAAATATTCCTAGCAGCAGGTTTAGCGAGCTAGCTTGTTACCCTGGAGCTAACCACATCCATCACTTCCTCTAAGAAATGCTAACAGCTTAAGCAGTGTCAGTGGTTTTTAAGTTTTTGCACATTATCCCTTAACTGTTTTTTTTTTATAAATGTTTAAGCCGTTTTAACAACTCAAATACTGACTTAAAGCTAACGTCTTTATTAGATGATCAGAGTATTTGGCATCATCTAAATAGCAGCAACTATTTTGGTGGATGGCTTCACCCAGGAAATCACAACATCAACTTATTTTATGTCGCAACTGTTTCCTTAACTTAACCAAGCAAATTTGGAAACTAAGTGAACCCACACTGGAGGTTTATTTTGAAAAGACACTGCATGCATGTGACGGCACGTTGAAATCTGATGCTGGAGTGTCGGTGTTGAGCGAGTTTGGGCTGGTAATGTGTTTTAGTTTTATACAGAAAGATAAATATATATATATACAGATGTGAGATTTATAGAGTTACAGTTTCCTGTCAAAGTAAAGTCGATTTTTGTGACTCCTGGTAGCAGCTGACGTGAATATGACACTTTATATTTTCAAGTCCTTCCTTCCTTCTCCTTTCCTCGTCTCCTCTGTCCTCCCTCTTCTCCTTCCTCCATCTCCTGTCAGTTTCATTAGTGCTGTCAGAAAGCTTCTAACACCGTTACACACCTGTAAACCAGAGCGTGTCAAAGCTTTTCACAAGTTCCTCCTCTTCAAAAAAAAAAAAAAATATATATATCTATATATCCAGCAGGTCGTCACACTGGTTTCTGAAAACACACGTCAAGTCCAGACAGCTTTGAGATCTTAATCTTGGTTTCCTCCACCACTCTTAACAGTTTGAGAAAATCTGTTTTTGGCAGCTTCTCTGGGGAGGAAAGGTGAGAAAAATAAAGGAGGAAGAGTAAGTAAGAAGTGAGGAAGATCAGGTCATCCACCCAGAAAAAGGAGCCGCTGAACCGAAACGTCTGAAAGAAGCATCAGAAAAAGTGTGTCATCATTTGCTGAAATATTTGTGTATCTGGACATCCTGTTAACAATCAAAAAGTGAAATAAAATGTGATTGAACAGGGAATTTCAGACAGAAGGTGGAAAATCAATAGTTACTATCATAATACATCCCTTTTAAAATTATTTAATGTGCAGAGATCTGAGAATAAAAGTGTTTTAACAGCAAGCATCCAGTCATGAAGTTCACATGAAATCTGCATTTTTTTTCTGATTTGATGACATATTTATTGTTTATACAGTGACTAGATATTAAAGAGTGTGTGATGTGGTGCATGAAAATACATAGAAACAACACGTGTTGTGCTAAAATGTGTTGTTGTTGTTGACTTTGTGTCCAATAAAGATGAAAATAAGAGTTTTATGCTCCGTGTTTATTTCTTTCATCTTCTGTTTCTGTCTGTTTCACCTCCCTGGTGAAGCTTGTTGAGACTGAGAAGTAAATAAATTAACCAAAACTTCTGTCTTCGCTGTTAAAAAAAAATGCAAATAACTTATTGTGCTTTTATTTTGTAGGCATATTTTCAGTCATTAATCACAGACGGCGCTAACCTCACTAAAAATGTGAGTATGTTGACCGGCTCTAGACGGAAAAACGGTTTTAAATAAATGAAAAATGAGGTTAGAAATAATGAAAACTTCTGCTGTACTCAGAGTTTCTGACTAATTAATTAAGACGATCTGAGTTAACGAACATGATGACTTCAGAGACGTTTTTTAACGAGCCTCTGATCTCAGAGCAGCCGATCGATCCCCTTTAATCTCTAACACTCTGACAGTTTCTGTTTCCATTTGTGGGATATTTGAAGCGAACCGTCGTCTCGTTCACTTTAAAAACATAAAAGCAGGAGTCTGTTCATTAATTTAAGACGAGATGGTGATTAAAGTTTATTCACTTTGAACTTTAGTGTGAAAAATTAGGAAGGAAGTCACAAATAACTGAAATTTTCTCTTAAATCATTTAAG
Source organism: Synanceia verrucosa (assembly GCA_029721515.1). Taxonomy (NCBI): domain Eukaryota; kingdom Metazoa; phylum Chordata; class Actinopteri; order Perciformes; family Synanceiidae; genus Synanceia; species Synanceia verrucosa. The sequence goes on from CM056564.1 coordinate 23,151,083, forward strand.
CTGCAAAAGATGACTGACCCTTTAATTATTCATATTATCGCTGTTTTACTGTTTGTGTGTATTTTTTGGTTGCAGGTGGCTTTGACCTTTGACCTTTGACCTCCTAGCTGCTCCACACAGGAACACCTGACCACTGATCACTTCCTGTTCTCTCTCTCTTCTCTTTTCTTTCGTACTCAGGGTCTCTCTCCCTCAGTCTTTAATCAGCGCTCGCTCTGAACGCCGTCTTGTATCGACGGCATCGATCGGCGGCTGTGATCTGCAGGAGCGGCTCGATGTTTTCCAGATGTTTCTCTCGTCCGGCTTCCTTCACACAGAAGCAGGAAACAACCTGCAGAACTTTGAGAAGTGACTTCAGACAGACTGACGTGTTAAAAGCTCAGACGTTTAGACCACACAGGAAACTCCTGGAAAGTGCTTTAAACATTTTAAAAACTTTAAGTCACCATGTGACGGTTTGTGTGCTTTAATTGTGAAAATATTAATCCAGAATAGTTTGAAGGATTATTTTAGTGAACAGTCAGTGTAGCAACCGTAGGTTTGTTGAAATATTCCAAATATATATCAGCATAAGACGTACACATGAGAAGCTTTTTCTTTATAAATGTTAAAATATTTTCAGTTTTGAACCATAAATAGTTATTCATTCATTCATTCATGTTTTTTTTATCTACTAGTCAGTGTAACATGAAAATGACAAATGAAGGAAAAAGAAGACTTCACTCAGAAAACTCTTTATGTTGAAGGTAGAAAAGACTGGATAAACTGAAGAGGAAAAGGTCTGACGACAGTAAAAATAAAACTAAATGGAAATATCCATGTCCACTTTAATGACACCTGAATAATTCCCATTTTTTTATGCGAGTGGAAGTTTTAAACTGACCAGGAGTGACAGTAAAGTAACCTGACATGTATTTATTATCAGTTATTTTATATATTATATCAAATATTTAAAGGATCATGTCATAAGTAATAAATATGAATCTGCTATAGAAAGCCATAGTAAATATGAACTGAAACACTAAACTCCTTTTCCCTTATTATTATTTTTATTATTATTATTATTATTATTATTATTATTATTTATTTATTATTGATTTTTTTGGTGAAAGATACAAAATTATTTTTAAAATAATTTATACATAGTATTTTTATAGTATATATATATATAGATATATATATATGCATATATACTGTGTATATATATATATGTCTAAATATTTATAAATACAGTATATATATATACACTGTATATATACATATATAAACACTGTGTGTGTGTGTGTGTGTGTATATATACATACAGTAT